>NC_069410.1:61951717-61967926 GCF_026875155.1 Cherax quadricarinatus
TGGACAAGCACTAAAGTCAGTTCCTGATCAGCCGGGCTGTGGCTCGTACGTTGGTTTGCGTGCAGCCAGCAGCAACAGCCTGGTTGATCAGAGGCTGATCCACCAGGAGGCCTGGTCACAGACCGGGCCGCGGGGGCGTTGACCCCCGAAACTCTCTCCAGGTAAACTCCAGGTAAACACAAAAAATAGAAGATTTACTCTTATGCAGATTACTGCATTATTGTAAAAATGGTATAAATAATATCAGCGCATTTGTAAAAGCATATTAGACCCACCAGCTGACGTGTATTGGATGTATGATGTGATTTGTTTACTCTTGAACATCAGCAAAAATCGAACATTTCTGCTACTTAGAGCTCAGTTTCAAGCTATTTTCAGTACTAAAACCAATGAAAATCATCTCTATTTCTGTAATATATGTATTACCGGGCCGCGGGGGCGTTGACCCCCGAAACTCTCTCCAGGTAAACTCCAGGTAATATCTTCCATTCTATCAAATGGTACCAAGAAACTGTAAATGCAACCATAAAAGCCATATGAAAATACACTGCAGAGTCGGTGTTCTAATCCAAAAAAACAAGGCCACATTCTTTTTTTCTCATTCATTGCATGCTGTAGGATTTGTTTTATATGGTGCACACTTATCACATAGATGCATTCTCTGATATCTAGGTTCAAATTTACAGCTTACAGCTTATCTGAGTGATCTGAGCTCATGACGTAGATATACGGCTTGGACCCTCAAAGGGTTAACTTATTTTTATCTTGTGTGGAGAATTGGTTAGATAAGTACACTTCCCTGGATGACAATAAACCTATGACAAGAAGTACTTATCTTTTAACAACACGAATTCCAGCAGCCTCTCCCTGTATTCGCCTTCGGATTGCTGTTAGTCATACAATTTGCCCCAAAGGAGCATATATCCAGCATTTCACTATTATCTGAAATGCATAGTGGTACTCATTTGGTATGGGCATAAAGCCCGCAAATTACGACCTTGAATAGGACAACCCTAATCACTTTGTGTCTGCCCAGGGACTGCAGTTCAAGTGAGATTAAGCCTTACTTTGCTCATGTAATGTAAGTTTATGTTGTTGACAGTGCCGTTAAGGCCAATATCGGTGACTTGACTGAAGAGTGAGAAAGTGTCTCTGGGAATGTTGCACTAATGTTTGCCACAAACATCGGTAATGTTCGTTGCAATCACTCACAATACCAGTTGTACATTACACCATTCAATACCATTATTTGTTCATAGTTTTGTGGAATTATCCACAGCAGGGAGAACACAGACACACAATAAACACTATGTGGTTAGTTCTACTGCGAATTTCCTGGCTCGTATAAGGGAACGACGTACTCTGACGTTCCTAGTTTCCTGAGATTGTCAGAATGAACATGAGTCAACGCACTAGTCACTACTGTCCCTTTGTCTTTTAACGATAAGGCGGGAATGTCCTCGTGACACACACGTCTCGCTCATTCCTTGAAGCAATCTAAGGCCCGCTGCCCTCTTTGCCCTCCATTTCTACGTCTTCACAAAAGAATATGCTGAACTCGTGTTTATGTACATTCGTTGCTAGTCTGTGCAATCAGAATTAACACAAGAGGGTAGATTTCTTGTTATTTACCTGTACACTAGAAGTTATAATAGCCCCAACTTGTAGATTAAATGGAGTGCAGGTTTTCCCTTAATTTTCCTGCTGTGAAGAGAATAGTAATTACTCTTGTTTAACACTCATTGTGTAGTTGATCAGACATTCTAGCAAGGAGAGAGCTGTGCATGGAGATGCCTGGTACACATGTGGTTCTAATAAAGCTGTTTGTGAAGAAGGAAGAGTCCACTAGCCGGAAGGGCGAAGTCCCTCAGAGGACTGAGGGGGGCTGAGAGATACCCCCTTTACTGGAGAATTTTCTCCACATCTTGGATGAGAGGCTTAGAACACTATAAATAGTTTTATGTTAGAGATCGAGAGCACAACTTAGCGGAGTTTTCATCTGTCTCTCTCTTCCTTTTTCCTCATCTTTTTCTCTGTTGTTGATAGCGTTGTACAGTGGACCCCCGGTTAATGATTTTAATCCGTGCAAGAGGGGTAATTGTTATGCGAAATAATCGTTATGTGAATGAATTTTCCCCATAAGAAATAATGGAAATAAAATTAATCCGTGCAAGACACCCAAAAGTATGAAAAAAAAAATTTTACCACATGAAATATACATTTTCCCACACACAAAGAGAAGGATACATGCACAATAGTAGAGTAGTACATGCACAGTATATATTGTGCATGTACTAGTCTACTAAATGAAGAATAAATGACACTTACCTTTATTGAAGATGCAGCAATGACTGATGAGACACTGTGTCCTGGGAGTGCCTTTTCCTCCTGAGTACTGTAGGTCCTGTTTGGCATTTTCTTCCAGAACAGGCCTTATCACACTGTGTATGCCACTATGATTCTTAAATCTCTCAAACCAACCTTTGCTGGCTTTAAATTCACCAATATGAGCACTAGTTCCAGGCATTTTTCCCTGTTCACCTGGGTGTTAGTCGACTTGTGTGGGTTGCATCCTGGGAGATAAGATTAAGGACCCCAATGGAAATAAGTTAGACAGTCTTCGATGACACTGACTTTTTTGGGTTATCCTGGGTGGCAAATCCTCTGGGGTTAATTGTTTCTTGGTATTCTTAATAAGCCACACCAACAACGGTGCTAGAGCAGCAGCAGCAGCTGACAGTGCAGCAGCAGCAGCAGCAGCTGTACCACCAATAGTAGCGATGGTTGATTGGGGTTTATTATACAACCTGGCCAGCTCGGAGACATGCACTCCACTTTCATATTATCAATGATCTTTTTCTTCATCTCTATTGTAATTCTCACCCTTATTGCTGTAGGGTTGGCACTAGAAGCTTTCTTGGGGCCCATGGTCACTTATTTTCCAGAAAAAGCACCGAAAACACTGTAATAATACGAAATATTCCGATTGTATGCTTGGATGTTACCGCGGAGGCTGGCTGGTAAACAATGCCACCGGCGGAACATGTGAGCGCGTCTCGGAAGAAAATCGGTAAGCAGGGTTTTTAAGCGGTATGTGAGGCAAAATTTTTGCAATTAAAGTAAGCGGTATGCGAAATAATCGCTATGTGATGCCATCGTTATGCGGGGGTCCACTGTATAGTTGTTTTCACAGGTGATTATATACTTTCACTGATCTACGCAAGCCTTTCCAAATCTCAAGGAGTCCATCATTGTGTGTTTGACTACATTGTTTAAGTGTCCTTAAACCCTTTTCGCCCACTGTAGCACTGTCCTTCAGCCCAGTCTTTCCTTGGCATTTATTGGAGAGTTCGTCCATTATAATTCAGCCTGGAAATGAAAAATATTTGATTAGCTATCACTGACTTGAAATACCATAAAAAATTTCCTCCACGCCTTATTATTTTCGAGCCACCCAATAAATGGTATTATTTTGATTTGTCATGGAAATAATGGCTTAAAGTCTTCATGGTGTAAATAAATGAATTTTCTAGTCATTACACATTGTTTTGTGGTACTTGGGTGAAAAGTTGCAGATTTGTCAATGTTTCCTATACTGTAAATGACATGGCAGCCATCTTGTAT
This sequence comes from Cherax quadricarinatus, assembly GCF_026875155.1. Lineage (NCBI taxonomy): Eukaryota > Metazoa > Arthropoda > Malacostraca > Decapoda > Parastacidae > Cherax > Cherax quadricarinatus. The sequence goes on from NC_069410.1 coordinate 61,955,342, forward strand.
TTCAAGGCTTTCCTCAACTTGGATTCCAAATGACTTTTATAATGTTGTTAAGAGTGCCATTGTAAGTGAATCCTGGAAAAAAAAACAGCTTGATAGGATTTTTTTCTGGGTCAAACCTAATGTTTTTCGACTACTATAACCGTCAGCATTATGCTTCTACATCCAGGCTTTTTTTTTTTCTTGAAGTGTATTATTCACTTTCTTCTGGTAACTTTTTACTTTATTGTTTTCAGTAGGCTTTGCTAGTTGCTAGTGAGAAAGGCCAGTATTTTGGGGTGCCTTGTCACCCTTATGTGTGAAGGTAAATGAGATTATGCCCAATTATTATATATTTTAAAAACTTTAGTTTTTTTTTTTCCTAACCTTAAAAATGTTGTTCCACAGTACATCAATAGACCAGACAGCAGTGATATGGGTTTGGCAAAGCGAGACCAACACTGTGGAATGTGTGAGTGAGTGTCGTGGTCACACTCAGAGTGTTGAGTGTGTTGCTGTCGACCACAGCAAGCAGTTTTTTGCAACTGGTTCATGGGACAATATGTTGAAGATCTGGTCTACAGGTGAGTTTCTTCTATGTCAAAAACAAGCTTGTTGTCACCCATAAATATTCATAATTTTTTGTTGTTGTTGAGTTCTGTTGTTAAGTTCTTAATCTATATTATATTGTCAGGTTTTAATATTGTTCAAACATTATATATATGGAGTGTCATGTATGCACAAGGTGACCAGATATCCCAATTTACATGGGACAGTCCCAGATATGAGCTGTATGTCCATCTTTTCTTCCAAAACTGTATGGGAGGTTTCATTGTTACTCTTTTACATTGTTACAAGTAAATTGCTCTGATATGCCATTATTTGACAAGCAAATGAAATGCAATGCTGAGTTGTTTGCTGTTGAAATTATATGTCTTGTACAGGTCCTCCATCACAAATCCGGCATCATTGGGACCTGTAGTGTGCCGGATTACTGAGTTTGCTGGATTACAGAGTGGTTAGGTTAGAATACACTTAATAAAATTAACCAACTTGACTTACACAAAGTTCATTGAACATCGGCAAAAATCGAACATTTCCGCTACTTTGAGCTCAATTTCAAGGTACTTTTCATCATGAAAGCAACCAAAATCATGTCTATTTCTGTAATATATCTTCCATTCTATCAAATGAGAGCAAACAAATGAGAATACAACCATAAAAACCATACAAAAATATACTGCAGTGGTGGCTAATGGCTGAGAAGTGAACTCCCTTATTTATTGTCCATCTTTTTTATTTTTGTTGTACATTAAGAAGCATCTTTCCATCATACATTGCCCAAGTTTCAATGAAATAGCCCAACAAACAACCGAGAAAAAAAAATATTTACCAAAAATCATATATGGCAAGCCCAAGTCAGGTACTGGAAATAAGTCACTTTGTTTGATTTTTCTGGGTTATCCTAGGTTCTCTATACATACACTGCTATGTATGATAATCTATGTAACTGTATTTGTGTATACCTGAATAAACTTATTTACTTCTAGTCTGTCAACTGAGTACAAGAAACTGCCCATTCACTTATTTCAGCTACCCAATAAAGTGGTCAGAAATTGGCAGTTTGGCCGATTTCACACAAATTTCAACAGATGTCAATTTCAAAATAGAGTCCAGAATAAACATTGTAGACATTCCTGGCACTAAAATTACATTTTCTCTGTTCATTAGTCACGGCTCCAGGCCCCTCTTACATTAATCTTGAAGATTTACTGTTATGCAGACTACTGCATTATTGTAATACACTGTAATTGTATAAATAATGTCAACCCATTCTTGACTGGCAGGCAGACAGGTATTGGACGGTGACGTCATTTGTTTACTCTTGAGCTTCGTTAAAGAATAGAACATTTTCGCTACTGTGAGCGCAATTTCAAGGTACTTTTCATCATGAAAGCAATCAAAATCATATCTATTTCTGTAATATATCTTTCATTCTATCAAATGAGACTGAAAAAATGAGAATATAACCATAAAAACATACAAAAATATACCGCTAAGCGGCCGCTAATGGCTGAGAAGTGAACTCCGCTATTTATGGTCCGATTTCTTTCATTTTTGGTCTATGTTAAGAAGTATCTTTCCATCATACATTGCCCAAGTTTGAATAAGATAACCCAACAAACAACTGAGAAAATAATAATAATATAATAATAATATTGCATTTATGGATTTAGAAAAGGCATATGATAGAGTGGATAGAGGAGCAATGTGGCAGATGTTGCAAGTATATGGAATAGGTGGTAAGTTACTAAATGCTGTAAAGTTTTTTTATGAGGATAGTGAGGCTCAGGTTAGGGTGTGTAGAAGAGAGGGAAAATACTTCCCGGTAAAAGTAGGTCTTAGACAGGGATGTGTAATGTCACCATGGTTGTTTAATATATTTATAGATGGGGTTGTAAAAGAAGTAAATGCTAGGGTGTTTGGGAAGGGGGGGGGTTTAAAATTTAAATGGGGAATCAAATCAAAAATGGGAATTGACACATTTACTTTTTGCTGATGATACTGTGTTTTATGGGAGATTCTAAAGAAAAATTGAAAAGGGTTAGTGGAAATGAGTTTGAGAATGTGTGTAAAGGTAGAAAGTTGAAAGTGAACATAGAAAAGAGTAAGGTGATGAGGGTATCAAATGAATTTAGATAAAGAAAAATTGGATATCAAATTGGGGAGAGATATGGAAGAAGTGAATGTTTCAGATACTTGGGAGTTGACTGTTGGCAATGGATTTATGAAGGATGAGGTTAATCATAGAATTGATGAGGGAGAAAAGGTGAGTTTGGGGCGTTGAGGTAAAATTGGAGTCAAAAAAAAAAGTTATCTATGGAGGCAAAAAAGGGAATGTATGAAAGTATAGTAGTACCAACACTCTTATAAGGATTGAAGCTTTGGGGGGTAAATGCAGCAGCGAGAGACGGTTGGAGGCAGTGAGATGTCCTGTCTAAAGGGCAATGTGTGGTGTAAAAAATTATGCAGAAAATTCAGAGTGTGGAAATTTGGGGAAAAGGGGTGGAGTTAAAAAAAAGCATTAGTCAGAAGCAGAAGAGGGGTTGTTGAGGTGGTTTGGTCATTAAGAGAGAATGGATCAAAGTAGAATGATACGGAAAGCAATAAACTATAGGGAAGGAAGGGGGTAGGGGTCGTCCCGAAAGGGGTTTTGGGAAAAATTTAAAAGGTGTTTTTGGGAACCTGTAGAGCGGTAGTTAAATGATATACTTCTTCGGAGGCTTCTTAGTTTATTGACAAGTAGTGGTGGGTTCACAGCTTGTGTTTTTTGTGCCCATGGCCCTGGCAGGGCCTTTCCACGAGAAAGCTGGGAGTACTTGTGCTTGATGCCAGGCCGCGTGGTGAGAGCGAGGCAAGTCGGGGCATACTGAAGGGGCAAAGGCCTAAGATGGCCACCACATAGCCGAAATATGAACTAAGCTGGCAACAGCATGGGCTGCCCTTTTTCAACATACGGGCTGCTACAACCCCCGGCCACCCCCCCGGGTCGCCCGACGCACAAACTGGTAGTAAAAAAAAAACTCGGTCCTCTCTCGTGGGAAAGGCACAGAACAAAAAAAAAAACATATATATAATATGGACATGGAAAAAAAAACTTCCACAGGGAGGGAAGAAAAAAACATTGGGGTGTGCTAAACATCGTTCAAAGGAGTGAGCGTCGAAGGTACACTCACGCCTTCCTGCCTGGCGTACTCAACAGGGAGACATCGCTGCAGCTGAGGCGTGACTAACAGGGTACGGCTCCCTGGTGAACAGCACGAGGAGCGCTGCAGGTTTTCACTCAACCTGGGACGACACGGTCCCCTCGAGGAGGCGCGAAAAAACCGGGCAACCCGGGCAGGACTTCTGAAAGCGGTCAGGAGGACACTTCTCGACTGGTACTTCCTGGGCTATCATGCCCGGAGCGTGGAGCGTTTTGGGAGCGAGTCTGGAAAGGACGACTGGGCAAACATCGGGGATCGTAACATCAACACCAGCTGCATGACACTAGCAGTCAAAGGACTCATTTTTGTGCAGCTGCTCCTGAAGCTTGTGACACGGGGCCTGACACAGCGCCTCCGACAGGTGGCTGGGGCTTGACGAGTATCACCCGACAGTTGTTTTTAAGCAGGGGGTAGTCTAAGGTCCCCAGATTGTTTCTCTACATATAACGCACTCTAAAGGGTCTGGGGGTGAAGTAAAACAAATCTCGAGGGAATCGTAGCAGGTACGATTCTACAGAACACACGAGCGGACATAAAACTTTCTGTACAAGAGGCTCTACACTCGGGGCTGAGTAATAACTGTCAAACACACGGGTCAGGGGTACTTAGGGTACAACTCGGGTCTGACCACAGACCTCACGGGACACACGGAAAATTTACAAACACACCGCTGTACTTACGGTACAAACAGGTTAAAACAGCAAATGATGCTTTCTGCGCAAAACACAAAGACATACAAAAATGTGAGAAATGACGAGAGGAAATTTTAATTTAACACACGACATATATCTTCCCTAAATCTTCTCGCAATACGAAATAATTACTAAACACTCGATTTGCATCATGTGATGTCAGCTGATGTCGCAAGGTGACGTCAGCACAGTGACGTCAGCAACTCGTGAGGTGACGTCAGGCAAAACATCGTGAGGTGACGTCGCAACATCGTGGGGGGGACGTCAGCAAACCGTGAGTGACGTCACAGCATCGGGGGTACGTCACGACATCGTGAGGTGACTCAGGCAGCCCGGCTCATAGCGGGCGCATCGTGGGGACGTCACAACATCTGGGGTACTCAGGCAGACATCGTGACGTCATGAACGAACAGCATCGTGGGGGTCGATGTGTGCGGGCAGCAGACCACAGCGGGGCCTTTGGGGACATCTGGTAACTCACGGGCTTTAGGTCTACTGACCCCCCCACACCCACGTGACTCAAACCCCTAGTTTCATGGCCTCGGCACCGGATACCAGCACGGCAAAGAATTCATACGAAAAAACAGAGAAAACACACAGAGGGAGGGGCAGTGGGGGTTGGTAGTGTGGTGGGGGAGAGCGTGCGGGTGTAGGCAGGGCAGCATCTAGCCATTCCTCCTCCTCCACCCACAAACACTGGAGAACTCAACTGGACGCAGAAATCACCACAAAACTCACCTCTGCTTGCTGAAACACTGTGCTGGCTGAAAACACAGCAACAACAATGACGCTGAAAACGTGACTTTAGAAAAAAGCGTGGGACCTATAGCGTGGATACTTGGGGCGCCACGAAATTCCCAAGAAATTGGCAAATTCGGCTGGATCCTGTAGTACCTGTGTCGGATGCCAAAAAGGCAGACACACATCAGGGTAATCGTTAGGACGGGTGCTTCTTGGTAGGGGGAGAAAGAAAATTACTTCATACCTTTTCCTCCTTCTCCCCAAACACAACTGCCGGGGCAAACCGCTGGGGTCCCTTAATTACATTTTTTGGTAGTCTGTGGGAGCGGGGGGTGAAGAAATCTTCTTTCGAGGGTTCTTAGTTTATTTTACAAGTATGGTGGGTTACACAGGCTTGTTGTTTTTGCCCATGGCCCGGGCGGGCCATGCCCCGAGAGAGAGCTGGGGGTACTTTTGGGCTTAGCCAGGCCCCTGTGGAGTGAAGCGAGGCAATCTGGGCATACTGAAGTGGGAAGGCCTATAGATGGGAGCAAGCATAGGCAAATATGAACTAAGCGGCAACAGCATGGCTGTCTGGCAGACATACAGGGTTGTGTGTTTGTGCCCATGGCCCGGGCAGGGCCATGCCACGAGAGAGAGCTGGGAGTACTTGTGTCTTGATGCCAGGCCGCTGTGTGAGTGAGAGCGAGGCAAGTCTGGGCATACTGAAGTGGCAAGGCCTATAGATGGCAGCACCAGCATAGCGCGAAATATGAACTAAGCTGGCAGACAGCATGGGCTGTCTGTGCAGACAGTGGTTTGGTCATTTAGAGAGAATGGATCAAAGTAGAATGATACGGAAAGCATATAAATCTATAGGGGAAGGAAGGAGGGGTAGGGGTCGTCCTCGAAAGGGTTGGAAAGAGGGGGTAAAGGAGGTTTTGTGGGCAAGGGGCTTGGACTTCCAGCAAGCGTGTTAGATAGGAGTGAATGGAGACGAATGATACTTGGGACCTGACGATCTGTTGGAGTGTGAGCAGGGTAATATTTAGTGAAGGGATTCAGGGAAACCGGTTATTTTTATATAGTCGGACTTGAGTCCTGGAAATGGGAAGTACAATGCCTGCACTTTAAAGGAGGGGTTTGGGATATTGGCAGTTTGGAGGGATATGTTGTGTATCTTTATACGTATATGCTTCTAAACTGTTGTATTCTGAGCACCTCTGCAAAAACAGTGATAATGTGTGAGTGTGGTGAAAGTGTTGAATATGATGAAAGTATTTTCTTTTTGGGGATTTTCTTTCTTTTTTGGGTCACCCTGCCTCGGTGGGAGACGGCCGACTTGTTGAAAAAAAAAATATCTTTATTTACTACACGTACATGTACAAGGATACAGGCCTAGCTGACATCAGTGACATACTACTGTATAGAAAGCCGCTTGTTTATGCTGAGTATTTCAAGAAAATTAGGTCAGTGTCCCAGGATAACACCCACACTAGTCGGCTAACACCCAGGTACCCATTTACTGATGGGTAAACATAGACAACAGGTGTAAAGAAACACGCCCAATGTTTCTACCCTGGCTGGGAATTGAATATTTACCAAAAATCATATATGGCTAACCCAAGCCAGGCACTAAAAATAAGCCACGTTGACTTTTTTGGGTTATCCTAGGTTCTCTACACCTATGCTGCTGTGTGTGATAATCTATATAGAGAAAATAACTTTTGTTTCATGTTTATGGTGCAGTGTATATCACAGTTAGCCCTGTGCTACACTCCGTTTTCTCTAATATAAGCCACCAAGACAGGGATAGGAGAATTCAATTCAATTCAAGTTTATTCTCTATAAGGGTTACAATGTGGGGTTTACAGGTTTTGGGTATTTTGTGGTTTACATGTTATAAAATACTAATTACAGAGGGGGCCACTAGGACACCTAGCATGGCTAGGCATTTCCAGCAGACTTAGATTAATTCTTAACATTAAACCCTTACAGATTATGGTATTAAGGGCTAAGTGACTACATCAAATTTTGAGTTTAGCAATGTGAATCTTTGTTTTGGCACAATACAAGGTGTCATATTGGAGTATCATAGGCAAACTTATGACTAGTTAGGATTTATTATTTTAAGATTAAGATTAGTTATTTCTGGGTTATAGTTAGTGGGGTGAGTGAGTGTAATTTTGAACCCCCAGGGTTATCATGTAGTTAGTTTGTCGGGGTGGATCAGGGAGATAAGATGTTTTCAAACTGTAGTTTTTAAAGTGATGAATGTGTCTGAAGTTCTAGAGTTTTTCAGGTAGGGTGTTCCAGATTTTGGGTCCTTTGAAATACTTTGAATTTTTGTAAAAGTTTAGTCGAACACGGGGAATGTCATAGAGATGTATGTGTCTGGTGTTATGCCTGTGGATCCTGTCACAACTATCAAGAAAGCATTTTAGGTCAAGGTTAATATTGGAATTTAAGGTCCTGTAGATATAGATTGCACAGTAGTAAGTGTGGATGTTCTGAACAGGGAGTAAGTTTAGATCTATGAAGAGTGGGGGGGGAGGGGGGTGTTGCCAGGGATGGGATTTAGTGATTATTCTTACTGCGGCTTTTTGTTGGGTTATTATTGGCTTTAGGTGTGTTGCTGCAGTTGAACCCCCAGCACAGGATGGTATTTGTATACCATATCCTCTTCATACCTCCGTCGAACTGCTCGGTGTTATGCCAAATATTATTTATTCTGGATATTTAACATGTTTTATGTTATTTATATTGTTTATTATGTCATATTAGATCAATTGTGAGAGGCAAATAAGCTGTAGTGTTGATATTAGCATAATAATAAAGCATATTCTCCTGCTTCATGAGACTGAGCTCATGGCAACCGACAGTGGCTTCAAAGCCACCTTATCTTTAATGGATAATGTACTGTGCCGGTGCTTTACATAATGAGAAGCATTTCTTTTATTCATTGGAACCATGGCTAGGGCTAAAAGTAAGCAGGTTAAAACAATAAATGGAGAAAAAGAAATTGGAATGACTTATGCAGCAAGTAGCGCCACCAAACAGTACCAGCAGGTTGGTGTGGCGACCCTGGAAATTTGAAATTATGCTAGCCAAAATTAGTGCCGAATAACTGAAGGAACTGAATAACTGATTGCCGGATTTGTGATGGTGGACCTGTATTATAATTTGTGCCATCACATGTAATATTGTTGAGAAAAAATTTCTTTGTGGCAGTGATCCATCCAGGATCATGGGAATTACATTCCTAGAGGTCTTGTCAAGCTACAAACTGTCAACAATACAAAATTAAGTTTGCATAACAGTGTGCTTCATATTTGGTTCCATTTCATGTTTGAGAGAGCATATCTTCTTCTTTCCTGTATGTTTTAGAAAGAATGCTCCTTAGTCTTTCAGAGTAAATGTTTCAATGCTCTATTCACAGCAAATTAATTTATAAAGATTTGTTTAAATTGTACATCCTGCTGGGCTCTTTATCCACATTTTGTCTGACTGAAAGAAAGATCAAGCCATTTTTGTCCTATCTTATTGAATGTCTTTGACCTGGAAGTGACTGCTGCTTATGGCACTCCTCAGGATTACATTAGTTCAAGGCTTTGCCTTTGTAAAGTATTTAGCATATCAGATGTTAATATCTATATAGCTTAGTCTAACCTTTGAATAGCAGGTTTTTAAATTATCTATCCCACAAAGATTTGGCCTCTCTCACTGTATCTATAAGTGCATATTTACTGGTATAAAAGTTTTAATTTGTATCTCTGTAATCACTATGTAGAACAGGTTCTAATTTCACATTTTTTGGCAGTTAACAAAGGTGTTGAGGAGGAAGAGGAAGAGGAGGATGAAGAACGTGATTTGAAGAAAAGACGAGCAGCAAAGAAGCCTCAGAAGAAGGTAAATATTAGTACAGTCACACCCTGTCCTACGTAATTGATTCCAAGAGCCATGACATAACCTGGTTTTTGACGTAAACCAGACATAATGCCTTAAAATGATGACAAATACCATAAGATTGTCAAGTGTCAAGTGTCACTCCATTACTGACAATGCAGCAATGGAGTGACACTTGACAATTGTGCACTGCCTTGGCTTTACAACCTCTCTCTGACCAGTATCCATACCTAAATAATGTAGTATATTAGAGCTGATTTCCTCTATTCTGTTTATTACCATATACAGTACACCACTGTATAAAAATTTAAAAATGTACCAGAAATGTTATAAATAGTGCAAAGATGACATTAAAACAATATCAGAGATGGTTGACACAAACCCACTACCATTATAGTATGCTCCTCACTTAGCGACGAATTCGTTTAACGACCTGGGCTTAGGAACGGAACTCCATTTTTAAGTGAGGAGAGGCTGTCTTTGTTTTCACTACTACACATAAACATGTCTGTCTGTTTATCTGTCTGTCTGTCTCTTGTTTATCTCTGTCTCTGCTTATCTCTGTCTCTGTTTAGCTCTGTCTCTGCTTAGCTCTGCTTATGTCTTTCTGTCTGCCTGTGTGTCTGTCTTCCTGTCTCTCTGCTTATTTCTCTTTTGTCTCAGAGAGAGAGCTGCTCATGAACCAATAGGTATTACACATGATGCAGAGTCATCGCATCTGAATCCTGAACAAGTGAAAATGAGTATTACTTGCCAGATATCTACAAGCATAGTATAGCACTTTGTCTGAATTTTTTTTGGAGTTGTTCTTCTTTCAACAAACCGGCCGCATCCCACCGAGGCAGGGTGGCCCAAAGAGAAAAATGAAAGTTTCTCTTTTTAACCCTTTGAGGGTTTTGGCCATACTAGTACGGCTTATGACCCAGGGTTTTTGACGTACTAGTACGCCTACAGTCTAGCGCCCTCCACAATCTAGAGAGAGAAGCTTTGTAGGCCTACATATGAAAAGAATGGTCTATGTGGTCAGTGTGCACAGTATAAAAAAAATCCTGCAGCACACACTGCATAATGAGAAAAAAAAACTTTGAAACCTTTTTTTTTGAATAATACAGCGACTTTTGGCACGGGTAGTTTCATATAGTATTTTATTGTGTATTCTGGTTTTCCTTGGTCTCATTTTTATAGAATGGAAGACATAATACAGAAATTGAGATGATTTTGACTGGTTTTAACAATGAAAAGTACCTTGTAAATTGAGCTCAAGTAGCAGAAATGTTTCGATTTTTACCGAAGTTCAAAAGTAAAACAAATCATGCCAAGCGTTCAATACACGTCAACTGGTGAGTCTAATATTCTTTTGCAAGTGCGCCAATATATTTATACCATTTTCTACACTAAATGCAGTAGTCTGCACAACCAGTAAATCTTCTGATTTTTCATGAAAATAAAAATTCAAAGTGGGAGCAAAAGAATGTCTCTAAGGGCCTTGAGACTGACTAATGTACTGAGGAAATGTCCATTTATAGTGGCCGAGGAGTCTATTTTATTCTGACCCTATTCGGAAATTGGGCACTTTTGAAATTTGTGTGAAATTGGCAAAATTGCTTAAATATTCCTGACCACTGTACTGGGATAGTTTGAAATTGGTAAAGGGGTTTCTTCTTTGCACTCATTTGATAAAAAAAATCGAGTTCTAGCGAATGATTCCTTGTTTTTTGTCGACTAGATACAGTGGAAGTGCCGAAAATGGGGGGCTCAAAGTGGCAAAAGGCAAAATCGCCGATGTGTAAACATCGCCCAAGGACCGCTAACTTCACGAGAGCATAATTCCGTAAGTTTTCCATCAATTATCATACTTTTTGATTCATTATGATGGAAAGATCTCTATCTTTTCATAAGTTTTTTTTTTTTTTTTTTAAATTTGCCCGACCCCTGAGAACAATCTCGGAGAGGGCCTTGTCTACCCTCAGATTTTAAAATTTAGTAAAAAAGTATACAGGTGAAGGAGTTACTGGATCCCTTGCTCATCAGGCGATTTAGTACCTTTATACGACACGCATGGCTTATGGAGGAAGAATCGCTGTACCACTTCCTCCATGGATTTTTTTTTTTTTTTTTTTCAACAAGTCGGCCGGCTCCGCACTGAGGCAGTGTGACCCAAAAAAGAAAGAAAATCCCCAAAAAGAAAATACTTTAAATCATCATTCAACACTTTCACCACACTCACACATTATCACTGTTTTTGCAGATGTGCTCAGAATAACAACAGTTGAAGCATACACATATAAAGATACACAACATATCCCTCCAAACTGCCAAAAATACCAAACCCCTCCTTTAAAGTGCAGGCATTGCACTTCTTATTTCCAGGACTCAAGTCCGACTATATGAAAATAACCGGTTTCCTGAATCCCTTCACTAAATTTTAAACCCTGCTCACACTCCAACAGATCGTCAGGTCCCAAGTACCATTCATCTCCATTCACTCCTATCTAACACGCTCACGCACGCTTGCTGGAAGTCCAAGCCCCTTGCCCACAAAAACCTCCTTTACCCCCTCTCTCCAACCCTTTCGAGTACGACCCCTACCCCTCCTTCCTTCCCCTATAGATTTATATGCTTTCCATGTCATTCTACTTTGATCCATTCTCTAAATGACCAAACCACCTCAACAACCCCTCTTCTGCCCTCTGACTAATACTTTTATTAACTCCACACCTTTTCCTTATTTCCACACTACGAATTTTCTGCATAATATTTACACCACACATTGCCCTTAACCCTTTCAGGGTCCGTCCCGTAAATCTACGGTTTCACGTTGTGTCCAAACCATAGATCTACGCCAAAATTCTAGCGCTGTCAAATTTAGCGCGAAAACGCTCGTAGGCCTACATGTGAGAGAACTGGTCTGCGTGGTGGGTGTGCGCCATAAACAAAAAATCTAGGCGCCCGCATAGCATTGTGGGAACGCCGGCTCAGTTACCCTTGTTCACCATGCCTTGTCGCAGGTCAGCTCTCACTCCCTGGAAAATTGGGACTCTCCTCTTCCTATCTGATAGTTCTGATACTGATGGAAGTGGAAATGAAGATGAATTCTATGGCTTTGATCAGTTAGTGACCGAAAAGAATGACCAGGACATCGATAATAGTGCAGAAAACCCTGACGATCCTCAACCTTCTACCTCTGGTGTGGGCACTCGTGACTCACGGTCGGTTGTTCCTCAACGCAGGAGAAAACTAATATTTTCGCATGGCCAGGCCTCTGACTTCAGTAATGATGATGATAGTGACGTGGATTGTGATTTTATTGTGCTCGACGATCATTCGAGTAGTGATAGTGAGGAATCATATTCACCAGTGAAGCGTCGGTATGTTCGCCGCCGCATGCACTCGGGTAGTGTACCCTATGCTGTGCCTGTACCCTATGCTGTGCCCAGGGGATGGAGTACATCCCGGAGTACATCCCGTAGCCCTACACCAGTTTTTGGTAGTGAAGTGAGGGTGTGTGGGAACTTGGCATGGGG
>NC_069410.1:61968426-61983953 GCF_026875155.1 Cherax quadricarinatus
GATAGAGTAGATGAGTTAAAAAATATATAATATTTATAATTTATATATATATATATATAAAAATATATATTAATATTTTTATATAATATATATATATTATATATATATATAATACCCTAGGTAGTAGGTTGGTAGACCAGCAACCGCCCAGGGAGGTACTTCCGTCCTGCCAAGTGAGTGTAACACGAAAGCCTGTAATTGTTTTACATGATGGTGGATTGCTGGTGTCCTTTTTTCTGTCTCATAAACATGCAAAAATTTCAGGTACGTCTTGCTACTTCTACTTACACTCAGGTCACACTACACATACATGGTACAAGCGTATATATACATACCCCTCTGGGTTTTCTTCGATTTTCTTTCTAGTTTCTGTTCTTGTTTATTTCCTCTTATCTCCATGGGGAAGTGGAACAGAATTCTTCCTCCGTAAGCCATGGTGTTGTAAGAGGCGACTAAAATGCCGGGAGCAAGGGGCTAGTAACCCCTTCTCCTGATAAATTACTAAATTTAAAAGGGAGAAACTTTGGTTTTTTCTTTTGGGCCACCCCACCTCGGTGGGATACGGCTGGTACTTTGAAAGAAGAAGAATATATTTTTATATAATATATATATATAATATATTATAGAGAGAGAGAGAGAGAGAGAGAGAGAGAGGAGAGAGAGAGAGAGAGAGAGAGAGAGAGAGAGAGAGAGAGGAGAGAGAGGATAGAGAGAGAGAGAGAGAGAGAGAGAGAGAGAGGAGAGAGAGAGAGAGAGATAGGAGAGAGAAGAGAGAGAGAGAGAGAGAGAGAGATAGAGAGAGATAGAGAGAGATATAGAGAGATATAGAGAGATATAGAGAGATATACAGAGATATACAGAGATATACAGAGATATACAGAGATATCCAGAGATTACAGAGATATACAGAGAGGAGAGATAGAGAGGAGATAGAGAGAGAGAGAGAGAGATAGAGAGATAGATAGAGAGATAGATAGAGATAGAGAGAGAGAGAGAGAGAGAGAGAGAGAGAGAGAGAGAGAGAGAGAGAGAGAGAGAGACTCGCAGAGTTATGTATACAAACCAGGTGTACACAAGTTTTGTGAACACATCTGGATTGCGTACAAGTTGTCTCTACGTTGATACAGTAAAATAAATGAAGAGGAACACTCCTATTCTCATGTAACACCATTTTTAGAAGAAATGATGCTCTGAGGGAAGGCATACAAAAGGAATAATTTTCTACAGTTATGCCCAGTAACACCTTTTCTCTTATGTTGGACTAGAGAAAATGTTATTCTTGCCATCTCTCGTATAAGTTGTTTGGCTACCACATCTCGTATTTATGTTTATTCTACTGTGGGGTGTATTTATCATCTTTATATGTTATGTATTGTGTCTATTATATAATTGAAAAAATATCATTGCTGGATTAGTGAAAATGTGTATATTAACGTAATATACAACATTTAACCCTTTCAGGGTTTTGGCCATACTAGTACGGCTTACGTGCAGGGGTCTTTGACGTACTAGTACGTATAAATTCTAGCACCGTTAAATCTCGCGAGAAAAGGCTGGTAGGCCTAGATGTGAGAGAATGAGTCTGTGCGATGGGTGTGTGCAGTAGGAAAAAAATCTGGGACCCAGTGGTGCATTGTGGGAACGCCATCTTAGTAAACAATGTCCACCATGCCTCGAGGTAAGAAGTTCCTCACTCCTTGGCGAATTGGGACACTTTTGCTCCCCACTGACAGTTCTAATACAGATGGAAGTGCCAGTGAAGATGAGTTTCATGGTTTTGGTGAGGTTTTGACCGAAGCTAATGACCATAATATCGGTAATACTGAGGAAAACCCAGATGACCCTCAGCCTTCCACCTCTGCTGCTGGGCCGTCTTGTTCACACTCAGTTGTACCAGAATCAAAGAGGAAACTCCTATTTTCCCAAATCCCAGACTCAGATGTGTGCATTTGTGATGACAGTGATAGTGATTATGAACTACAAGCTCTTCAAACTAGTTCCAGTAGTGATAGTGAAGTGCAATATTCCCCAGTGAAGCGTCAGTATATACGACGATATATGCGCTCTGGTAGTGTGCCATATGCTATTCCAAGGGGAAGGAGTACATCTCGGAGTACATCCTGTGGCTGTACAACAGGAACTGACAGTGAAAATGACAATGATAGTGTTGCAATTGGGATGGAAAATGTGCATGGTGGTGGTGGTGCCGGGCGTGAGGCACCAGGGTACCTTGGTAAGTATTGAGGGTAAAAATTTTTTGTTTAGCCTATAATGTTTAGAAAAATTTTTTTTTTTTTTTTTTTTGAAATTTGGCCGACCCTGAGAACAAGTCTCTGACAGGGCCTGTCGACCCTGAAAGGGTTAATGAGACTCAGTAATTATTATTGAGTATTATTATCATTACTAATATGGCGTCACTCGTACAAGTTGTCTGGCTACCACATCTCACATTTATGTTTCTTTATTCTACTGCAGAGTGTATTTATCACTTTATATGTTATGTATCGTGTTTATTATATAATTTTGAAAATATATCATAGATGGATTAGTGAAAATGTGTATATTAAAGTAATATGTATACAACATTTAACGAGACTCAGTGATTATTACTGAATATTGTCATTACTAATATGGCGTCTCAAGACATAAGACACTCTTACTGATTTTAATATGTACCTGTACACCAGTACAGTGTGTAAGTTTATTTAGGTACAGGTATACATAAGTATAATTATCAGAGTATATATAAAATATGAAATAACTTTTAGAAACACTTGAAATTTTGGAGTTTCCAGATATAATGGAGATATGGCACTTACAGAGCTCACTGAGAATGAAAACAAGCCAGGTGGGGCGTGGTGACCGTATTAGAAAGTCAGGTGGGGGGAGTCGTATAGTGTGTTTAGGTTATAATTTGAAATGACCGTATTAGCGGAAGCCATAAAGCGAAACGCCATAAAGCAGGGCCCTACTGTACTTCAGTTTACTTGTAATCATTTTTATGAATTAGATCAGTACTGTATGTATATAATAAATATGTACCACAATCCTAACAATTATAAACCATTTACAACTTACTAGAAATTAATAGTTGTTACTAAAGATAACATAACATGATTTATCCACTGGTGTCACAAAGAACTGCTAGGGTAAGTAAATAACACTTTTAAGTCTTTTTATTAAGTCCAAGTATGAATATTAATAAATATTCGTTTTAACTGATTTATAGTTCAGTGAAATTTATTTATTTATTTATTTATTTATTTATTTATAATTTGAGCACACTTACAGAGGTACAAAAAAAATACAGATAAGAGCAGCATGCCAAAGCCACTTATACTATGCATAGCATTACGGGCTGGCTTAAAATTAACTTAAGATTAACTAAGCAATGATGAAATCAGTGAAAAACATTATGTAAACTGATTACTATAAAGCACAAGTGAGTATTACAAAGACAGGTCATATGGTTGCATGCATTGTTATAAATTCAGTAGAATGGAGTATTCTGTTAGGTAGTGTATTTAAAAATAATAAAGTTAGATTGGGTTTTTAGGTTTAACATTTATGTGATATAATTGTGAGAAACATTTAAGATATACAATTTATAATGTTCAGTTATTCAGTATTTATTTGGTTTTGGGTGAGTAAGTGATCTTTGAGAAGAGACTTGAATTTATAAACAGGTAGTGTTTCTTTTATATTTACAGGTAATGAATTCCAGATTTTAGGGCCTTTTATGTGCATTGAGTTTTTGCATAGCGTGAGATGGACACGAGGAATATCAAAGAGTGATCTGTGCCTTGTGTTATGGTCATGTGTTCTGTTGAGGTTGGCAAGGAGATGTTTGAGGGAGGGTTAATATCAGAGTTGAGTGTTCTATGTATGTAATAGGTGCAGTAATAAGTATGGATGTTTTGTATGGTGAGTAGGTTGAGTGTATTGAATATTGGTGGAGTGTGCTGCCTGTAGTGAGAATTTGTTATCATTGTAACTGCAGCCTTTTGTTGGGTAATTAGTGGTCTGAGATGGTTACTTGTTGTTGAGCCCCATGCACAAATTCCATAGGTGAGATAGGGGTAAATAAGAGAGTGATATAGGGCCAGGAGGCTGACTGTGGAGCATAGTACCGTATCTTCGATAGTATGCCTACAGTCTTGGAAATTTTCTTAGAAATTTGTTGTATATGTGTATGAAATTTGAGTCTATTATCAAGGTGGATTCCTAAGAATTTTCCCTATGTTAGCTTTGTGATAGGTGATCCGTTTATCATTATGTTAAGAGGGACATCTGTAGCTCTGTTACCAAACTGAATGAAGTAGGTTTTGTCAATGTTTAGTGTAAGTTTGTTAGTACTCATCCAGGTAGATATTTTCTGTAATTCGGTATTTACAGTATTGGCTAGCGTGACTGTTGTGTCATCAGCAAATAGTGTGGGTTTGAGTAATTGAGAAGCATTTGGTAGGTCATTTATGTATAGGAGAAAGAGAAGAGGGCCAAGGACACTTCCCTGTGGGACACCAACTGTAATTGGTTGTGCAGAAGAGTTTGCCCCATTTGCGTACACATATTGGCTTCTGTTGCTGAGGTATGACTTGAGGTAGTTGAGGGAGTGCCCTCTTATACCATAGTGTGACAATTTTACGTGGAGCAAGTCATGGTCAACTGTATCAAAAGCTTTACGTAAGTCAATGAGATCCCCAGTGGGACTTCTTTTTTTTCTATTGCAGTGTATATATGTTCTAGCATGTGTATAATAGCATCATTAGTATTTTTAGTTAGGCCTGAATCCAAATTGGCAGGGGTTGAGTATGTTTTGGGAGATAAGGTAGGAGTAGATTCGTTTATGAATTAATTTTTCGAAGATTTTTGAGAGAGGGTGTAAGTTGGATATTGGCCTATAGTTATTTCAACTCTGTTTGGTCTCCTCCTTTGTGGATCGGGGTGACCCTTGCTATTTTGAGTACTGTAGGGAAGGTGGAGGATTCAATGGATTTGTTAAAGAGTGTTGCAATGATTGGTGATAGCACTTGTGACACTTTTTTGTATATAAAGGTGGTAAGGTATTTAAATCTCCTGCCTTGTTTTTTAGTGCGTTGATAATAAGGGAGACTTCGTATGGGTTAGTCGAGCTAGGAACAGTGTGTTCGGGTAGTTGCCGGTGAGGTAGTCATTTGGTGGGGTATCTGAGCTTGGGATTTTATTGGCAAGGTTTTGTCCTATAGTGGAGAAGAAATCATTGAGTCTGTTTGCTGTTTCTGTTGGTGGGAGTTGGGGTTCATCTGATTTTGCTAATTTTATTTCGCTATTTCGTGATATCTTTTTGTTTCCCAGAATTTCTGATAGGGTTTTCCAGGTCTTTTTTATATCACCTCGTAAGTTGGATAATCTGTTCTCATAATACAATTTTTTTGCCCTTCTTATCAGGCTGGTTAGGATTGACGAGTAACGTTTTGTTTGGTCTCTGGTTATGTGACCCATTCTGTACTGTTTTTCATATTGGTGTTTTGTATTTATGGATTTGAGAATGCTGGGTGTTAGCCAGGGACTGTTCAGTCTCTTAGCTGTCATCTGCTTAGTTTTTTTAGGGCAGTGCTTGTTATAGAGGTATTGGGTCTTTTTTAGAAAATTATTAATACATTCGTCAATATCTGTATTGATTTCTAGCTCAGTGTGCCAGTCAATGTTTGCTACTGCTGTTGTGAAGTTATTAATGGCTGCCTCATGTGAAGTCTGAAGGTGACTTTAGTAGTGTCTTGGGGTAATTTACCAAGAGTTGTTATGAGGAAAGTAGGGTAGTGGTCTGTGGTATTATCTGTAATTATGCTGATTTTTAAAGGGGATAGGGTGTTGGTCCAGATGTGGTCAAGTAGGGAAACACTAGTCTCTGTAACTCTTGTAGGTTTTGTTACTGTTTGGTAGCAACATACAGTTACTCATTGTGTTTGTGAATTCAGTAACGTGTGGGTCCTGGTCTTGCAGGAGAATTTATATTGAAGTCACCTGAGAGTAGTAAGTGATCTTTTGTTCATGCGTGCATCAGTTATCATACTTCCTAGGTTTTGACTAAATTGGCTAATGTTTGACTGTGGAACTCTGTAGATGTTTATCAATGTGAGAGGTTTTTGTAGGTATTTGGATTTGAATTTGGCTATTATATATTCCCCATGTTCATCTCTTGTGCAAGTATTAGTGATACATTCTAGTTGGTCTGAGTAGTATATGGCTGTGCCACCCCCTTGCTGGTCTGGCCTACAGTTATGTATGGCTGTGTAAACCAGGAATGGCATAGACATCTGTACTATCAGGCTTTGGGCCAGGTTTCAGTTAGTGTAATGATGGACATATTGGCATGTAAGGAATTAGTAATGCTATGAGGTCATCTTAATGCTGCTTAAAGATCTGATATGTAGTTAAAGATAGTTATATTGTTGTTGGCACTGAGAAGTGCCTTTGATTGTTCTGCAGTGTAGTAATTACAGTAACTGTTTGATTCATTTAAGTCATTAAATAAGAGGTTGGTATCTGGATCAATGCTTGTAATCATAAGATTTGTAGTGAATCTATAGTTAGAATTAAGTATAAAACAAAGTAAATAGTCTTAAGCTAAAAAATATGATGATGAGTAACTTTGTTATAAGTCTGATTTGCACTACAGACTATGCAATAATTTCTTTTCAACTGATAGAAAGACAAAGCTTAATCTTTTATGGCCTTTAGAATTTAAGGAGTTAGTCTCAATTCATTTCAAAACCTAGAAGCCATGACCTACATAGTTGGAACCATTAATTCACAAGGGTTAATTCCAAGTCATTCAGCTTTATAAATCTCATATTTTCTGTTATAATTTTATACAGTAGGGCCCCACTTATTTGACAGGTTAGGTTCCAGGCTACTGCCGGAAAACAGACTTCGCCGGAAAGCAGAACTCCATTTTTTTCCATTTATAAATGCATATAAATGCCAGATAACAAGTTTACACTAACATATATTAAGTTAGCAATAGAACTAGGCATTAAAAAGTAAAATACACACAGTACACTCATATTTACCTCAAAATATTTGTAGTCTTAATGTAGGGCAAAAGGTGAGTAGTATTTACTCTAAGAAGTCAGGTGTGGTAGCCCTCCTGGCCACCCCACCCACACATACTATGCAACGATGCTTAACCCTTTCAGGGTCCACAGACCCTCTCCCAAACTTGTTCTCAGGGTCGGCCAAATTTAAAAAAAAAAATTATTTTTTCTTATGAAAAGATAGAGAATCTTTTCCCGATCATAATGACACCAAAAGTATGAAATTTGATGGAAAACTTACGGAATTATGCTCTTGTGAAATTAGCGGTCTCGACGATATTTACGCATCGGCGATTTCCCCCACTTTGGGCCCTATTTTCAACCAATTCCAGTGTACTAATCAACAAAAATCATAACTATTTCACTAGAACTCCATTTTTTCTATCGAATGAGTACAAGAAACCACTCATTTACTGATTTCAACTATCCAATACAGCAGTCAGAATTTAGCAATTTTGCCAATTTCACACAAATTTCAAAAGATGCCAATTTCCAAATAGGGTCCAGAATAAACAAGAAAAATATTCCTGGCACTAAAATAACATTTCCTCTGTTGATTAGTCACGTCCCCACACCCCTCTTACATTCTTTTGCTTTCCACTTTGAATTTTTTATTCTCACAAAAAATAGAAGATTTACTGTTATGCAGACTACTGCATTAGTGTAGAAATGGTATAAATAATATCAGCGCACTTGTGAAAGAATATTAGACTCACCAGTTGACATGTATTGGACGCTTAGCATGATTTGTTTACTTTTGAACTTTGGTAAAAATCGAACATTTCTGCTACTTTGAGCTCAATTTCAAGGTACTGTACTTTTCACTGTAAAACCAGTCAAAATCAATTCAATTTCTGTAATATGTCTTCCATTCTATAAAATGTGACCAGGAAAACAAGAATACAACAATAAATACCATACGAAAATACAGTGCAAATTCGCTGTTTTAATCCAAAAACATGGTCAGAGTTTTTTTTTCTCATTACGCACTGTGTGCTGCAGGATTTTTTTATACTGCGCACACTGACCACATAGACCCATTCTTTCATATGTAGGCCTACCAGCTTTCTCTCACTAGATTTGAGGGCGCTAGAATTTAGGCGTACTAGTACGTCAAAAACCCTGGTGCGTAAGCCGTACTAGTACGTCCAAAACCCTGAAAGGGTTAAAGCTCCCTAGAGCGATAAAATGCACACACAGTACACGTATTATTTACCTTAAAAAATTTGTAGTCTTAATAGTCTTAATGTAAGGTGAGAGGTGAAAAGTATTTATTTGTAGAAAGTCATGTGGGAGGTATGGCATCCTGCCTGGCCACTTATACCTACTATGACATTAAGCTCCCTAAAGCTATAAAATGCATATATAGTACACTCATTAATTACCTTAAAATATTTGTAGTCTTAATGTAGGGTGAGAGGTGAGCTTTATTTGTATGAAGTCAGGTTGGGAAGTATGGGCAGCCAGGAAGGGCAGCCCAATCCCACCCACACATAATGTAAACAAACCAGACAAATGCATCTGGTTTTCGTTACTACATTGTGTACAAGTAGGTAGTAGGTTGGTAGACAGCAACCACCCAGGGAAGTACTACCGTCCTGCCAGATGACTGTGAAACAAAAACCTGTAACTGTTTTGCATGATGGTAGGATTGCTGGTTTCTTTTTCTGTCTCATAAACACGCTAAGATAACAGGGATATCTTGCTACTCCTACTTACACTTTGGTCACACTTCACAGACACGCACATGCATATATATATATACATACATCTAGGTTTTTCTCCTTTTTCTAAATAGCTCTTGTTCTTTTTATTTCTTCTATTGTCCATGGGGAAGTGGAAAAGAATCTTTCCTCCGTAAGCATGCTGTCGTATGAGGCGACTAAAATGCCGGGAGCAATGGGCTAGTAACCCCTTCTCCTGTATACAATTACTAAAAAAGAGAAGAAGAAAAACTTTATAAAACTGGGTTTCTTAATGTGCGTGGATGTAGTGCGGATGACAAGAAACAGATGATTGCTGATGTTATGAATGAAAAGAAGTTGGATGTCCTGGCCCTAAGCGAAACAAAGCTGAAGGGGGTAGGAGAGTTTCAGTGGGGGGAAATAAATGGATTAAATCTGGAGTATCCGAGAGAGTTTAGAGCAAAGGAAGGAGTAGCAGTAATGTTAAATGATCAGTTATGGAAGGAGAAAAGAGAATATGAATGTGTAAATTCAAGAATTATGTGGATTAAAGTAAAGGTTGGATGCGAGAAGTGGGTCATAATAAGCGTGTATGCACCTGGAGAAGAGAGGAATGCAGAGGAGAGAGAGAGATTTTGGGAGATGTTAAGTGAATGTATAGGACCTTTGAACCAAGTGAGAGAGTAATTGTGGTATGGGGACTTGAATGCTAAAGTAGGAGAAACTTTTAGAGAGGGTGTGGTAGGTAAGTTTGGGGTGCCAGGTGTAAATGATAATGGGAGCCCTTTGATTGAACTTTGTATAGAAAGGGGTTTAGTTATAGGTAATACTATTTTAAGAAAAAGAGGATAAATAAGTATACACGATATGATGTAGGGCGAAATGACAGTAGTTTGTTGGATTATGTATTGGTAGATAAAAGACTGTTGAGTAGACTTCAGGATGTACATGTTTATAGAGGGGCCACAGATATATCAGATCACTTTCTAGTTGTAGCTACACTGAGAGTAAAAGGTAGATGGATACAAGGAGAATAGAAGCATCAGGGAAGAGAGAGGTGAAGGTTTATAAACTAAAAGAGGAGGCAGTTAGGGTAAGATATAAACAGCTATTGGAGGATAGATGGGCTAATGAGAGCATAGGCAATGGGGTCGAAGAGGTATGGGGTAGGTTTAAAAATGTAGTGTTAGAGTGTTCAGCAGAAGTTTGTGGTTACAGGAAAGTGGGTGCAGGAGGGAAGAGGAGCGATTGGTGGAATGATGAAGTAAAGAGTAGTAAGGGAGAAAAAGTTAGCATATGAGAAGTTTTTACAAAGTAGAAGTGATGCAAGGAGGGAAGAGTATATGGAGAAAAAGAGAGAAGTTAAGAGAGTGGTGAAGCAATGTAAAAAGAGAGCAAATGAGAGAGTGGGTGAGATGTTATCAACAAATTTTGTTGAAAATAAGAAAAAGTTTTGGAGTGAGATTAACAAGTTAAGAAAGCCTAGAGAACAAATGGATTTGTCAGTTAAAAATAGGAGAGGAGAGTTATTAAATGGAGAGTTAGAGTATTGGGAAGATGGAAGGAATATTTTGAGGAATTGTTAAATGTTGATGAAGATAGGGAAGCTGTGATTTCGTGTATAGGGCAAGGAGGAATAACATCTTGTAGGAGTGAGGAAGAGCCAGTTGTGAGTGTGGGGGAAGTTCGTGAGGCAGTAGGTA
This sequence comes from Cherax quadricarinatus, assembly GCF_026875155.1. Lineage (NCBI taxonomy): Eukaryota > Metazoa > Arthropoda > Malacostraca > Decapoda > Parastacidae > Cherax > Cherax quadricarinatus. The sequence continues at coordinate 61,978,891 of NC_069410.1, forward strand.
AAATGAAAGGGGGTAAGGCAGCCGGGATGATGGGATAAAGATAGAAATGTTAAAAGCAGGTGGGGATATAGTTTTGGAGTGGTTGGTGCAATATTTAATAAATGTATGGAAGAGGGTAAGGTACCTAGGGATTGGCAGAGAGCATGCATAGTTCCTTTGTATAAAGGCAAAGGGGATAAAAAGAGTGCAAAAATTATAGGGGGATAAGTCTGTTGAGTGTACCTGGTAAAGTGTATGGTAGAGTTATAATTGAAAGAATTAAGAGTAAGACGGAGAATAGGATAGCAGATGAACAAGGAGGCTTTAGGAAAGGTAGGGGGTGTGTGGACCAGGTGTTTACAGTGAAACATATAAGTGAACAGTATTTAGATAAGGCTAAAGAGGTCTTTGTGCATTTATGGATTTTGGAAAAAGCGTATGACAGGGTGGATAGGGGGCAATGTGGCAGATGTTGCAAGTGTATGGTGTAGGAGGTAGGTTACTGAAAGCAGTCAAGAGTTTTTACGAGGATAGTGAGGCTCAAGTTAGAGTATGTAGGAAAGAGGGAAATTTTTTCCCAGTAAAAGTAGGCCTTAGACAAGGATGTGTGATGTCACCGTGTTGTTTAATATATTTATAGATGGGGTTGTAAGAGAAGATAAATGCGAGGGGTCTTGGCAAGAGGCGTGGAGTTAAAAGATAAAGAATCACACACAAAGTGGGAGTTGTCACAGCTGCTCTTTGCTGATGACACTGTGCTCTTGGGAGATTCTGAAGAGAAGTTGCAGAGATTGGTGGATGAATTTTGGTAGGGTGTGCAAAAGAAGAAAATTAAAGGTGAATACAGGAAAGAGTAAGGTTATGAGGATAACAAAAAGATTAGGTGATGAAAGATTGAATATCAGATTGGAGGGAGAGAGTATGGAGGAGGTGAACGTATTCAGATATTTGGGAGTGGACGTGTCAGCGGATGGGTCTATGAAAGATGAGGTGAATCATAGAATTGATGAGGGAAAAAGAGTGAGTGGTGCACTTAGGAGTCTGTGGAGACAAAGAACTTTGTCCTTGGAGGCAAAGAGGGGAATGTATGAGAGCATAGTTTTACCAACGCTCTTATATGGGTGTGAAGCGTGGGTGATGAATGTTGCAGCGAGAGAAAGGCTGGAGGCAGTGGAGATGTCATGTCTGAGGGCAATGTGTGGTGTGAATAAATGCAGAGAATTCGTAGTTTTGGAAGTTAGGAGGAGGTGCGGGATTACCAAAACTGTTGTCCAGAGGGCTGAGGAAGGGTTGTTGAGGTGGTTCGGACATGTAGAGAGAATGGAGCGAAACAGAATGACTTCAAGAGTGTATCAGTCTGTAGTGGAAGGAAGGCGGGGTAGGGGTCGGCCTAGGAAGGGTTGGAGGGAGGGGGTAAAGGAGGTTTTGTGTGCGAGGGGCTTGGACTTCCAGCAGGCATGCGTGAGCGTGTTTGATAGGAGTGAATGGAGACAAATGGTTTTTAATACTTGACGTGCTGTTGGAGTGTGAGCAAAGTAACATTTATGAAGGGATTCAGGGAAACCGGCAGGCCGGACTTGAGTCCTGGAGATGGGAAGTACAGTGCCTGCACTCTGAAGGAGGGGTGTTAATGTTGCAGTTTAAAAACTGTAGTGTAAAGCACCCTTCTGGCAAGACAGTGATGGAGTGAATGATGGTGAAAGTTTTTCTTTTTCGGGCCACCCTGCCTTGGTGGGAATCGGCCGGTGTGATAATAAAAAAAAAATAAATAATAAAATTGTGTACAAGTTGTCTCCATGTTGATACAGTAGAATAAATAAAGAGAAACACTCACATTCTCATGTAACACCATTTTTAGAAGAAATGAAACCCTGAGTGAAGGCATATGAAAGGAATAATTTTCTAGTTACCCCCAGTAATATTATAGTGACACATTTTCTCTGATGTTGAACTACAAGTTGCCTGGCTACCACAAGTCCTACAAGTTGCCTGGCTACCACAAGTTGCTTGGCTACCACAAGTCCTACAAGTTGCCTGGCTACCACAAGTCCTACAAGTTGCCTGGCTACCACAAGTCCTACAAGTTGCCTGGCTACCACAAGTTGCTTGGCTACCACAAGTTGCTTGGCTATCACAAGTCCTACAAGTTGCCTGGCTACCACAAGTTGCTTGGGTACCACAAGTTGCTTGGCTACCACAAGTTCTACAAGTCGCCTGGCTACCACAAGTTGCCTGGCTACCACAAGTCCTACAAGTCGCCTGGCTACCACAAGTTGCCTGGCTACCACAAGTCCTACAAGTCGCCTGGCTACCACAAGTCCTACAAGTCACCTGGCTACCACATCTCATATTTATGTTAATTTATTCTACTGTGGGGTGTATTTAGATGGATTAAGCAAAATGTCTATTTTAACGTTTTATACGATATTTAGTGCTCCTTAGAGTGATTATTATTGTGTTATTATTATCATTATTAATATGGCATCTTCAAGACTAATAAGACACTCTTAGTGATTTTAATGTGTACCTGCATGCCAGCACAGTGTGTAAGTTTACTTGGGTACAGGTACACATACATACAATTATCAGTTATAATAATAATGTAGGCATGTAGTCCACATGGGCTACATACCTACACCTACCTACATAGCTACACGATATTTAATGTGGTCCAGAGACATATTATTACCATCGACATACCATGTTCACCGAGTTTAATCGTTTCTATCAACTACCTTTAGATGCCATCATAAACAAATGGAGAAGTAATGAATAATTCATGCCAAGAATTGTAAACAAAAGTGTTATGTATTGAGGGGAATAACGTAATGTTTTCCCTCCGCCCGGCTACCACACCTCCCTTAGTATATAAACAAAAAATATTTATGTGTTATAATAAATATAATACTAGATGGATTAATGAAAATGTCTATATTAACGTAAAATAAGACATTTAATGTGCCCAAGAGTGATTACAGTGGACCCCCGGTATTCGATGACACCTGTATTCGATAAATCCGGTTTTCGATGCAAAAAATTTTCCTCGGTATTCGATACGATTCGTACGAGACCTGTCCATGTGTGGCCTGAACTGCCCCGTATGTGCCAGTGTTTACAAGCCAGCCAGTGTGCGCGCATCTAAGGATACATTCGGTACATTCCATATTATCCATATTATCACTGTTTGGTGCTTGTTTCTGCCAAATAAGTCACCATGGGCCCCAAGAAAGCTTCTAGTGCCAACCCTTCGAGAAAAAAGTCACTAATGACTTATGAAATGAAGAAAGAGATAATTGCAAAGTACGAAAGTGGAGTGCGTGTGTCAGAGCTGATCAGGTTGTATAATAAACCCCAATCAACCATCTCTACTATAGTGACCAGAAAACGCAATCAAGGAAGCTGTTCTTGCAAAAGGTGCAACTGTGATTACGAAACAGCGACCGCAAGTGTTAGAAAATGTTGAGAGATTGTTATTGGTGTGGATAAATGAAAAACAGCTAGCAGGAGATAGCATCTCTCAAGCGATCATTTGTGAAAAGGCTAGGCAGTTGCATGACGATTTGGTAAAGAAATTGCCTGCAACTAGTGGTGATGTGAGTGAATTTTAAAGCCAGCAAAGGTTGGTTTGAAAGATTTAAGAAATCGTAGTGGCAAACATAGTGTGATTAGGCATGGTGAGGCTGCCAGTTATGTTGTGCGACAGAAGTCCAGTGACTCTCAAGCTGGTCCTAGTGGCATTAAAAGAAGAAGGGAAGTAACCCCGGAAAAGGGACTTGCTACCTCAAGCCCTAAGGGAAGGGGATTCCCCTTCTAAACACTAACACCTCTCCCCTCCTCCCATCCCATCAATCATCACCAGATCTTCATTAAAGGTAAGTGTCAATTATTTTATTGTTATTGTAATTATTCTATTGCATTAAACTTAATATTTCATGTAGTAAAAATTTTTTTTTCATACTTTTGGGTGTCTTGCACGGATTAATTTGATTTCCATTATTTCTTATGAGGAAAACTGATTCGGTTTTCGATATTATCGGTATTTGAAAGAGCTCTCAGGAACGGATTAATATTGAATACCGGGGGTCCACTGTATTATTAGTATATTACGTAATGTTTTCCCTCTACCCGGCAACCACACCTCCATAGCATATAAACAGCATGTTTATATGCTATGTAACATGTTTCTTATATATATATTTTTTTTATTAACACACTGGCCAATTCCAACCAAGGCAGGGTGGCCCGAAAAAGAAAAACTTTCACCATCATTCACTCCATCACTGTCTTGCCAGAAGGGTGCTTTACACTACAATTTTTAAACTGCAACATTAACACCCCTCCTTCAGAGTGCAGGCACTGTACTTCCCATCTCCAGGACTCAAGTCCGGCCTGCCGGTTTCCTGAACCCCTTCATAAATGTTACTTTACTCCCCACTCCAACAGCACGTCAAGTATTAAAAACCATTTGTCTCCATTCACTCCTATCAAACACGCTCACGCATGCCTGCTGGAAGTCCAAGCCCCTCGCACACAAAACCTCCTTTACCCCCTCCCTCCAACCTTTCCTAGGCCGATCCCTACCCTGCCTTCCTCCCACTACAGACTGATACACTCTTGAAGTCATTCTGTTTCGCTCCATTCTCTCTACATGTCCGAACCACCTCAATAACCCTTCCTCAGCCCTCTGGACAACAGTTTTGGTAATTCCGCACCTCCTCCTAACTTCCAAACTACGACATGACATCTCCACTGCCTCCAGCCTTCTCCTCACTGCAACATTCATCACCCATGCTTCACACCCATATAAGAGCGTTGGTAAAACTATGCTCTCATACATTCCCCTCTTTGCCTCCAAGGACAAAGTTCTTTGTCTCCACAGACTCCTAAGTGCACCACTCACCCTTTTCCCCTCATCAATTCTATGATTCACCTCATCTTTCATAGAACCCCTCCGCTGACACGTCCACTCCCAAATATCTGAATACATTCACCTCCTCCATATTTCTCTCCCTCCAATCTGAATCCAATCTTTTATCATCTAATCTTTTTTTTTATCCTCTAACCTTACTCTTTCCTGTTCACAT
>NC_069410.1:61984453-61986953 GCF_026875155.1 Cherax quadricarinatus
CAAACCTTTACTTTAATCCACATTTTCTTGAATTTACACTTTATTCTTTTTTCCCTTCCATAACTGATCTTTTACATTATGCTCCCCCCTTTCCCTTTGCTCTAACTCTCTAGATACTCAGATTTAATCCCATTTATTTCCCCCCACTGAACTTCCTACCCCCTTCAGCTTTGTTTCGCTTAGGGCCAGGACATCCAACTTCTTTTCATTCATAACATCAGCAATCATCTGTTTTTTGTCATCCGCACTACATCCACGCACATTTAAGCAACCCAGTTTTATAAAGTTTTTCTTTTCTCTTTTTTAGTAATTGTATACAGTAGAAGGGGGTTATTTAGCCCATTGCTCCCGGCATTTTAGTCGCCTCATACGACACGCATGGCTTACGGAGGAAGATTCTTTTCCACTTCCCCTTTGGACAATAGAAGAAATAAAAAAGAACAAGAGCTATTTAGAAAAAGGAAAAAAAACCTAGTTGTATGTATATATATATATGCTTTGTGCGTGTATATATATATATATATATATTATATATATTTTATAATATTATATATAATATATATATTTTATATATACCACACACACACACACACACACACATCAGTAGGGTCCCACTTATACGGCAGGTTAGGTTCCAGGCTACAGCCGTAAAGCAGAAATCGCTGTTAAGTGGAATGCCTCTTTCTCCCACTTATAAATGCATATAATTACTAGATAACAAGTTTACACTAACATATATTAAGTCAGCAATAGAACTAGGCATTAAAAAACAATAAAAAAGTAAAACACACACAGTACACTCATTACTTACCTTAAAATATTTTAGTGTTAATGTAGAGCGAGATGAGTAGTATTTATTATAAGAAATCAGGTGTGGTAAATATGGTAGCCAACCAGGCCCCCCCAACCACAATTAATATACGACGACATTTAAAGCATCCCAGAGCGATAAAATGTGTACAGACGCCCCCCCCCCCCCCCTCCCAAGTTGCGTTCCAGAAGGCTGTCCGTTATCTTGAATTTTTTTTAAGTTATTTTGCCATTTTTCTATTGTTATGATTATTAATTGTTGTTTTTAATATTTCATCATTATTATTACTATCTCTCTACACCGTTGTTCAATGAAAACTTAAATACAATACTGTACAGTATCAGTAATGTATGGTTTTAAATACTAATGCATATTTTATTAATAAATACTGTAATAAAAACTTACCTTTTTAATTGGTACAATAAACTTGAAGTGATGGATGAGAGGAAGATCGTAGGTTGTATGGATCAACTGAGGGAGAGTGTCGTCAACCTCATACACTTCATCATTAAGTGCTTTGTCAATCAGGGTTTTGTAAGCCTGGGTTTCTTCAACATCTGAAGAGGCTCTTTAGGTAAAAGGCACTGGTATGAAGAATTTGTCTAGGGAAGTCTGTACCATTTTTCTCTTCTCATTATATATAAGACGGTAGCATAAGATAGAATTGTTGACACCAGTTGAAACCTTTGAGAATCTCTCGATACTGGGGTCCTGAAGCTCAAACATATGGAAACCTCTCTCTATAAGAGAAAATGCCTTCATCTTGATTCATCTTGCTCCCCTTGCTCATCCTTACACTGCATCTCTTTCAGTTCCATCAAATCTTCAATAGTCAGCTAAATTGACTTTGGTGCTGGCCAGCGTGGGGTGCGGTAAAACGTTGTACTACGCAGAAGTTGCACAACTCAAAATTCGGATTTGCGGAAATACTGCGAATGAAACATGGCAGTCTGTTCATATATTCGAATGTTCATAAGGTAGAGTCTGTATACAGTTCACTCATTACTTAAAAATATCTGTTGTCTTAATGTAGGGTGAGACGAGTAGTATTTATTGTAAGAAATCAGGTGTGGTAGGTATGACACGTGTGGGTCATACCTACTACATACAACAACATTTAAAGCATTCCAGAGTGATAAAATGAGAGAGAGAGAGAGAGAGAGAGAGAGAGAGAGAGTACTAGCATGTGCAATGTACAGACCTCAATGACAACATGCAGACCCCATCAACTTCCTAATGGAAAATATTCACTCACTCCCTTCAGCTACAACACAACTGTCAACATATCATAATTGTTGGTGACCTCAACCAGCAGCTTATACAGAAGGACTTTGATGACCTTCTTGCAGTGTTTGACAAGAGAAACTTTGTTGATTATCCTACTCACATCTATGGCTCCTCCCTTGACCCAGTAGTGAGTGATCTGGCAGAAGGCATAGTCACTTGTCAACCCCTCGGCTATGTTGGATCGACTGACCACAAGGCTGTTTTTACGACACTTAAGATCCCAACAGAATGAGGCGAGTCCACACGCACAACCTGGCTATGGGAAAGAGGTAATTGGCCAGCCCTTCGCTCTGAGCTCGCCACCACCGATTGGAATGGTCTTCTCCAAGGGGATGTTGACAACCAAGTGAAAGCCTTCACTGGACACATCCTTAATCTACAACAAGAACACATTCCTCACCA
>NC_069410.1:61991953-62095873 GCF_026875155.1 Cherax quadricarinatus
CAGTGAAACATATAGGTGAACAGTATTTAGATAAGGGTAAAGAGGTTTTTGTGGCATTTATGGATTTAGAAAAGGCATATGACAGGGTGGATAGGAGGCAATGTGGCAGATGTTGCAGGTGTATGGTATAGGAGGTAGGTTACTGAAAGCAGTGAAGAGTTTTTATGAGGATAGTGAGGCTCAGATTAGAGTATGAAGGAGAGAGGGAGATTATTTCCCAGTAAAAGTAGGCCTTAGACAAGGATGTGTGATGTCACTGTGGTTGTTCAATATATTTATAGATGGGGTTGTAAGAAAAGTGAATGCTAGGGTCTTGGCAAGAGGTGTGGAGCTAAAAAATAATGAATCAAACACAAAGTGGGAGTTGTCACAGTTGCTCTTTGCTGATGACATTGTGCTTTTGGGAGATTCTGAAGAGAAGTTGCAGAGGTTGGTGCATGAATTTGGTAGGGTATGTAAAAGAAGAAAATTAAAAGTGAATATAGGAAAGAGTAAGGTTATGAGGATAACAAAAAGGTGACGAAAGACTGGATATAAGATTGGAGGGAGAGAGTATGGAGGAGTTGAATGTATTCATATATTTAGGAGTGGACGTGTCAGCGGATGGGTCTATGAAGAATGCGGTGAATCACAGAATTGATGAGGAGAAAAGGGTGAGTGGTGCACTTAGGAGTCTGTGGAGACAAAGAACTTTGTCCGTGGAAGCAAAAAGGGGAATGTATGAGAGCATAGTTGTACCAACACTCTTGTATGGGTGTGAAGCATGGGTGATGAATGTTGCAATGAGGAGAAGGCTGGAGGCAGTGGAGATGTCATGTCTGAGGGCAATGTGTGGTGTGAATATAATGCAGAGAATTCGTAGTTCGGAAATTAGGAGGTGTGAGATTACCAAAACTATTATCCAGAGGGCTGAGGAGGGGTTGTTGAGGTGGTTCGGACATGTAAAGAGAATGGAAAAAAACAGAATGACTTCGAGAGTGTATAAATCTGTAGTGGAGGGAAAGCGGGGTAGGGGTCAGCCTAGGAAAGGTTGGAGGGAGGGGGTAAAGAAGGTTTTGTGTGCGAGGGGCTTGGACTTCCAGCAAGCTTGCACGAGCGTATTTGATAGGAGTGAATGGAGACAAATGGTTTTTAATACTCGACGTGCTGTTAGAGGGTGAGCAAAGTAACATTTATAAAGGGATTCAGGGAAACCGGCAGGCCGGACTTGAGTCCTGGAGATGGGAAGTACAGTGTCTACACTCTGAAGGAGGGGTGTTAATGTTGCAGTTTTATAACTGTAGTGTAAAGCACCCCTCTGGCAAGACAGTGATGGAGTGAATGATGATGAAAGTTTTCTTTTTCGGGCCACCCTACCTTGGTGGGAATCGGCCGATGTGTTAATAAAAAAATAAAATATAGCAATTTTTCCCCTTTTCATTGTTATTAATAAAGATATAGAATCATTGCATCTACCAATTCCTTTTATATTATTATTTTTTTTTTTTTCAAAAATATTTAAGGACAATTCCCCATATTTTCATAGCAGGGAAGTCTACAATGCCCATACATGTGGAAACCCTTTCTCTTACAAAACTTGTACATTGCTGGAGACCCTTTCTCTTACAAAACTTGTACATTGCTGGAGACCCTTTCCCTTACAAAACTTGTACATTGCTGGAGACCCTTTCCCTTACAAAACTTGTACATTGCTGGAAACCCTTTCCCTTACAAAACTTGTACATTGCTGGAAACCCTTTCTCTTACAAAACTTGTACATTGCTGGAGACCTTTTCTCTTACAAAACTTGTACATTGCTGGAGACCCTTTCTCTTACAAAACTTGTACATTGCTGGAGACCCTTTCCCTTACAAAACTTGTACATTGCTGGAGACCCTTTCCTTACAAAACTTGTACATTGCTGGAAACCCTTTCCTTACAAAACTTGTACATTGCTGGAGACCCTTTCCCTTACAAAACTTGTACATTGCTGGAAACCCTTCCCTTACAAAACTTGTACATTGCTGGAGACCCTTTCTCTTACAAAACTTGTACATTGCTGGAAACCCTTAAAAGTACTACATTAAATGAGCCATATTACAATAAAAGGTTTAAAACATGTCCATCTTCACATTGCTAACAAATAATCACTACAAATGACCTATACTAATGTTCTTCCCACTCAACACTACACCTGTAATCCTGCAGTATGCATAAAGGGATGTGTCCTTAGCAATCCTTTACCCTACTGGAAGATTTTTTGAGTTAGAAATGAGATGTGTCAGTGAGAGGAGAGCTCAGACAAGGAACTTGGCACCAGGGATAGAGCCAAAGGTTTTACACAGGTATTCTGGAGTGAATGCACAGATGAGGGAGGGGGAGGGGAGGAATAATTTCTTATTAATTTATAAGGTAGACCAAGAACAATACTCAGACAAAAGCTCAGAATCTACCAACCTTGCTAATTCTGTAGAGTGCTGGAAACATTATAGGAAGGATCACATTAGAATTTTCCTCTATTAGGCTCATGATGTACTCGTTGTTCCAGAAATAGAGTGCCCGCTCTGCAACCTGTAGCAAAATACACAGTCACTTCACATATTCTAAAACTATCAACACTGAAAATTCCATTACACAAATTATATAAAATTACTTGTTAGGCTTTAAACACGATAAAATAAATTAAGATTGTCAACACTTACCAAAAACCTTATAAAAAGGAATAATGTATTAAGGAAAGCTGGAGAAATATTTATTAACCACTATAAAATTACACAACTCATTTTTACAAGAAGATAATGACAAAGGAAATTTAAAAACTTTGGCATTTGTAGGAGAGAAGGGGACTATTTTCCAACAATAATAAGATTAATTAGGAAGACTTGGTGTATAAATCTGTACAGGGAAGGCAGGGTAAGGGTTGTCTTAGGAAAGGTTGAAGGAAGAGGGTGAAGGAGGTTTTGGGTACAAGGGGCTTAGACATCCAGCAAGTGTATGTGACTGTTAGATAAGAGTGAGTGGAGGTAAGTGGTTTTTATGACGATGTGCTGTTGGAATGTAAGCAAAGTAACATTAATGAAGGGATTCAGGGATACTGGTTAGCCAGACCTGAGTCCTAGAGATGCCTGCACTCTGAAGGAAACGTGGGGATATTTTGCAGTTTTGGAACTGGATTATCAGCATGCCTCTAGCAAGACAGCAATGGAGTGAGTAATGATGAGTGTTTATTCTTTTTCTAGGGTGTGGGGTGACCTGTCCTCAGTGGAAGACTATCAATGTTAACTCTTAAACTGTCCAAACGTAGATCTACGTTCACCTGCGTGGCGCTCCGATTTTGAAAAATAATTTTTTTTTTTTTTAAATTAAAGAGGGAAATTTTCTTTGTGGCATAAGACCAAAAAAAATTTTTAGGACCAGTACTTACTGAGATATAAGACTATGAAGTTGGCTCTGGATGCTCACCTGACGGCAACATCCAGTCCTGCCGCATGCAGAAGTGTTGCCTATTTACCTTTTTTCCTTGTTTTTATTTTAGTTTATATAATTTTTATGTTCTGATAATTACAATTTATAATAGTTCTTGTGATTTCATAGCCAATCTTTGTTCTGACACTAATATTATGTACTGAAATAGTACTCAAATAGCAACAATCACACTGACGGGTGAATATTTTCACTTGCCTTAAGTCACTGACTATTGTCTAGAAATATATACAAAGTATTTATAGGTCCCAGCAGTGTTTTAGACAGGGAGTATGAAACTCCTTGAAGAATGGTGTTATTGCCTTTATATGTTTTTACTCTTGCACACAAACATGTCTTTGTATATCTGTCAGTCTGCCTATCTGTCTGCCTGTATCTGTCTGTCTGTACATCTGTCTGTCTGCCTAGCTCCACTTATCTGTCTGTCTAGCTCAGCTTATCTTGAAGAATGGTGTTATGACAAGCGTCAGATAACAAGTGACATTTGATGAATGTGCGCTGGAGGGAACCTTGCCTTTATATGTTTTTACTCTTGCACACAAACATGTCTCTGTATGTCTGTGTCTGTCAGTCTGTCTGCCTGTCTATCTGTCTGCCTATCTGTCTGCCTGTCTGTACATCTCTGTCTGTATCTGTCTCTGCATAGCTCTGCTCATCTGTCTTTCTGTCTTCCGTGTGTGGGCATGTTTATTTATGTCTTATATCTACAAACACTGTATAGCACTTGGCCTGGAATTTTTGGGTTATCCTAAGTAATTTACATTATGTATAATAACTGTACTTATGAGTACATGTGAGAGAGAGAGAGACAGAGATATAGACAGACAAATACAGAAACAACCAAAACTAGTCGAATACATTAGAACATAAGAAAGAAGGAACACTGCAACAGGCCTACTGGCCCATGCAAGGCAGGTCCATGTCACCCCCCCTGCTTAGACCAATGACCCACCAAGTCAGGTCACAGCCACTGAAGGAAGGAGCATGACATCTGACCTAGTAGCACAAGCTAGTCAGGCCTAACTCACACCCACTCATGCATTTATCTAACCTATTTTTACTTTCCTTTTAAAATGTGAGTGTTAATTTGACATGACATCAGTGAATCCCTGGTGTTTGCCAGGCTATCTGCTCTACATGGCGCTCAATTGAACTGGTGCTCCCACAAGGTACTAAGTAGTCCCCGATTTTTTTTCCATACTGTTCACACTGAGTGCACAGACCCATTCTTTTTTGTCTAGGTGACTCAGGCCTATCGCACCAAATTTGAAGTTATGAAAAGTAAAACGTTGATCTATGTTCAGAGCCCCCTGCGCGTGAATGTAGATCTAAGTGTGGACAGTTTAAGGGTTAAAGGAAAAAAGTAGGACCAGGACAGGGATGTGTATTGTCACCATAGTGGTTCAATATATACATAGTGGTGTTGGGGAGAAGTGTAGGATATAAAGATAGTCTGATATGAAATGGGAATTGTCAATTATTCTTTGCCAAGAATACTTCTTTTGGGAGATTCCAAAGGCAAGTTGCAAGGGTTGGAGGGTAGTTTGGTGGAGTGTTTAAAAGAAGGAAATTAAAAGCAAGCATAGAAAAGAGAAAAGTGATGAGAAGAAAACAAAGTTTAAATAATGATTGGTAGGAGTATGAGCGAGACACTGTATTTAGTGAAAATGCAATATGTGGAATAAATAACTAATGACAAAAATTGGGTTAAGGTCTTGAAACGTACAAAAAAAAAAAAATTATTTTGCCAAAATTAACTATGCCAGGTTGGAAACTGTGTACAAAGTTTGACTTATCCTAGGTTAAATAAATATATAAATTAAATAAATAAATATATAAAAATATACATGTATTCAGTTGTAGCTACAGTTAGAGTAAGAGGTAGAAGGGACAAAAGAAAAATGGCAACAGCAAGTAAGAGAGAGGTGAAGGTGTATAAACTAAGGGAGGAGGAAGTTAGGGCGAGATATAAACAACTACTGGCAGAAAGGTGGAATAGTGCAGGTATGAGTTTGGAGGGATATGTTGTGTATCTTTATATGTGTATGCTTCTAGACTGTTGTATTCTGAGCACCTCTGCAAAAACAGTGATAATGTGCGAGTGTGGTGAAAGTGTTGAATGATGATGAAAGTATTTTCTTTTTGGGGATTTTCCTTCTTTTTTGGGTCACACTCTCGGTGGGAGCGCCAGACTTTTGAAAAAAAAAATGAGTAGTGGGGGGTGGGGCGGCAGTAACTTTAACCCTTTCAGGTCCGTGCCGTAGATCTACTGTTTTACACTGAGGGTCCAAACCGTAGATGTACGCCATGAGCTCAGCTCACTCTGATAAGCTGTGACGGTAATTTGGCCTAGATATAAAATACTCATTGGTAATGTGTGCTCCTAAACAAGCTGCAGCACACTGCTATTAAAAAACTGAGACGTATTTTCATTAACTTTTCGGGGTTCAGCCGTACTAGTACAGCTTACGCGCCAGGGTTTTTGACGTACTAGTACACATAAATTCTAGTGCCCTCAAATCTAGCAAGAGAAAGCTGGTAGGCCTATATATGAAAGAATGGGTCTATGTGGTCAGTGTGCGCAGTATAAAAAAAATCCTGCAGCACACAGTGCATAATGAGAAAAAAAAAAAACTTTGTGTTTTTGGTTTAAAACAGCGACTTTGCACTGTATTTTTGTATGGTGAAATTGCTGACCTAGAAAATGTACAGAGAACCTTCACGGCGCGCATAACGGAGATAAAACACCTCAATTACTGGAAGCGCTTGAGGTTAATAAACCTGTATTCCTTGGAACGCAGGCGGGAGAGATACATGATTACATACATCTGGAAAATCCTAGAGGGACTAGTACCGAACTTGCACACGAAAATCACTCACTACGAAAGCAAAAGACTTGGCAGACGATGCAACGTCCCCCCAATGAAAAGCAGGCGTGTCACTAGCACGTTAAGAGACCATACAATAAGTGTCAGGGGCCCGAGACTGTTCAACTGCCTCCCAGCATACATAAGGGGGATTACCAACAGACCCCCGGCAGTCTTCAAGCTGGCACTGGACAAGCACCTAAAGTCGGTTCCTGACCAGCCGGGCTGTGGCTTGTACGTTGGTTTGCGTGCAGCCAGCAGTAACAGCCTGGTTGATCAGGCTCTGATCCACCAGGCGGCCTGGTCTTAGACCGGGCCGCGGGGGCGTTGACCCCCGGAACTCTCTCCAGGTAAACTCCAGGTATTTATTGTTGTATTCTAGTTTTCCTGGTCTCATTGTATAGAATGGAAGACATATTACAGAAATTGAGATGATTTTGATTGGTTTTACAATGAAAAATACCTTGAAATTGAGCTCAAGGTAGCAGAAAGGTTTGATTTTTACCAAAGTTCAAAAGTAAATAAATCATGCCAAGCGTCCAACACACGTCAACTGGCGAGTCTAATATTCTTTCATAAGTGCGCCGATATTATTTATACCATTTCTACACTAATGCAGTAGTCTACTTAACAGTAAATCGTTTTATTTTTGCGAGAATAAAAAATCAAAGTGGAAAGCAAAAGAAATGTATGAAGGGCCTAGGACGTGACTAATGAACAGAGGAAATGTTATTTTAGTGCCAGGAATGTCTTTCTTGTTTATTCTGGACCCTATTTGAAAATTGGCATCTTTTGAAATTTGTGTGAAATTGGCAAAATTGCTAAATTCTGACCACTTTATTGGATAGTTGAAATCGGTAAATGGGTGGTTTCTTGTACTCATTCGATAAAAAAATGGAGTTCTAGCGAAATAGTTATGATTTTTGTCAACTAGCACACTGGAATTGGCCGAAAATAGGGCTCAAACGTGGGCAAAATCGCCGATGCATAAACATCGTCGAGACAGCTAACTTTGCGAGAGCATAATTCCGTAAGTTTTCCATCAAATTTCATACTTTTGGTATCATTATGATTGGGAAAAGATTCTCTATCTTTTCATATGAAACACTAATTTTTTTTTTTTTAATTTTTGGTGACCCTGAGAACAAGTCTCTGAGAGGGCCTGGCGACCCTCAAAGGGTTAAAACAGCAACTTTGCAGTGTTTTTTCGTATGTTTTTATAGTTGTATTTGCGATTTCTTGGTCTCATTTGATAGAATGGAAGATATATTACAGAAATAGAGATGATTTTGATTGGTTTTAGTACTGAAAATGGCTTGAAACTGAGCTCAAAGTAGCGAAAATGTTAAATTTTTACCGAAGTTCGAGAGTAAACAAATGACCTCACACGTCTAATACACGCCAGCTGGTGGATCTAATATACGTTCACAAATGTGCTGATATTATTTATACAATTATTACAATATTGCATTACAGTAAATCTTCTATTTTTTTGGTTTGAATAAAAATTCATTATGTGAATTAAAAAACAAAATGGAATTCATTTGTAAAGCCAGAAAACGTAACTAATGAATAGAGGGAATGTTAGTTTAGTGCTAGGAATGCCTGCAGTTTATTCTGGACCCTGTTTTGAAACTGGAACATTTTGAACTGGCCAAATTACAAATTTCCACTAACTTAATTTTGTAGTTGAAGCAGTTGAGTTGGTGATTTCTTGTGCTCAGTTGATAGAATAGAAGTGATACTAGTGAAATAGCTAAGAATTTGGTCGACAGGAATAAGGTAATTGGCCTAAAATGGGAGTCAAAGCCAGCAAAATCGCCAATGCGTAAATATCGCTGACACATCAAAATTCGCAAGAGTATAATTTCGTCGATTTTCCATCAAATTTCGTACTTTTTGTTTTATTACCTTCAGGAAAAGATTCTCTACCATTTCATAAGAAAAAAAAACAAAATTATTTTTTGAAAATTCTTGGACACTGGTGCGCACTTTGAAATTCGGCCTCTGGACCCTGAAAGGGTTAAAAATGCAATACAGTGGAACCTTGACTTATAAGTGTCCCAACGTACGCATTTTTTGAGATATGAGCCATCCCTGGGTCGATTTTTTGCTTTGAGTTACGAGCCAGTTCCCCCTGCTTCCCCCTCAACCCAAAACCTGGATCCCTCGCTTGTTTATCTATGATTTTATGCTTTAATTCCATTGAAATCATTCTCTTTTTCTTCTCAGCACTGTCCTTTACACTTACTTTCTTAGGACCCATGCTTAGAAATTTGGCCAAATGATTGTCAAAAATGTAAGCAAAGCAGGAGAGAACTGCTCCCACAGCTAGGTAAACAGTGCATTGAGTTGGCGGCATTCGTTATTATAATAATAATAATAATAATTATTATTATTATTATTATTAGTATTGTTATTATTATTAATTTAGGTAATTAGGGCACAGCTCCAATTCCCTAGATCAAGAGCCCCTCACCAGCATCAAGGTTCCTTGATGCTGATGAGGGGCTCTTGATCTAGGGAATTGGTTCTGTGCTCCAGTTCCCTAAATTAATAATAATAATATTAATAATAACATTAATGTAAGTGTGGTGGAGGTACATGAGGCATTACGTAGAATGAAAGGGGGTAAAGCAGCTGGAACTGATGGGATCATGACAGAAATGTTAAAAGCAGGGGGGGATATAGTGTTGGAGTGGTTGGTACTTTTGTTTAATAAATGTATGAAAGAGGGAAAGGTACCTAGGGATTGGCGGAGAGCATGTATAGTCCCTTTATATAAAGAGAAAGGGGACAAAAGAGATTGTAAAAATTATAGAGGAATAAGTTTACTGAGTATACCAGGAAAAGTATACGGTAGAGTTATAATTGAAAGAATTAGAGGTAAGACAGAATGTAGGATTGCGGATGAGCAAGGAGGTTTCAGAGTGGGTAGGGGATGTGTAGATCAAGTGTTTACATTGAAGCATATATGTAAACAGTATTTAGATAAAGGTAGGGAAGTTTTTATTGCATTTATGGATTTAGAAAAGGCATATGATAGAGTGGATAGAGGAGCAATGTGGCAGATGTTGCAAGTATATGGAATAGGTGGTAAGTTACTAAATGCTGTAAAGAGCTTTTATGAGGATAGTGAGGCTCAGGTTAGGGTGTGTAGAAGAGAGGGAGAATACTTCCCGGTAAAAGTAGGTCTTAGACAGGGATGTGTAATGTCACCATGGTTGTTTAATATATTTATAGATGGGGTTGTAAAAGAAGTAAATGCTAGGGTGTTCGGGAGAGGGGTGGGATTAAATTATGGGGAATCAAATTCAAAATGGGAATTGACACAGTTTTTGCTGATGATACTGTGCTTATGGGAGATTCTAAAGAAAAATTGCAAAGGTTAGTGGATGAGTTTGAGAATGTGTGTAAAGGTAGAAAGTTGAAAGTGAACATAGAAAAGAGAAAGGTGATGAGGGTATCAAATGATTTAATAAAGAAAAATTGGATATCAAATTGGGAGGAGGAGTATGGAAGAAGTGAATGTTTTCAGATACTTGGGAGTTGACGTGTTGGCGGATGGATTTATGAAGGATGAGGTTAATTATAGAAATGATGAGGGAAAAAAGGTGAGTGGTGCATTGAGGTATATGTGGAGTCAAAAAACGTTATCTATGGAGGCAAAGAAGGGAATGTATGAAAGTATAGTAGTACCAACACTCTTATATGGATGTGAAGCTTGGGTGGTAAATGCAGCAGCGAGGAGACGGTTGGAGGCAGTGGAGATGTCCTGTCTAAGGGCAATGTGTGGTGTAAATATTATGCAGAAAATTCAGTGTGTGGAAATTAGGAGAAGGTGTGGAGTTAATAAAAACATTAGTCAGAGGGCAACAGAGGGGTTGTTGAGGTGGTTTTGTCGTTTAGAGAGAATGGATCAAAGTAGAATAACATGGAAAGCATATAAATCTATAGGGGAAGGAAAGAGGGGTAGGGGTCGTCCTCGAAAGGGTTGGAAAGAGGGGGTAAAGGAGGTTTTGTGGGCGAGGGGCTTGGACTTCCAGCAAGCGTGCATGAGCGTGTTAGATAGGAGTGAATGGAGACGAATGATACTTGGGACCTGACGATCTGTTGGAGTGTGAGCAGGGTAATATTTAGTGAAGGGATTCAGGGAAACCGGTTATTTTCATATAGTCGGACTTGAGTCCTGGAAATGGGAAGTACAATGCCTGCACTTTAAAGGAGGGGTTTGGGATATTGGCAGTTTGGAGGGATATGTTGTGTATCTTTATATGTATATGCTTCTAAACTGTTGTATTCTGAGCACCTCTGCAAAAGCAGTGATAATGTGTGAGTGTGGTGAAAGTGTTGAATGATGATGAAAGTATTTTCTTTTTGGGGATTTTCTTTCTTTTTTGGGTCACCCTGCCTCGGTGGGAGACGACCGACTTGTTGAAAAAAAAAAAAAAATAAGAAAATTGTCAAAGTGGGATGTCCAAATGTGCGTGGATGTTGTGCGAATGATGCGAAAGAGAAGATTGTGGATGTTATGAATGAGAAGAAGGTGGATATCCTGGCTTTAAGTAAAACAAAGCTCAAGGGGGTGGGCGAGTTTCAGTGGAGAGGAATAAATGGGATTAGGTCAGGGGTTTCTAATAGAGTTAGAGCTAAAGAAGGAGTAGCAATAAATGTTGAAGGATAAGCTATGGCAGGAAAAGAGGGACTATAAATGTACTAATTCAAGGATTATGTGGAGTAAAATAAAGGTTGGATGTGAGAAGTGGGTTATAGTAAACGTATATGCACCTAACGAAGAGAGAAGTATAGAGGAGAGAGAGTAATTTTGGGAAATGTTGAGTGAATGCGTAGGGAGTTTTGAACCAAGTGTGAGAGTGCTTGTGGTTGGGGATTTTAATGCTAAAGTGGGTAAAAATGTTGTGGAGGGAGTAGTAGGTAAATTTGGGGTGCCAGGGGTAAATGAAAATGGGGAGCCTTTAATTGAGCTATGTGTAGAAAGAGGTTTGATAATAAGTACAGGCCCTCCATCACAAATCCGGCATCATTGGGACCTGTAGTGTGCCGGATTACTGAGTGTTGCCGAATTACAGAGTGGTTAGGTTAGAATACACTTAATAAAATTAACCAACTTGACTTACACAGTTCATTGAACATTCGGCAAAAATCGAACATTTCCGCAACTTTGAGCTCAATTTCAAGGTACTTTTCGTCATGAAAGCAATCAAAATCATGTCTATTTCTGTAATATATCTTCCATTCTATCAAATGAGTCCAAAAAAAAAGAGAATACAACCATAAAAACCATACGAAAATATACTGCAAAGAAGCGGCTAATGGCTGAGAAGTTTTTTTTTTTTTTTAATCACACTGGCCGATTCCCACCAAGGCAGGGTGGCCCGAAAAAGAAAAACTTTCACCATCATTCACTCCATCACTGTTTTGCCAGAAGGGTGCTTTACACTACAGTTTTTAAATTGCAACATTAACACCCCTCCTTCAGAGTGCAGGCACTGTACTTCCCATCTCCAGGACTCAAGTCCGGCCTGCCGGTTTCCCTGAACCCCTTCAAAAATGTTACTTTGCTCACACTCCAACAGCACGTCAAGTATTAAAAACCATTTGTCTCCATTCACTCCTATCAAACACGCTCACGCATGCCTGCTGGAAGTCCAAGCCCCTCGCACACAAAACCTCCTTTACCCCCTCCCTCCAACCTTTCCTAGGCCGACCCCTATCCCGCCTTCCTTCCACTACAGACTGATACACTCTTGAAGTCACTCTGTTTCTCTCCATTCTCTCTACATGTCCGAACCACCTCAACAACCCTTCCTCAGCCCTCTGGACAACAGTTTTGGTAATCCCGCACCTCCTCCTAACTTCCAAACTATGAATTCTCTGCATTATATTCACACCACACACTTGCCCTCAGACATGACATCTCCACTGCCTCCAGCCTTCTCCTCGCTGCAACATTCATCACCCATGCTTCACACCCATGTAAGAGTGTTGGTAAAACTATTCTCTCATACATTCCCCTCTTTGCCTCCAAGGACAAAGTTCTTTGTCTCCACAGACTCCTAAGTGCACCGCTCACCCTTTTCCCCTCATCAATTCTATGATTCACCTCATCTTTCATAGACCCATCCACTGACATGTCCACTCCCAAATATCTGAATACATTCACCTCCTCCATACTCTCTCCCTCCAATCTGATATCCAATCTTTCATCACCTAATCTTTTTGTTATCCTCATAACCTTACTCTTTCCTGTATTCACATTTTTCTTCTTTTGTACACCCTACCAAATTCATCCACCAACCTCTGCAACTTCTCTTCAGAATCTCCCAAGAGTACAGTGTCATCAGCAAAGAGCAACTGTGACAACTCCCACTTTATGTGATTCTTTATTTTTTAACTCCACACCTCTTGCCAAGACCCTCGCATTTACTTCTCTTACAACCCCATCTATAAATATATTAAACAACCACGGTGACATCACACATCCTTGTCTAAGGCCTACTTTTACTGGGAAATAATTTCCCTCTTTCCTACATACTCTAACTTGAGCCTCACTATCCTCATAAAAACTCTTCACTGCTTTCAGTAACCTACCTCCTACACCATACACTTGCAACATCTGCCACATTGCCCCCTATCCACCCTGTCATACGCCTTTTCCAAATCCATAAATGCCACAAAGACCTCTTTAGCCTTATCTAAATACTGTTCATTTATATGTTTCACTGTAAACACCTGGTCTACACACCCCTACCTTTCCTAAAGCCTCCTTGTTCATCTGCTATCCTATTCTCCGTCTTACTCTTAATTCTTTCAATAATAACTCTACCATACACTTTACCAGGTATACTCAACAGACTTATCCCCTATAATTTTTGCACTCTCTTTTGTCCCCTTTGCCTTTATACAAAGGAACTATGCATGCTCTCTGCCAATCCCTAGGTACCTTACCCTCTTCCATACATTTATTAAATAATTGCACCAACCACTCCAAAACTATATCCCCACCTGCTTTTAACATTTCTATCTTTATCCCATCAATCCCAGCTGCCTTACCCCGTTTCATTTTACCTACTGCCTCACGAACTTCCCCCACACTCACAACTGGCTCTTCCACACTCCTACAAGATGTTATTCCTCCTTGCCCTATACACGAAATCACAGCTTCCCTATCTTCATCAACATTTAACAATTCCTCAAAATATTCCCTCCATCTTCCCAATACCTCTAACTCTCCACTAAATAACTCTCCTCTCCTATTTTTAACTAACAAATCCATTTGTTCTCTAGGCTTCCTTAACTTGTTAATCTCACTCCAAAACTTTTTCTTATTTTCAACAAAATTTGTTGAAACATCTCACCACTCTCTCATTTGCTCTCTTTTTACATTGCTTCACCACTCTCTTAACCTCTCTCTTTTTCTCCATATACTCTTCCCTCCTTGCATCACTTCTACTTTGTAAAAACTTTCATATGCTATCTTTTTCTCCCTTACTACTCTTTTACATCATCATTCCACCAATCGCTCCTCTTCCCTCCCACACCCACTTTCCTGTAACCACAAACTTCTGCTGAAACACTCTAAACACTACATTTTTAAACCTTACCCCATACCTCTTCGATCCCATTTCTATGCTCTCATTAGCCCATCTATCCTCCAATAGCTGTTTATATCTTACCCTAACTGCCTCCTCTTTTAGTTTATAAACCTTCACCTCTCTCTTCCCTGATGCTTCTATTCTCCTTGTATCCCATCTACCTTTTACTCTCAGTGTAGCTACAACTAGAAAGTGATCTGATATATCTGTGGCCCCTCTATAAACATGTACATCCTGAAGTCTACTCAACAGTCTTTTATCTACCAATACATAATCCAACAAACTACTGTCATTTTGCCCTACATCATATCTTGTATACTTATTTATCCTCTTTTTCTTAAAATATGTATTACCTGATTAGTTAACTCCCTTATTTATCGTCCGTCTTTTTTATTTTTGTTGTACGTTAAGAAGCATCTTTCCATCATACATTGCCCAAGTTTCAATGAGATAGCCCAACAAACAACCGAAAAAAAAAAAATATTTACCAAAAATCATATATGGCAAGCCCAAGCCAGGTACTGGAAATAAGTCACTTTGTCTGACTTTTCTGGGTTATCCTAGGTTCTCTATACATACACTGCTATGTATGATAATCTATGTAACTGTATTTGTGTATACCTGAATAAATTTATTTACTTCTAGTCTTTCAACTGAGTACAAGAAACTGCCCATTCACTTATTTCAACTACCCATAAAGTGGTCAGAAATTGGCAATTTGGCCAATTTCACACAAATTTCAACAGATGCCAGTTTTAAAATAGGATCCAGAATAAACAATGCAGACATTACTGGCACTAAAATAACATTTTCTCTGTTCATTAGTCATGGCTACAGGCCCCTCTTATATTACTCTTGCTTACCATCTGGAATTTTTATTAACAAAAATACAAAATTTACTGTTATGCAGATTGCTGCATTATTGTAATAATTGTATAAATAATGTCAAGCCATTCTTGACTCTGTACTGGAATTTAGACTGGCAGGCGGACAGGTATTGCAGGGCGATGTCATTTGTTTACTCTTGAGCTTCGCTAAAGAATAGAACATTTTCGCTACTGTGAGCGCAATTTCACGGTACTTTTCGTCATGAAAGCAATCAATATCATATCTATTTCTGTAATATATCTTTCATTCTTCATTCATTCATTCATTAGAGATTTGCCGGTACTTCCGCCCCAGGTCTTCTCCAGATGGTGACCCGGCGTCTTTCATTCTATCAAATGAGACCGAAAAAATGAGAATATATCCATAACAACCATACAAAAATATACCGCTAAGCGGCCGCTAATGGCTGAGAAGTGAACTCCGCTATTTATGGTCTGATTCCTTTCATTTTTGGTGTACATGAAGAAGTATCTTTCCATCATACATTGCCCAAGTTTCGATAAGATAACTCAACAAACAACTGAGAAAATAATAATAATAATAATAATTATTATTATTATTTACTACACGTACATGTACAAGGTATACAGGCCTAGCTGACATCAGTGACATACTACTGTATGGAAAGGCACTTGTTATGCTGAGTATTTCAAGAAAATTAGGTCAGTGTCCCAGGATAACACCCACACTAGTCGGCTAACACCCTGGTACCCATTTACTGATGGGTAAACATAGGCAACAGGTGTAAAGAAACACGCCTAATGTTTCTACCCTGGCTGGGAATCGAATATTTACCAAAAATCATGTATAGCTAACCCAAGCCAGGTACTAAAAATAAGCCACGTTGACTTTTTATTGGGTTATCCTAGGTTCTCTACACACATGCTGCTATGCGTGATAATCTATGTAGAGAAAATAACTATTGTATCATGTTTATGGTGCAGTATGAGTGTATATCATAGTTAGCCCTGTGCTATACTCCATTTTCTCTAATATAAGTCCCCAAGACAGGACAGGAGAATGGTATTTGTATACCATACCTCTTCATACCTCCGTCAAACTGCTCGGTGTTATGCCAAATATTATTTATTCTGGAGTATTTAATATGTTTTATGTTATTTATATTGTTTATTATATCATATTAGATCAATTGTGATGGGCAAATAAGCTGTAGTGTTGATATTAGCGTAATAATAAAGCATATTCTCCTGCATCATGAGACTGAGCTCATAGCAACTGACAGTGGCTTCAAAGCCACCTTATCTTTAATGGATAATGTACTGTGTAGGTGCTTTACATAATGAAAAGCATTTCTTTTATTCACTGGAACCATGGCTAGGGCTAAAAGTAAGCAGGTTGAACAATAAATGGAGAAAAAGAAATTGGAATGACTTATGCAGCAAGTAGCACCACCAAACAGTACCAGCAGGTTGGTGTGGCGAACCTGGAAATTTGAAATTATGCTAGCCAAAATTAGTGCCGAATAACTGAAGGAACCGAATAACTTATTGCCGGATTTGTGATGGTGGACCTGTAATACATATTTTATGAAAAAGAGGATAAATAAATATACAAGGTATGATGTAGCATGTAAAGAAAGTAGTTTGTTAGATTATGTATTGGTAGATAAAAAGTTGATGGGTAGGCTCCAGGATGTACATGTTTATAGAGGGGCAACTGATATATCGGATCATTACCTGGTTGTAACTACAGTTAGAATAAGAGGTAGATGGGATAAGAGAAAAATGGCAACAATAAGTAAGAGGGAGGTGAAAGTGTATAAACTAAGGGAGGAGGAAGTTCGGGTGAAATATAAGCAACTATTGGCAGAAAGGTGGGCTGGTGTAGGTATAAGTAGTGTGGGGATTGAAGAAGGTTGGAATAGTTTTAAAAATGCAGTATTAGAATGTGGGGCAGAAGTTTGTGGTTATAGGAGGGTGGGTGCTGGAGGAAAGAGGAGTGATTGGTGGAAGTAAAGAGTGTGATAAAAGAGAAAAAGGTAGCTTATGAAAGGTATTTACAAAGCAGAAGTGTTGTAAGAAGAATAGAGTATATGTAGAGTAAAAGAAAGGTGAAGAGAGTGGTGAGAGAGTGCAAAAGGAGAGCAGATGATAGAGTGGGAGAGGTGCTGTCAAGAAATTTTAATGAAAATTAGAAAAAATTTTGGAGCGAGTTAAACAAGCTAAGAAAGCCTAGGGAACAAATGGATTTTTTTTTATTATTAACACACTGGTCGATTCCCACCAAGGCAGGGTGGCCCGAAAAAGAAAAACTTTCACCATCATTCACTCCATCACTGTCTTGCCAGAGGGGTGTTTAATGTTGCAGTTTAAAAACTACAGTTTTTAAACTGCAACATTAACACCCCTCCTTTTGAGTGCAGGCACTGTACTTCCCATCTCCAGGACTCAAGTCCGGCCTGCCGGTTTCCCTGAATCCCTTCATAAATGTTACTTTGCTCACACTCCAACAGCACGTCAAGTATTAAACCCATATGTCTCCATTCACTCATATCAAACACGCTCACGCATGCCCGCTGGAAGTCCAAGCCCCTCGCACACAAAATCTCCTTTACCCCCTCCCTCCAACCTTTCCTAGGCTGACCCCTACCCCACCTTCCTTCCGCTACAGACTGATACACTCTTTGAAGTCATTCTGTTTCGCTCCATTCTCTCTACATGTCAGAACCACCTCAACAACCCTTCCTCAGCCCTCTGGACAACAGTTTTGGCAGTCCCGCACCTCCTCCTAACTTCCAAACTACGAATTCTCTGCATTATATTCACACCACACATTGCCCTCAGACATGACATCTCCACAGCCTCCAGCCTTCTCCTCGCTGCAACATTCATCACCCATGCTTCACACCCATGTAAGAGCGTTGGTAAAACTATTCTCTCATACGTTCCCCTCTTTGCCTCCAAGGACAAGTTCTTTGTCTCCACAGACTCCTAAGTGCACCGCTCAACCCTTTTCCCCTCATCAATTCTATGATTCACCTCATCTTTCATAGACCCATCTGCTGACACGTCCACTCCCAAATATCTGAATACATTCATCTCCTCCATACTCTCTCCCTCCAATCTGATATCCAATCTTTCATCACCTAATCTTTTTGTTATCCTCTTAACCTTACTCTTTCCTGTATTCACCTTTAATTTTCTTCTTTTACATACCCTACCAAATTCATCCACCAACCTCTGAAACTTCTCTTCAGAATCTCCCAAGAGCACAGTGTCATCAGCAAAGAGCAACCGTGACAACTCCCACTTTATATGTGATTCTTTATCTTTTAACTCCATGCCTCTTGCCAAGACCCTCGCATTTACTTCTCTTACTCCATCTATAAATATATTAAACAACCACGGTGACATCACACATCCTTGTCTAAGGCCTACTTTTACTGGGAAATAATCTCCCTCTTTCCTACATACTCTAACTTGGGCCTCACAATCCTCGTAAAAACTCTTCACTGCTTTCAGTAACCTACCTCCTATACCATACACCTGCAACATCTGCCACATTGCCCCCTTATCCACCCTGTTATACGCCTTTTCCAAATCCATAAATGCCAAAAAAACCTCTTAAGCCTTATCTAAATACTGTTCACTTATATGTTTCACTGTAAACACCTGGTCCACACACCCCTACCTTTCCTAAAGCCTCCTTGTTCATCTGCTATCCTATTCTCCATCTTACTCTTAATTCTTTCAATAATAACTCTATCATACACTTCATCAGGTATACTCAACACTTTTTTTTTTTGTTCCAACAAGTCGGCCATCTCCCACCGAGGCAGGGTGACCCAAAAAAGAAAGAAAATCCCCAAAAAGAAATTACTTTCATCATCATTCAACACTTTCACCACACTCACACATTATCACTGCTTTTGCAGAGGTGCTCAGAATACAACAGTTTAGAAGCATATACATATAAAGATACACAACATATCCCTCCAAACTGCCAATATCCCAAACCCCTCCTTTAAAGTGCAGGCATTGTACTTCCCATTTCCAGGACTCAAGTCCGACTATATGAAAATAACCGGTTTCCCTGAATCCCTTCACTAAATATTACTCTGCTCACACTCCAACAGATCGTCAGGTCCCAAGTATCATTCGTCTCCATTCACTCTTATCTAACACGCTCACGTACGCTTGCTGGAAGTCCAAACCCGTCGCCCGCAACACCACCTTTACCCCCTCCCTCCAACCTTTTCAAGGACGACCCCTACCCCATCTTCCTTCCCCTACAGATTTATACACTCTCCATGTCATTCTACTTTGATCCATTCTCTCTAAATGACCAAACCACCTCAACAAACCCTCTTCAGCCCTCTGACTAATACTTTTATTAACTCCACACCTTCTCCTAATTTCCACACTCCGAATTTTCTGCATAATATTTACACCACACATTGCCCTTAGACAGGACATCTCCACTGCCTCCAACCGCCTCCTCGCTGCAGCATTTACAACCCAAGCTTCACATCCATATAAGAGTGTTGGTACTACTATACTTTCATACATTCCCTTCTTTGTCTCCATAGATAACATTTTTTGCCTCCACATATACCTCTATGCACCACTCACCTTTTTTCTTTCATCAATTCAATGATTAACCTCATCCTTCATAAATCCATCCGCCGACACGTCAACTCCCAAATACCTGAAAACATTCACTTCTTCCATACTCCTCCTCCCCAATTTGATATCCAATTTTTCTTTTTCTAAATCATTTGATACCCCCATCACCTTACTCTTTTCTATGTTCACTTTCAACTTTCAACCTTTACACACACTTCCAAATTCGTCGACTAACCTTAGCAATTTTTCTTTAGAATCTCCCATAAGCACAGTATCATCAGCAAAAAGTAACTGTGTCATTTCCCCTTTTGTATTTGATTCCCCATAATTTAATCCCACCCCTCTCCCGAACACCCTAGCATTTACTTCTCTTACAACCCCATCTATTAAACAACCATGGTGACATTACACATCCCTGTCTAAGACCTACTTTTACCGAGAAGTATTCTCCTCTCTTCTACACACCCTAACCTGAGCCTCACTATCCTCATGAAAACTCTTTACAGCATTTAGTAACTTACCACCTATTCCATATACTTGCAACATCTACCACGTTGCTTCCCTATCCACTCTATCATATGCCTTTTCTAAATCTATAAATACAATAAAAAGTTCCCTACCTTTATCTAAATACTGCTCGCATATATGCTTCAATGTAAACACTTGATCTACACATCCCCTACCCACTCTAAAACCTCCTTGCTCATCCGTAATTCTACATTCTGTCTTACCTCTAATTCTTTCAATAATAACCCTACCGTACACTTTTCCTGGTATACTCAGGAAACTTATTCCTCTATAATTTTTACAATCTCTTTTGTCTCCCTTCACTTTATATAAAGGGACTATACATGCTCTCTGCCAATCCCTAGGTACCTTCCCCTCTTTCATGCATTTATTAAACAAAAATACCAACCGCTCCAACACTATGTCCCCCCCCACCCCTGCTTTTAACATTTCTGTCATGATCCCGTCAGTTCCAGCTGCTTTACCCCCTTTCATTCTACGTAATGCCTCATGCACCTCCCCCACACTCACATCCTGCTCTTCTTCACTCCTAAAAGATGGTATACCTCCCTGGCCAGTGCATTAAATTACCACCTCCCTTTCTTGGTCGATATTTAAAAGTTCCTCAAAATATTCTCGCCATCTACCCGAAACCTCCATCTCCCCATCTACTAACTCCCCTACTCTGTTTTTAACTGACAAATCCATTTATTCCCCAGGCTTTCTTAACTTGTTTAACTCACTCCAAAAATTTTTCTTATTTTCATTAAAATTTCTTGACAGTACCTCTCCCACTCTATCATCCGCTCTCTTTCTCTAGTTTATAAACCGTCACATCTCTCATACTTGCTGTCATTCTCATTGTATCCCATCTACCTTCTACTCTCATTGTAGCCCCACCAAAAAAATGATCGATTTCTGGCCTCTCTATTAACATGCACCTGAAGTGTATCCATCAGTCTTTTATCTATCAATACATAGTCCAACAAACTACTATCACTATGCCATATATCTCATATACTTATTTATCCTTTTTTTCTTAAAATATGTATTACCAATTACCAAACTTCTTTCTATGCAAAGATCAATCAAAAGCCCCCTATTTTCATTTACCCCTGGCACCCCAAGCTTATCTACCACACCCTCTTGTACACTTTAGCATTCAGGTCTCCTACCACAATCACTCTCTCACTTGGTTCAAAACTTCCTAAAGACTTGCTTAACATCTCCAAAATTAATCAATCTCTCTCTCTCCTCTACACTCCTCTCTTCTCCAGGTGAATAAACACTTATTATATCCCACTTTTTGCATCTGACCCTTAATTTAACCCACATAATACTTAGAATTTATACATTTATATTCCTCTTCTCCTCTCATAACCGAGTCTTCAACATTACTGCTGCTCCTTCCTTAGTTCTAATTCGCTCAGATACTCCTGACCTAATCCCACTTAATTCTCCCCACTGGAACTTCCTTACCCCATTCAGCTTTGTTTCATTTAGAGCCAGGACCTCCAACTTCTTTTCGTACATAACACTGGCTATCATCTTTTTTTTTTTTTTCAACAAGTCGGCGTCTCCCACCGAGGCACTATATCCATGTACATTCAAACATCCCAACTTCATGTAAGTTTTTCTTATTTTAAGTAATTTATACAGGAGAAGGAGTTACTAGCCTACTGCTCCTGGCATTTTAGACACCTCTTAGGACATGCATGGTTTACAAAGGAAAGATTCTTTTCCACTTCCTCATGGAGATGAAAGGAAATTGATAAGAAGAACTACTTAGGAAATAGAAGAAAATTCTGATGGGTGTGTACACATACATGTACACGTATATGTAGTGTGCCTAAGTGTAAGTAGAGGTAGCAAGACAAATGTTTCCTCAAGTTTATGAGACAAAGGAAAGACCAGCAATCCTATCACTGTGTAAAACAATTACAGGTTTCCATTTCACATGCATTTTGCAGAATGGTTGTACCTCCCTGGGTGGTTGCTGTCTACTAACCTACTACCTATATCACATTAATTACAATACAAACACACACACACACAAATTATAGCATAAACTTTTTTTACCATGACACTTAAGTGCACGAAGTTGTAGGGAACTGTAGTCATTCTCAAGTTACTACATAAAAATCAAGAGAGGCAGAGCAAATGAAACTGAATGCACTTTATGTAACCAATTACACAAGCATAAAGCATTTAATTATAAGACTAAGAAAGAGGAAGATTTTCACCACCGAAAAATCTTACATAAAACGAAGTTTTGTGAAACTCACCTGGAAATGAGGACTGGAAACACACTTTGATATCTGCTTAAACAGTGGTTCTTGTATTTTGACAAACTGTGATGGTTCTATTACATCGAGTATTTCTTCTATCTCGCCTAAAAACATTACCTGTGAAGATAAAAACTTGCTTAATTATACTTTGTTACTCCACATAAAATCAATGTTCACAGTTCAGTTGGTGGCTTCACTGAGGCCATCACATTTATCAATATATATACACATCCATATACCAGAGGATAAGAGAGGTACTTGACACTTATTATACAACTAGGTTGTGATGAGCGCGAATAATGAATCCCGGAAAGTGGTCGCATTATTCAAATTGTACGTACAGTGGTACCTCGATACTTGAACTTAATCCATTCCAGGAGACTGTTCGAATAGTAAGCTGTATGAATCTTGAATCAATTTTCCCATAAGAAATAATATAAATTGGATTAATCCGTTCCTGACCCCAAAAAATTACCAATCATAAAACATTTTAAGTAAAAATATTGCTTATCAAAACCTGTATAATAATATTTGCATGCATAAAAGCATACATGAAAACTATACAAACAATAAAAACATGAAATAAATGAAAATTCAACTGCACTTTACCTTTACTGAGGAGTGGTGATGGCCTAAGAGGAAGGTGGAGAGATGTTATTGTTTGGAAAGGTTGTCATCTTCCATAAAAAATCTGGTAACTGCCTATCTGGTATTTTTTCTCTTTTCTGTCTCTGTGCAGTAGATGATGATGGGGATTCACTAGCATGTTATTTTTTCTTTGTTAAAGAAGCTGTCCAACATTTGCTAGGATGCCATTTTTCCACCAGGCTCTGTGTCTGAGCCCAATGGTAACACAGTTCCTTAATTTCTAAAGTGGAAATGTTTCCTTTACTGCTTCCCTCCTC
This sequence comes from Cherax quadricarinatus, assembly GCF_026875155.1. Lineage (NCBI taxonomy): Eukaryota > Metazoa > Arthropoda > Malacostraca > Decapoda > Parastacidae > Cherax > Cherax quadricarinatus. Next base: position 62,015,073 of record NC_069410.1, read on the forward strand.
TGAAGATGAAATTTCCTCAACCACTTTTAATTGCTGCACCTTGTGCAGGTCTTGAAGTTCTCTATAGTGAGCTCATTCTTGTGATCCTCCATCAACTCCTCTACATCCTCATCATTCATTTCCAAACTCATGGATTGACCCAGAGAAACAATATCCTTCACTACAGGCTCTGCCTCAAAGCCTTCAAAATCTGACACACAGTCTGGCCACAATTTCTTCAAGGCAGAGTTCATTGTGCTGAACCCCCTCCCCAGCCTTTGTCTATTATCCTTAAACACCAGAAGATATTAAAATGGTTTTTTCCAAAATTCCCTGAAGGTAAGCTCTATTTCAGAGGATACTTCAAAGAAACTATTAAACAGTGCTTTTGTGTAAAATTTCTTAAAACTGGAAACTACCTGCTGGTCCATGGGTTGGATAAGAAGAGTGGTGTTAGGGGGAAGACAAGAACTTCACTTTAATGAAGCTGTATTCATCCACCAAATTTACCTCCAAGCCTGGAGGGTAAGCAGGAGCACTGTCCATTACCAGAAGTGCCCTTAATGTTAAGTTTTTTTCTGCAAGGTACTGCTTCACACTTGGGGCAAATACTTCATGTATCTACTCAGTGAAGAACTGCCTTGTTACCCAAGCTTTACTATTAGTCCTCCACATTACACAGTTTACTTTAATCACATTGTTTTTCTTAAACACCCTTGGATTTTCAGAGTGATAGACTAGCAATGGTTTCATTTTGGAGTCCCCACTAGCACTATCACACAAGAGTGTTAGCCTGTCTTAATGGGCTTGTGTCCTGGTAATGATTTTTCTTCTTGTGTGACGTAGGTTCTCTTATGCATTCTTTTCTAAAAGAGGCCGGTTTTATCACAATTAAAATTTTGTCGACGAATAAATCCCTCAATGTCTACATACGCTTTACAGTCCTTAACAAACATTTCAGCCTCATCTCTGTTGGTACTAGCAGCCTCCCCATGCCTTACTACACCACGAGTCTCTCTTTAATTGTTCTCACTGCTTTCCTTTTAGGCTTGTTTGGAGCATTACTATTTTTTGGGGCCATGATTACTTACTTTCAATGAAAATATTTAAAAACACCACAGAATAACAATGAAATACCACAAATTTTCACGGAGCTTGTACAAACAATGCTTAATGAACAAAAGTTGACGAGAGACTGAATATGTGATGCTTTGTTATTGCTGGACTTTATCCAAATGGACCATTTTGTTTAGGTCCAATATCTGGGCAACGTCTGAATGCAGTCAAAGTTTTCTCGAGAAAGTGGGGCGAATATCGAGTTGTACAAATATTGAGGCTCCATTGTAATTTTTGTGCACGATTTGAAGAGTTTCGGAGGGAAAACTAGTATTAATTGAGCCCTAAAGCAAAATTCACAATATTCGACCTTGCTCTAATTCGAGACCTAGCTGTATTCATGGTAAATATGGGGTACTGTGTAATCAAGTTTCATCTAAGGAGGCAATTACAATTTCTTGGATCAGGAGCCTTTCACCAGACTCAAAGTACTTGTCCCATAAACAAATCAAGAGTTCAATTTGGCAAGTACACTCACACATCCCTGTGGACAATCTTATTAACATAATTTAGAAAGATTTAAATTCTCTGAAGTATTTTTAAGAAAATAAAACTGAGTTAAGCATTGTGACAAGGTCTTCCACTGATAAAGCATTAAGAAATTAAAGATACTGTTATACTAGAGGACAAGTAAGAGCAGCAGCAGCTGTAGCCTGGACTTGGGCAAGGCTGCCAAGCTGCTGCTCTTTTTTATTTACAGGACACAAACATTTTGGTTAGTTGCTTATAAACATAGTTTGCTTTTATCACTATCAAATATAGATTATCACTGCAACTTTTTACTAGTATGATCAACTTACCTTTTCTTTATTCTTTTTAACACTCTGGCCATCTCCCACTGAGGTAGGGATGACTCAAAGAAGCATTTTCACCATCACTCACTCCATCACCATCTTGCCGAAGGTATACAAATACTACAGCTCAGATGTCAGTCCTTCAGAATGCAGGCACTGTATTTTCCACTTCCATGACTCAAGTTTAGTTAACCAATTTCTGACTCGCATCATAAATGTTACCATGCTCATATTGCAACAGCACTTCAAGTCATAAATACGACTTGCCTCCACTCACTCCTACCTAACACACTTACACATGCCTGTTGCATGTCCATGCCCCTTGCATACTAAACTTCCTTTACCCCCCCCCCCTCAAACCTCCCCTAGGACTCGTACTACATAAATAAATGCAAGCAAAATTATTGTACATGTTTATAGAGGGGCAACTGATATATCGGATCATTATTTAGTTGTAGCTACAGTTAGAGTAAGAGGTAGATGGGAAAAGAGGAAGGTGGCAACAACAAGTAAGAGGGAGTTGAAAGTGTATAAACTAAGGGAGGAGGAAGTTCGGGTGAGATATAAGTGACTATTGGCAGAAAGGTGGGTTAGTGCAAAGATGAGTAGTGGGGGGGTTGAAGAGGGTTGGAATAGTTTTAAAAATGCAGTATTAGAATGTGGGGCAGAAGTTTGTGGTTATAGGAGGGTGGGGCAGGAGGAAAGAGGAGTGATTGGTGGAATGATGAAGTAAAGGGTGTGATAAAAGAGAAAAAGGTAGCTTATGAGAGGTTTTTACAAAGCAGAAGTGTTATAAGAAGAGCAGAGTATATGGACGGTAAAAGAAAGGTAAAGAGAGTGGTGAGAGAGTGCAAAAGGAGAGCAGATGATAGAGTGGGAGAGGCACTGTCAAGAAATTTGAATGAAAATAAGAAAAAATTTTGGAGTTAAACAAGTTAAGAAAGCCTAGGGAAAGTATGGATTTGTCAGTTAAAAACAGAGTAGGGGAGTTAGTAGATGGGGAGATGGAGGTATTAGGTAGATGGCGAGAATATTTTGAGGAACTTTTAAATGTTAAGGAAGAAACAGAGGCAGTAATTTCATGCACTGGTCAGGGAGGTATACCATCTTTTAGGAGTGAAGAAGAGCAGAATTTAAGTGTGGGGGAGGTACGTGAGGCATTACGTAGAATGAAAGGGGGTAAAGCAGCTGGAACTGATGGGATCATGACAGAAATGTTAAAAGCAGGGGGGATATAGTGTTGGAGTGGTTGGTACTTTTGTTTAATAAATGTATGAAAGAGGGGAAGGTACCTAGGGATTGGCAGAGAGCATGTATAGTCCCTTTATATAAAGGGAAAGGGGACAAAAGAGACTGAAAAATTATAGAGGAATAAGTTTACTGAGTATACCAGGAAAAGTGTACGGTAGGGTTATAATTGAAAGAATTAGAGGTAAGACAGAATGTAGGATTGCGGATGAGCAGGGAGGTTTCAGAGTGGGTAGGGGATGTGTAGATCAAGTGTTTACATTGAAGCATATATGTGAACAGTATTAGATAAAGGTAGAGAAGTTTTTATTGCATTTATGGATTTAGAAAAGGCATATGATGGAGTGGATAGAGGAGCAATGTGGCAGATGTTGCAAGTATATGTATGGAATAGGTGGTAAGTTATTAAATGCTGTAAAGAGTTTTTATGAGGATAGTGAGGCTCAGGTTAGGGTGTGTAGAAGAGAGGGAGACTACTTCCCGGTAAAAGTAGGTCTTAGACAGGGATATGTAATGTCACCATGGTTGTTTAATATATTTATAGATGGGGCTGTAAAGGAAGTAAATGCTAGGGTGTTCGGGAGAGGGGTGGGATTAAATTTTGGGGAATCAATTCAAAATGGGAATTGACACAGTTACTTTTGCTGATGATACTGTTGCTATGGGAGATTCTAAAGAAAAATCGCAAAGGTTAGTGGATGAGTTTGGGAATGTGTGTAAAGGTAGAAAGTTGAAAGTGAACATAGAAAAGAGTAAGGTGATGAGGGTGTCAAATGATTTAGATAAAGAAAAATTGGATATCAAATTGGGGAGGAGGAGTATGGAAGAAGTGAATGTTTTCAGATACTTGGGAGTTGACGTGTCGGCGGATGGATTTATGAAGGATGAGGTTAATCATAGAATTGATGAGGGAAAAAAGGTGAGTGGTGCGTTGAGGTATATGTGGAGTCAAAAAACGTTATCTATGGAGGCAAAGAAGGGAATGTATGAAAGTATAGTAGTACCAACACTCTTTATGGGTGTGAAGCTTGGGTGGTAAATGCAGCAGCGAGGAGACGGTTGGAGGCAGTGGAGATGTCCTGTTTAAGGGCAATGTGTGGTGTAAATATTATGCAGAAAATTCGGAGTGTGGAATTAGGAAAAGGTGTGAAGTTAATAAAAGTATTAGTCAGAGGGCAGAAGAGGGTTGTTGAGGTGGTTTGGTCATTTAGAGAGAATGGATCAAAGTAGAATGACATGGAAAGCATATAAATCTATAGGGGAAGGAAGGCGGGGTAGGGGTCGTCCTCGAAAGGGTTTGAGAGAGGGGGTAAAAGAGGTTTTGTGGGCAAGGGGCTTGGACTTCCAGCAAGCGTGCGTGAGCGTGTTAGATAGGAGTGAATGGAGACGAATGGTACTTGGGACCTGACGATCTGTTGGAGTGTGAGCAGGGTAATATTTAGTGAAGGGATTCAGGGAAACCGGTATATTTTCATATAGTCGGACTTGAGTCCTGGAAATGGGAAGTACAATACAGTGGACCCCCGCATACCGTTGGCCTTACATAACGTTAAATCCGCATACCGCTACATTTTATCGCTAAGATTTTGCCTCGCATACCGCTAAAAAACCCGCTCAACGCTGTTCGTCCGAGACGCGTCTAATGTGCGCCCTTAGCCAGCCTCACATGTTCTGCCGGTGGCATTGTTTACCAGCCAGCCTCCGCGGTAACATCCAAGCATACAATCGGAACATTTCGTATTATTACAGTGTTTCTGGTGATTTTATCTGCAAAATAAGTGACCATGGGCCCCAAGAAAGCTTCTAGTGCCAACCCTACAGGAATAAGGGTGAGAATTACTATAGAGATGAAGAAAGAGATCATTGATAAGTATGAAAGTGGAGTGAGTGTCTCCGAGCTGTCCAGGTTGTATAGTAAACCCCAATCAACCATCGCTACTATTGTGGGCAACAAAAAGGCAATCAAGGAAGCTGTTCTTGCCAAAGGTTTAACTGTGTTTTTCGAAACAGAGATCGCAAGTGATAGAAGATGTTGAGAGACTCTTATTGGTGTGGATAAATGAAAAACAGATAGCAGGAGATAGCATCTCTCAAGTGATCATAAGTGAAAAGGCTAGGAAGTTGCATCAGGATTTAATTAAAAAAATGCCTGCAACTAGTGATGATGTGAGTGAATTTAAGGCCAGCAAAGGTTGGTTTGAGAGATTTAAGAGGCGTAGTGGCATACATAGTGTGATAAGGCATGGTGAGGCTGCCAGTTCGGACCACAAAGCAGCTGAAAAATATGTGCAGGAATTGAAGGACTGAAACCTGAACAAGTGTTTAATTGTGATGAAACAGGCCTGTTTTGGAAGAAAATGCCAAGCAGGACGTACATTACTCAGGAGGAAAAGGCACTCCCAGGACATAAGCCTATGAAAGACAGGCTTTATCTGTTGATGTGTTCCAATGCTACTGGTGATTGCAAAGTGAAGCCTTTATTAGTGTATCACTCTGAAACTCCCAGAACATTCAGGCAAAAGAATGTCCTCAAGGCTAATTTGTGTGTGCTGTGGAGGGCAAACAGTAAGGCATGGGTCACCAATGACTTTTTCTATGACTGGTTACACCATGCATTTGCCCCCAATGTGAAAGATTACCTAACTGAAAAGAAATTAGAACTTAAGTGCCTCCTGGTGTTAGACAATGCCCCTGGTCATCCTACAGACGTGGCAGAGCGACTTTATGGGGACATGAAATTCATTAACATCAAGTTTTTGCCTCCTAATACCACTCCTCTCCTGCAGCCCATGGACCAGCAGGTTATTGCAAACTTCAAAAAACTGTACACAAAAGCTCTGTTTGAAAGGTGCTTTGTAGTGACCTCAGAAACTCAACTGACTCTAAGAGACTTTTGGAGAGATCACTTTAATATCCTCAATTGTGTAAACCTTATAGGTAAGGCTTGGGAGGGAGTGACTAAGAGGACCTTGAACTCTGCTTGGAAGAAACTGTGGCCAGAATGTGTAGACAAAAGGGATTTTGAAGGGTTTGAGGCTAACCCTGAGAATCCTATGCCAGTTGAGGAATTCATTATGGCATTGGGAAAGTCCTTGGGGTTGGAGGTTAGTGAGGATGATGTGGAAGAGTTGGTGGAGGAGGACAATGAAAACTAACCACTGATGGAGCTGATAGATCAACTTCAACAGCAAGAGGCCAGACCTGAGGAAACTGGTTCGAAGGAGGGGAGAGAAATTGAAGAAATTGCCTACACAAAGATTAAGGAAATCTGTGCAATGTGGCTGAAAGTCCAAACCTTTATGGATGAAAATCACCCTCACAACAGCTATTGCAAGCCGTGCTGGTGACTATTACACTGACAAAGTTGTGAAACAACTTTAGGGAAGTCATAAAGGAACGAGAGGTACAGCCACTATGGACAGATATGTTGTGCGACAGAACTCCAGTGACTCTGAAGCTGGTCCTAGTGGCATTAAAAGAAGAAGGGAAGTAACCCCAGAAAAGGACTTGACACCTCAAGTCTTAATGGAAGGGGATTTCCCTTCTAAACACTAACACACTCTCCTCCTCCCATCCCATCAATCATCACCAGATCTTCAATAAAAGTATGTGTCATGTAATTGTGCATGCCTTTTTCAGTTTGTGTGTATTAAAATTAATATTTCATGTGGTAAAAATGTTTTTTTTTCATACTTTGGGGTGTCTTGCACGGATTAATTTGATTTCCATTATTTCTTATGGGGAAAATTCATTCGCATAATGATAATTTCGCATAACAATGAGCTCTCTTGCACGGATTAATATCGCTATGCGGGGGTCCACTGTACCTGCACTTTAAAGGAGGGGTTTGGGATATTGGCAGTTTGGAGGGATATGTTGTGTATCTTGATATGTGTATGCTTCTAAACTGTTGTATTCTGAGCACCTCTGCAAAAACAGTGATAATGTGCGAGTGTGGTGAAAGTGTTGAATGATGATGAAAGTATTTTCTTTTTGGGGATTTTCTTTCTCTTTTGGGTCACCCTGCCTCGGTGGGAGACGGCCGACTTGTTGAAAAAAAAAAAAAATTGAAACTATTTTTCACATTCCACAATCCACAGCTATAGAATATTCCATGTCATCGGCCATGAGTTTCATCAAATTTAGACAAACGGAAATATTCCCACCATTTATGCAGCAAGAAATGCCTGATGGTCAGACAACCACCCTGAGGGAAGTGGTATCCCTCCCAGAGAAGAGGGTCCCCTACCCTTAGGTGGAGACCACCAACTTCAACAAGGTGACCTAGCATCGGGAAGGGTTCAGCAAGCTATATAACTTGCCTATTAATTTAGCTAATTACTACTGGTACTATTACTACTACTGCTGCTGCTAATACTATTCCTCAGCAAAAGAATGAGTGTATTTGCAAATATGGCTAGTCAAATTTAACATCTGCATGCACTAATATTTATAATTTTTGCCAACTTGAAATATAGAAGAACAGACATATTATGATGTAGCACTGCTACAGCTGACTTACCTCTTTCTGACTACAAGTTTTAGGCCAGAATTTCAAAAGTCCTTTTATGACTGGCTCAGTGAGTGTTGGGTCCTTCTCGAGGAACTGCACCACACAGTAGGCCAGCTGTGCATGGTATAGACTCAAACACTTCACTTTGTGCAGTGGGATCAGCACCTTGATCAAAAATTGCTTATGCTCAGCCTTTAGTGGCAGAGCAAACCCATTGATTATACTGAAATATTAAAAAAAAAAAAAAAATTAATCAACAAAGATAAATACAGGAACACCTAGTTATAAAACTATCAATTTTTGGCTAAGCAACATCCAAGACCCCAGCCTGAAAATTCAAACTCCATCCTACTACAGTTTTCTTATTGTAACTTTACTCTCCTTGTTTACTACAACATACCAATCAAGACTTTCTCCTTAGTATCACAATGCAGCTTTGTTACTCTTGGTACATGCCTAATTACTCATGTTCAAGAAAATATATTAACCCAAGGTAACTGAACAGAAAAACTTTGATATCAAACTTTGAAAAACATCCAAACTTTAACCCTTAACCCTTAAACTGTCCAAACATAGATCTACGTTCACATGTGTAGCGCTCCAAAAGTAGATCTACGTTTTTTTATACTTTTCAAATCTAACAAAAAAAATGTAGATCAAAGTTTTTTTACAATCTTTCAAATGTAAAAAAAAAAAAAGATCTACTTACAAATGTTGAAAAAATGTATATCTACGTTTGGACACTTTAAGGGTTAAACTGTCCAAACGTAGATCTATGTTCACTTGAGTAGTGCTCCGAACATAGATCTATGTTTTATTTTTTCATGCCTTCAAATTTAGCGTGATAGGCCTGAGTCACCTAGACATGAGAGAATGGGTTTGCGCACTCAGTGTGCGCAGCACGAAAAAAATTGGGGACGCCAGCGTACCACGTGGTAGCACCAGTTAGTTTCAGCTCCATCTTGGGTCAACACCACGGCAAACCCTCTTTATTCGTGATTCACTCACGCTTTGTCGTATTAACACTCGACTATCCTTGGAAAGTGAAACAGAACATGAATTTAGTGAATTTGACATCAATATGGCCACGAATGATCAAGGAATTAGTAAAACTATTCACGACAACCCAGATGACCCTCAGCCCATCACCTCTGGGGTGGCCAGTGTGGCCATACCAGACCCTCAGCCCAGCACTTCTGAGGTGACCAATATGGCTAATGTGGCCAGTGTGGCCACAACAGACCCTCGGCCCAGCACCTCTGGGGTTGCTAGTGTTACTACCCAAAGGCAACTCTGCAAGAGGAAACTATAATTTTCCATGTGTTATGGTGTTGACAATAGTGAAAGTGGTATAAGAGACGATGATGAAATAGATTTTATGCCCACAGAGGATTCATCAAGTTAAAGTGATTATCATTATTCCCCAGTGAAATGTACTTCTAGGTGTCGTCGCCTACGTTCAGGCAGTGTGCCATATGCAGTTGGCAAGGGTCGTGGCAAGTCACGGCCCAAAACCCCAGCCACAGATAGTGATAGTGATCATGAAGGAGAATATGCTGGGATGGAGGAAGAGGTGGTGTGTGGCAAGGTGCCTGGACCTCGTGGTATGGTGGGTGGGCAGACAAAGGATTCCAGCACCCTCTCAACCATGTGTTGCCTCCACTCCTGTCCTTCCTCCTGCTCCCCCACGCCCCATGTCACAGGTCCACCCTGCACCATGTGACCGCGAATGGAACTGGACAGAAAGTACACCATTCATGCCACATCCTTTCAATTTTGATGCCAATGGAAGTGGCATCATGTCACAATGTTCCATCACAAATGAGTTTACAAAGTTAGACTATTTTCAACTATACTCTGATATGCCTATAATGAACCTGATTGTTACCCAGACCAATATGTACTACTGGTACAGGTCCTCCATCACAAATCCGGCATCATTGGGACCTGTAGTGTGCCGGATTACTGAGTTTGCTGAATTACAGAGTGGTTAGGTTAGAATGCACTTAATAAAATTACCCAACTTGACTTACAGAGTTCATTGAACATCGGCAAAAATCGAACATTTCCGCAACTTTGAGCTCAATTTCAAGGTACTTTTCATCATGAAAGCAATCAAAATCATGTCTATTTCTGTAATATATCTTCCATTCTATCAAACGAGTCCAAAAAATGAGAATACAACCATAAAAACCATACGAAAATATACTGCAAAGAGGCGGCTAATGGCTGAGAAGTTAACTCCCTTATTTATCGTACGTCTTTTTTATTTTTGTTGTACATTAAGAAGCATCTCTCCATCATACATTGCCCAAGTTTCAATGAGATAGCCCAACAAACCGAGAAAAAAAAATATTTACCAAAAATCATATATGGCAAGCCCAAGTCAGGTACTGGAAATAAGTCACTCTGTTTGACTTTTCTGAGTTATCCTAGGTTCTCTATACATACACTGCTATGTATGATAATCTATGTAACTGTATTTGTGTATACCTGAATAAACTTATTTACTTCTAGTCTGTCAACTGAGTACAAGAAACTGCCCATTCACTTATTTCAACTACCCAATAAAGTCAGAAATTGGCAATTTGGCCGATTTCACACAAATTTCAACAGATGCCAATTTCAAAATTGAATCCAGAATAAACAATGCAGACATTCCTGGCACTAAAATAACATTTTCTCTGTTCATTAGTCACGGCTACAGGCCCCTCTTGTATTACTCTTGCTTACCATTTGGAATTTTTATTCACAAAAAATAGAAGACTTACTGTTATGCAGACTACTGCATTATTGTAATAATTGTATAAATAATGTCAATCCATTCTTGACTCCGTATTGGAATTTAGACTGGCAGGCGGACAGGTATTGGACTCTTGAGCTTCGCTAAAGAATAGAACATTTTCGCTACTGTGAGCGCAATTTCAAGGTACAGTAGGGCCCCACTTATACGGCTGGTTAGGTTCCAGGCTACCGCCGTAAAGCGGAAACAGCCGTAAAGTGGAACACCCTTTTTTTCCACTTACAAATGCATACAAACACTAGATAACAAGTTTACACTAACATATATTAAGTTAGCAATAGAACCAGGCATCAAAAAACAAGAAAAAAAGTACAATACACACATAGTGCACTCATTACTTACCTTAAAATATTTATAGTCTTAATCTAGGGTGAGACAAGTAGTATTTATTGTAAGAAATAAAGTGTGGTATGTATGGTAGTCAGCCAGGCTACCATACCAGGCCACCCCACCCACACATACAATTCTATGATATTTAAGCATCCCAGAGCGATAAAATGTATATACAGTTCACTCATTACTTACCTTAAAATATAGGGTGAGATGAGTAGTATTTATTGTAAAAAATCAAGTGTGGTATGTATGGTAGTCAGCCAGGCTACCATACCAGGCCAACCCACCTACACACAATATTCTATTATATTTAAGCATCCCAGAGCGATAAAATGTATATACAGTTCACTCATTACTTACCTTAAAATATTTGTAGTCTTAATGTAGGGTCAGGAGTAAGTAAATGAGATAAAACGAATAAATGAGAGAGAAAGAATGAGTGCATGAGAGGGGACAGGCGCAGAGTTATGTAAACAAACCAGGCGAAGGTAAGTTTTGTAAACAAAGTGTACACGTCTGGTTTGTGTACAAGTTACATTGTGTACAGGTTGTCTCTACATTGATACGGTAGAATAAATAAAGAAGAACACTCCCATTCTCATGTAACATGGAAGGCAATGGAAATAAGTCACTCTGACTTTTTTGGGTTATCCTAGGTTCTCTACACATATGTTGTTATGTATGATAATCTATGTAACTGTATTTGTGTATACCTGAATAAACTTACTTACATACATACGAAAGGAATAATTTTCTACAGTTACCCCCAGTAACATTTTCTCTTATGTTAGATTAGAGAAAATGTTATTCTTGGCGTCACTTGTACAAGTTATCTGGCTACCACATCTCATATGAGATGTGGTAGCCAGATAACTATTGTGGGGTGTATTCATCATCTTTTTATGTTATGTATCGTGTTTATTATATAATTTTGAAAAAAATATCATGGATGGATTAATGAAAATGTGTATATTAACGTAATATACAACATTTAATGAGACTTGGTGATTATTATTATTATGTATTTTTAATATGGCGTCACTTGTGCAAGTCGTCTGCTACCACATCTCATATTTATGTTTATTTATTCTATTGTGGGGTGTATTTATCATCTTTTTATGTTATGTATCGTGTTTATTATATAATTTTGAAAAAAATATCATAGATGGATTAATGAAAATGTGTATTTAACGTAATATACGACATTTAAATGAGACTCGATGATTATTATTATCATTACTAATATGACGTCTGGAGACATAAGACACTCTTACTGATTTTAATGTGTACCTGCATGCCAGCAGAGTATGTAAGTTTATTTAAGTACAGGTATACATAAGTATAATTATCAGAGTATATATAAAATATGAAATAACTTTTAAAAACATTTGAAATTTTGGAGTTTCCAGACAAAATGGAGAGACTTAGTGCTTACTGAGCTCACGAAGAATGTAAACAAACAGGGTGGGGCGCGGTGACCGTATTAGAAAGTCAGGTGGGGGGAGCCGTATAGCGAGTTTTGGTCATAATTTGAAATGACCGTATTAGTGGAACGCCGTAAAGTGAAACGCCGTAAAGCGGGGCCCTGCTGTACTTTTCGTCATGAAAGCAATCAAAATCATATGTATTTCTGTAATATATCTTTCATTCTATCAAATGAGAGCGAAAAAATGAGAATATAACCATAACAACCATACAAAAATATACCGCTAAACGGCCTCTAATGGCTGAGAAGTGAACTCCGCTATTTATGGTCTGATTTCTTTCATTTTTGGTGTACGTGAAGAAGTGTCTTTCCATCATACATTGCCCAAGTTTGAATAAGATAACCCAACAAACAACTGAGAAAATAATAATAATATAATAATAATAATAATAATAATAATAATAATATATTTACTACACGTACATGTACAAGGTATACAGGCCTAGCTGACATCAGTGACATACTACTGTATGGAAAGGCACTTGTTATGCTGAGTATTTCAAGAAAATTAGGTCAGTGTCCCAGGATAACACCCACACTAGTCGACTAACACCCAGGTACCCATTTACTGATGGGTAAACATAGACAACAGGTGTAAAGAAACACGCCTAATGTTTCTACCCTGGCTGGGAATCGAATATTTACCAAAAATCATATATGGCTAACCCAAGCCAGGTACTAAAAATAAGCCATGTTGACTTTTTTGGGGTTATCCTAGGTTCTCTACACATATGCTGCTGTGTGTGATAATCTATAGAGAGAAAATAACTTTTTTGTTTCATGTTTATGGTGCAGTACGAATGTATGTCATAGTTAGCCCTGTGCTATACTCCGTTTTCTCTAAGTCCCCCAAGACAAGGATAGGAGAATGGTATTTGTTTACCATATCCTCTTCATAACTCTGTCGAACTGCTTGGTGTTATGCTAAACATTATTCATTCTATAGTATTTAACATGTTTTATGTTATTTATATTGTTTCTTATGTCTTATTAGATCAATTGTGATAGGCAAATAAGCTGTAGTGTTGATATTAGCGTAATAATAAAGCGTATTCTCCTGCTTCATGAGACTGAGCTCATGGCAACTGACAGTGGCTTCAAAGCCACCTTATCTTTAATGGATAATGTACTGTGTAGGTGCTTACATAATGAGAAGCATTTCTTTTATTCATTGGAACCATGGCTAGGGCTAAAAGTAAGCAGGTTAAAACAATAAATGGAGAAAAAGAAATTGGAATGACTTATGCAGCAAGTAGCGCCACCAAACAGTACCAGCAGGTTGGTGTGGCGACCCTGGAAATTTGAAATTATGCTAGCCAAAATTTGTGCCGAATAACTGAAGGAACCGAATAACTGATTGCCGGATTTGTGATGGCGGACCTGTATACAGTGGACAACAGAGATGTTGCAGAATCATCACGGCTGTGCAGGTGGCTGAAATGTATTTATTCCTTGGCACTGTCATGCTTATGCCACATACATATAAGAACAATATAGCACACTACTGGTACACAGACTACTTCATCAGTTCTCCTGTCTTCTGTGACCTCCATCCCTGCAACAGATTCACTCTGTTGCTACAAATGTTGCACTTCTCAGACAGGAATACGCAAAACAGAAATGACCTACACAAAATCCGGGAATTGTTTATGTATCTGAAGCAGAAATTCAGTGCCTACTTTTATCCATTCAAGAACATTGTTGTTGATGAGTCCTTGCTTCTGTTCAAGGGACGACTGTCATTCAAACAATATATACCAAGCAAATGTAATTGCTTTGGTATAAAACTCTGTTACACGTGACTGTGAGATTAGTTTTGTGTTGGATGTCATTATCTACACAGGGAAAAATACAATTGACAATAACAGGTGCATGTTGGGCATTTCTGGAAATGATGTTCACAAGATGGAGCCATACCTTGGCAAGGGCCATACATTTTTCACACAACTGGTACAAAGCCCTATGCTTGCTGATTTCCTACGTGTGAACAATACTGATATATGTGAAACAGTGAGCAGAAATAGAAAACACGTGCCAAGGTTCACTGGAGGAAGTGTAGTGCAAGCGTTTCATGCCAAAGACATCGTGGCACTGATGTGGCATGACAAATGGGACATGATGTTGCTGTCAACCATCCACAGAAACGAGATGGTACAAACAGACTGAACAGGGACAACAATGAACATACTGTAAAGCCAGCTGCTGTCGTCGACTATACGAACATTATGCGACTAGTCGACAAGTGTGACATCATGTTTGTTGACTGTCTGCATAGGTTCACAAGTGGTACATAAAAGTGTTTTTCCACCTCGTAGACAGTGCAATGCTCAATGCCTTCAACATGCATGAAATAAAGACTGGGAAATGACAACAATATGCAGAACTCACCCTCAATGTCATAAATCAGATAGTGAAAAAGTATGGTACCACACCTGTACCTGCCCCTCCACAGTGACCTGTCACCCCACAACCAGAGGGTAAAGTGCCCCCGAATAATCCCTAACTGTCACTGCCTGAATCGAAAAAACACACAATTCATGTCAGCAATGTGGGAGGCACCCTGTATGAATCCATGCTTCTTTGAGTATCATACAGTGGAGGACTTCTAGAAACATAAATGGGACCTGTAAATACCTTGTATATATATGTAAACAATAATATGTGATTGAACTAGGTATACAAATTCATCTATCAGTGTGTGTGACAGTATGATTACTAATTCAGTACCAAACATTTGTGTCTCAACAAGAATTGGTTATGAAATCAAAAGATCTGCAACAAAATATTATCATCAAAACATAAGAACAATGAAAATTAGAAAATAATTGGAAAAAAACTTTAAATCTTTAATATTTCTGTGTGCGGCAGTGCTCCATGTTGCCGACACCTCATCATTCAGTGCTAACTTCACAGGCTTATATCTCGGTAAGCACTGACCCTAAATTTTTTTTTTTATCCTATAACGTGTAGAAAAATGCGCTCTTCATTAAAAAAAAAATTCAGAGCACCACACTTGTGAACATAGATCTATGTTTGGACAGTTTAAGGGTTAATACTCTAATTATGAAAGAACATGGTTACATGTTTGATATATAGACAAGTCTAAGAATATACTGTACCTGTGGCTTCTCCCCCCCCCACATACACACACACACAAAAAAAAAAAAAACACAAGTGTGCGCATGTTGTTAGGATTTCATTAAACTGCTCCTTGGAACCTGAGCAATTTTCAGTATCCATAGAAAACCAATGGGAGTCATAGTCTGTGAAATTTAAGAGGGTAAAAGCTGCTTAGATAAACATGGTCACTTATGCACCAAGCAAGGAGTACACACACCCCATTATTACCACATTTTCCTCTCATTTAATTTTACGGTGTTACAAGAAATGCTCTTCAGCAACATGGTTTTTATGTAATGACAGGATGGGATGTAGAACAGTAAAAAGCTCACAGAATAATTTACTTATATGGTACAGTAACTTAAATGCTCAACATGGAAGCCACCAGCTGCCTGGGGATACAAGCCACTCACTATAATTAAGGTTCTTGCTATGTTCAAAATATTCTATACTCATAATTACAGTGGATAACCATAAATCGGGCAATCATAGCTCACTTTTCAACATTTTGTGATTTAAATTTAGATTTTCATTTCCCATAGAAGCATGCCATTTCCATTAACCCTTTCAGGGTTAGAAGTCTGAAACTTGCTCTCATGGTAAGGGAATTCAAAAAAAAAAAAAAAAAAAAAAAAATCTTATGAAATGATAGAGAATCTTTCTCCAAAGGTAATGAAACCAAAAGTACGAAATTAGTAGTCTCTGTTATATTCATGAATCGGTGATTTAGCCCACTGAGTCCTATTTCTGGGCAATTCCATTGTTCCAGTTGACCAAACTCACAGCTATTTCACTAGTATTCCTTCTATTCTATTGAGTACAAGAAACTGCCCATTTACCTATTTCCCTACCCAATAAAGTACAGTAATCAGAAATTAGTAATCTGGCTAATTTCATACTAAATCCAAAAATTGCCAATTTAAAAATATGGTCAGAATAAACAATGCAGACATTCCTGGCACTAAAATAACATTTTCTCTGTTCATTAGTCATGTCTCCACGCCCCTCTTGTATTATTTTTGCTTTCCATTTTGAATTTTTTTTAATGATGATTGATGACAACGATGACGATAATGATGATGACGATGATGACGACGATCAATCAAGTTTATTCTCTATAAAGATTACAATGCAGGGTTTACAGAGTAGAGGATATTGTGTAGTTTACATATTATAAAATACTAATTACAAAGAGGGCAACTGTCACACCCAGCATGACTAAGCATTTCGGGCAGACTAAGATTAGTTCAAAACTCTCTATTGGTACAGATTATGGAGCATGATATTAAGGCCAAGTAACTGCATTACAGTTCATAAATTTAGCAATGTGAATGGTTTTGTCTTGGTATGATACAGTTTCTATTGAAGCTCCTATATTGGAGCATCACACGCAAACTTATGACTAGTTTAACACTGACTGTTTCGGTTGTATATACATGTACATATGTCTTACGAGCCACCGTGTTTGATGTATATATACATACCCAAAATTCTAGTGGCTTCAAATCAAGCAGGAGAAAGCTGGTAGGTCCACATGTGAGAGAATGGGTCTGTGGTCAGTGTGCAGCATATAAAAAAAAAATCCTGCAGCACGCACTGCATGAGAAAAAAAAAACTCCGACCGTGTTTTTGGATTAAAACGCCAACTTTGTGGTGTATTTTCGTATAGTATTTATGGTTGTATTCTCAATTTCTTGGTCTCATTTGATAGAATGGGAAACATATTATAGAAATAGAGGTGATTTTGATTGGTTTTATTATGAAAAGAACCTTGAAATGGAGCTCTAAGTAGGGGAAATGTTTGACTTTTGCCGATATTCAAAAGTAAACAAATGTCATTGCCCAATAAATGTTCAACTAGCTATTCTAATATGCAGTCATGAATAGGTTGACATTATTTATACAATTATTACAGTATTGCAGTAGTCTGCATAACAGTAAATCTTCTATTTTTTGTTTGAATAAAAATTCAAAATAGAAAGCAAGAGTAATATCAGAGGGGCCTGGAGACATGACTGATGAACAAAGAAAGTGTTGTTTTAGAGCCAGGAATGTCTGCATTGTTCATTCTGGACCCTATTTTCGAAATTGGCATATTTTTTAATTTGCATGAAATTGGCCAAATTGCAAATTTCTGACCACATTATTGGGTAGTTGAAACCAGGAAATGGGCAGTTTCCTCTACTCAGTCAATAGAACAAATGGAGTTCTAAAGAATAGCTACGAGTTTGGTCAACTGGAAAAATGGAATTAGCCGAAAATAAGGCTCAAAGTGGGCGAAATCACCAATTCGTAAATATCGCTGAGGTCGCTAACTTTGCAAGAGTGTAATTCCGTAAGTTTTCCATCAAATTTTGCTCTTTTGGTGTCATCACCACTGGGAAAAGATTCTCTATCATTTCATAAGAAAAAAAATAATTTTTTTTTTTTTCAAAAATATTTTGATACCAGGAGACACCTCAGGGTTTGGGGTTGCGACAGTCATGGGGTTAAGATTCAATAAGTAATAGTTTTATTACGTATTTCAATGTTTATAGTCAACTGGGCGAGTGTAAATGTGAATTATGGGGAATCACAGATATTGTGGGGAGGTCTAGGTTGTTTTTTGTGTGTATGATAAAAGAGAATAGGTGGTTTTCATGTACAGTAGGGCCCTGCTTTTCGGCGTTTCGCCTTATGGCATTCCGCTAATACGGCGATCTCAAATTACGATCAAAACTTTCTATACGCAAGTGGTCTTTCAAATACAGTGCAGGCCACCCGGTTTGTTTACATTCTCCATGAGCACATCTCTATTATGTTATAATAATCACTCTTGGGCACATTCATGTCTAATTTTACATCAATATAGACATTTTCATTAATCCATCTATTATATTTTCTTCAAAATTATATAAGAAACACATTACATAACATATAAACATTTTGTTTATATACTATGGAGGTGTGGTAGCCAGGGAGGGGGAAAACATTATGTCACTCCCCTTAACACAACGCTTTTGTTTACAATTCTTGGCATGAATTATTCGTTACTTCTCCCTTTGTTTATGATGGCATCTGAAGGTAATTGTTAGAAACGATTCAAACTCAGTGAACATGGTATGCCGATGGTAATAATATGGCTCTGGGTCACATTAAGTATCGTGTAGGTATGTAGCCCAGGCGGACTACATCCCTACATTATTATTATAACTGATAATTATATGTTTGTGTACCTGTACCTAACTAAACTTACACTCTGCGCTGGCATGCAGGTACACATTAAAATCACTAAGTGTGTCTTATTAGTCTTGAACACACCATATTAATGATAATAATAAAACAATAATAATCATTCTAAGGAGCATTAAATATTGTATAAAATGTTAAAACATGTATAGACATTTTGCTTAATCCATCTAAATACACCCCACAGTAGAATAAATTAACAAATATGAGATGTGGTAGCCAGGTGACTTGTAGGACTCGTGGTAGCCAGGCACTTGTAGGACTTGTGGTAGCCAGGCACCTTGTAGGACTTGTGACGAAAACCAGACGCATTCGTCTGGTTTGTTTACATTATGTGTGGGTGGAGTGGGGAGGGCTGCCCTTCCTGGCTACCCATACTTCCCAACCTGACTTCATACAAATAAAACTCACCTCTCACCCGACATTAAGACTACAAATATTTTAAGGTAAGTAATGAGTGTACTATAATATGCATTTTATCGCCGAGAGAGCTTAATGTCGTAGTAGGTTTAAGTGGCCAGGCAGGATGCCATAACTCCCACACGACTTTTTACAAATACAAAATTTTCACCTCTCACCCTACATTAAGACCATTAAGACTACAAATATTTTAAGGTAAGTAATGTGTCTACTGCATATGCATTTTATCGCTCCAGGGAGCTTTAAACATCGAAGTATAGTACGTGTGGGTGGGGCGGCCAGGAGGAGCTACCACACCTGACTTCTAAGAGTAAATACTACTCACCTTTTGCCCTACATTTAGACTACAAACATTTTGAGGTAAATAATGAGTGTACTGTGTGTGTATTTTACTTTTTAATGCCTAGTTCTATTGCTAACTTAATATATGTTAGCGTAAACTTGTTATCTGGCATTTATAAGCAATTATAAATGGAAAAAAAAATGGAGCTCTGCTTTCCGGCGGTCTCCTTTCCGGCAGTAGCCTGGAACCTAAGCCTGCCAAATAAGTGGGGCCCTATTGTAGTTAGCCGACGATGGGGTCTGTCAGAGAGATAAGATGTTTTCTAATGGTGGTTTGTCAGACAGATAAGATGTTTTCTAATGGCAGTTTTTAAAGTGATTGTCTGCAGTTCTAGAGTTTTCAGGTAGGGTGTTCCAGATTTTAGGTCATTTTATGTACATTTTATTTTTGTATAGGTTTAGCTGGACATGGGGAATGTCAAGAGATTTTTGTGCCTGGTGTTATGCCAGTGGGTTCTGTCACAACTATCAAGAAAGTGTTTTAGGTCAGGGTTATTACTGGAATTTAAGGTTCAGTAAATGTAGGTTGCATGGTAGAAAATGTGGATGTTCTGTACAGTGAATATGTTTAGATCTACGAAGAGTTGGGGGGTGTGTAGACTGGGATTGGATTGCATGATTATTCTTACTGCGGCTTTTTGTTCGGTTATTATTGGTTTTAGGTGTGTTGCTGCAGTTAAACCCCAAGCACAAATAACATAGGTGAGATAGCAATAGATGAGTGAATAGTATAGTGTGAAAAGGGCTGATTGTGGCACGTAGTAACGTATCTTGGAGAGGATCCCAACCGTTTGGGATACTTTTTTTGTCATGTGCTGGATATGGGTACTAAAATTCAGGTTGCTGTCGAGGTGCAGGCCAAAGAATTTGCCCTCGTTATGTCTGGCAATAAGAGTGTTGTCGATCTTAATGTTAAGTTGTGTAACACCTGCTCTGTTACCAAACACAATATAGATGGTTTTGTCAGTGTTAAGTATAAGTTTTTGGCTGTCATACAAGTAGATATTTTTAGTAGCTCCTCGTTAACAATGGTGTCAAGTGTGGCAAGATTTGGATGAGAGATGACACAAGTTGTGTCATCAGCAAAGAGAATGGGTTTCAGGTGTTGTGATACGTTGGGAAGATCATTGATGTATAAGAGGAAGAGCAGGGGACCAAGGACACTTCCCTGTGGTACTCCAGTATCAAGTGGCCGTGTTGATGAGGTTGTGTCTTTAACCCTTTCAGGGTCCAGAGGCCAAATTTCAGTGTGCACCAGGGTCCAAGAATTTAAAAAAAAAAATTATTTTTTTCTTATGAAATGGTAGAGAATCTTTTTCTGAAGGTAATAAAACAAAAAGTACGAAATTTGATGGATAACTGACAAAATTATGCTCTCGCGAATTTTGATATGTCAGCGATATTTACGAATTGGGAATTTTGCCGAATTTGGCTCCCATTTTAGGCCAATTACATTATTCCAGTCGACCAAATTCTTAGCTATTTCACTAGTACTACTTCTATTCTATCAATTGAGCACAAGAAATTGCCAAGTCAACTGTTTCAACTACAAAATAAAGTGATCGGAAATTGGTAATTTGGCCAATTTAACACAAAGTTCAAAATATTCCAATTTCAAAATAGGGTCCAGAATAAACAATGTAGGTATTCCTGGCACTAAACTAACATTTCCTCTGTTCATTAGTTATGTTTTGAGGCTTTACAAATGAATTCCATTTTGATTTTTTATTCACATAATGAATTTTTATTCAAACCAAAAAAATAGAAGATTTGCTGTTATGCAATATTGTAATAAATGTATAAGTATCACCACCATATTTGTGAATGTATATTAGACCCACCAGCTGGCGTGTATTAGACGTGTGAGGTCGTTTGTTTACTCTTGAACATCGGCAAAAATTTAACATTTCCGCTACTTTGAGATCAGTTTCAAGCTATTTCCAGTGCTAAAGGCAATCAAAATCATCTCTACATATTTCTGTAATATGTTTTCCATTCTATCAAATGAGACCAAGAAATCGGAAATACAACCATAAAAAACATACGAAAAACACTTCAAAATCGCTGTTTTAATCGAAAATCACGGTCTCAGTTTTTTTTCTCTCATTATACACTGTGTGCTACAGGATTTGTTTTATGTGGTGCACACATACCACATAGATGTATTTTCTCATATCTAGGCCCAAATTTACCACTCACAGCTTATCAGAGTGAGCTGAGCTCATGGCGTAGATCTACGGTTTGGACCCTGAACGTAAAGCCGTAGATCTACAGCACGGACCCTGAAAGGGTTAATGGTGACACACTGATAGCTATTAGTAAGCAGGATTTGAAATATGCAAGTGCATGGCCTCTTATACCATAATGGTCAAGGTTGTGGAGTAGGATGCCGTAGTCTACTGTGTTAGTTTAATATCTTTATTATGCACCCCATACCCATCCTGTGGGCAGTAGTCCAAAGATTACAGAGGTACATAATGGGTCCAGGGACTGGGCCCCCAAAGTTTTGATAGCTGAACTAGGTACAAAGGTAATACACTCACAAGTTACAAAGGTAATGAATCATGTGAGTAAAGTTACTTGCTTACGGTTAGCCACTAAAATTGTAATAGTTATACACTTGAGTATATGGGTATGGTTAAAATGCTTTTCTAAAAAATTCTGCAATCTGTTGTAAATAACAGTAAAGTGAAGAGTAGTTATGGTGCTGGGAAAAATTTAGCATTTCTAGTAGTCTTGTTTACCGCCTTCAGACTTAAGTAATATACCTTTTACTAGCCGTATCCTGAGGGACACGGCTAGCTTTTGTGAGACTTCGTCTGGAGGTGGGGGTGTTATGGGGCTATAGGACCCAACATGTATTTATAAGTAACAGTTACTCTGGAATACCTAATTATATTGAATTGATGGGGACTCAGTTCTAAATGTCATAAGGGCTGATCAACCTTATGACTGAGAGGCAGCTGGGTCAAGCCTATTTTTCTCAATATAATAGGTTATACTATAGACACATAAACACACAATTTAAATAAGTAGTTTATAAAGTTGTATTTCTTTTTGTAAAAGTAAAAATAAGGGTGGTAGAATTGTAGTAACTGGAGAATTGTGCTTGGCAACAGTCTCTTGTTTTGGTGGGAGAAGCTTAGCTAGTCTTTCTCTCTCTCCCTCTCACTGAGGCTCTCTCTCTGTGGCTGACCTTCAACCTGGCAGGATCTCTGGGTCCTTCTTCTATCTTTTGGGGCATTGTGTGTGCTCCAGGGGGTGAGTTTTTATAATTTAAGTTGTGGCCACCATACCCAGGGTGACTAAAGTGTCAAAACACTGGTTAGCCCAGAATTATGTCAAGAAGGGAGAAGGACAAAAGTTGTTGGAAAACGCCATGTGGAGAACAGCTATGGAGTGTGTAGATCTTTGTTTTGAAAATGTGAGGCTGTAATTGTATAATCTGTACATATCTATTGAGAATACAGTTCCCAACATGTATTTATAAGTAACAGTTACTCTGGAATACCTAATTATATTGAATTGATGGGGACTCAGTTCTAAATGTCATAAGGGCTGATCAACCTTATGACATTGTAGAACTGAGTCCCCATCAATTCAATATAATCAGGTATTCCAGAGTAACTGTTACTTATAAATACATGTTGGGTCCTATAGCCCCATAACACACACACACACACACACACACACACACACACACACACACACACACACACACACACACACACACACACACACACACAGAGTACAAGCACTCACACATATGAGAGTACACAAATACACACAAAGCACACACACACACAAATACACACACACACACAAATACACACACACCCAAACCCACCCACCCACACCCACCCACCCACCTTGTGTTTACCCTGAGTAACTCAGACATTGAGGACATCACATATGAAAGGCCTCTTCAAGCAAGTGACCATGTGGTTCTGAGTTTTGAATACATCGTAGAACTACAAATGGAGAGGGTAACAGAAGTAGAAAGGGAAAAGCCAAACTATAAAAGGGGGGACTACACAGGTATGAGGACCTTCCTGCAGGAGGTTCAGTGGGAAAGAGAGTTGGTAGGAAAGTCAGTAAACGAAATGATGGACTACGTAACAACAAAATGCAAGGAGGCAGAGGAAAGGTTTGTTCCCAAGGGTAACAGAAATAATGGAAAGAACAGAATGTGCCCTTGGTTTACCCAAAGGTGCAGGGAGGCAAAAACTAAGTGTGCTAGAGAATGGGAAAAGTACAGAAGACAAAGGACTCAGGAAAATAAAGAAATTAGTCGATGAGCCAGAAACGAGTATGCACAGATAAGAAAGGAGGCCCAGCAGCAGTACGAAAACGATGTAGAATTGAAAGTCAAGTCTGATCCGAAACTGCTTTACAGCAACATCAGGAGGAAGACAACAGTCAAGGACCAGGTAATCAGGCTGAGGAAAGAAGGTGGGGAGCTCACAAGAAATGACCAAGAAGAATGTCAGGAGCTAAACATGAGATTTCAGGAAGTGTTTACAGTGGAGGCTGAAGGGACACTGGGAAGACAAAACAGTGGGGTACATCAACAAGGGATATACCAACAAGTGTTGGATGAAATACACACAACTGATGAGGTGAAGAAGCTCCTAAGCGACCTTGATATGTCAAAGGCGGTGGGACCGGACATCTCTCCCTGGGTCCTTAGAGAGGGAGCAGAGACAGTGTGTGCCACTAACAACAATGTTCAACACATCCCTTGAAACTGGGCAACTACCTGAGGTATGGAAGATGGCAAATGTAGTCCCCATCTTTAAGAAAGGAGACAGGAATGAAGCACTAAACTATAGACTAGTGTCACTGACATGTACATAGTATGCAAAGTCATGGAGAAGATTATCAGGAGGAGAGTGGTGGAGCACCTGGAGAGGAACAAGGTTATAAACGACAGTCAGCATGGATTCATGGAAGGCAAGTCCTGTGTCACAAACCTACTAGAGTTTTATGACAAGGTAACTGAAGTAAGAAATGAGAGGGAGGGGTGGGTTGATTGCATTTCTTGGACTGCAAGAAGGTCTTCGACACAGTTCCTCACAATAGATTAGTACAGAAGCTAGAGAATCAGGCACATATAACAGGAAGGGCACTGCAATGGATCAGAGAATACCTAACAGGGAGACAACAGCGAGTAATGGTCCATGATGAGGTATCACAGTGGGTGCCTGTGACGAGCGGGGTCCCACAGGGGTCAGTCCTGGGACTAGTGCTGTTCTTGGTATATGTGAACGACATGACGGAAGGGAGAGACTCAGAAGTGTCCCTGTTTGCAGATGATGTGAAGTTAATGAGGAGAATTAAATCAGATGCAGACCAGACAGGCCTACAAAGAGACCTGGACAGGCTGGACACGTGGTCCAGCAACTGGCTCCTAGAATTTAACACCCGCCAAATGCAAAATCATGAAGATCAGAGAAGGGCAAAGAAGACTGCAGAAAGAGTATAGGCTAGGCAGCCAAAGACTGCAAACTTCACTCAAGGAGTAAGATCTAGGGGTGTGTATAATACTGAGTACGTCACCAGAAGCACACATTAACCGGATAACTGCTGCGGCATATGGGCACCTGGCGAACCTGAGAATAGCATTCCAGTACCTCAGTAAGGAATCATTCAAGACTTTATACACTGTATACGTCAGGCCCATACTGAAATAGGCAGCACCAGTTTGGAACCCACACCTGGCCAAACACATCAAGAAATTAGAGAAAGTGCAAAGGTTTGCAACAAGGCTGGTTCCAGAGCTAAGGGGAATGTCCTATGAAGAAAGGTTGAGGGAAATCAGCCTGACAACACTGGAGGACAGGAGGGACAGGGGAGACATAACGACATACAATATACACACAATGCACGCACGCACACACGCACACACACACAAAGTGGTAATGCTTTATTTACAGGGAGCAAAGTCAGGGTAATTTTCCAGAATGGTCTGTAATATACCATATATATATCTACTGTGTCAAAAGCTTTTCTTAGGTCAATATAAAGTCCTAATTTCTTTTTTTTTTTTTTAAACAAGTTGGCCGTCTCCCACCAAGGCAGGGTGACCCAAAAAGAAAGAAAATCCGCAAAAAGAAAATACTTTCACCATCATTCAACACTTTAACCTCACACATAATCACTGTTTTTGCAGAGGTGCTCAGAATACAACAATTTAGAAGCATATACATTAGGGCCCCACTTATTCGGCAGATTAGAGTCCAGGCTACTGCCGGAAAGCAGAACTCCATTTTTTTCCATTTATAAATGCATATAAATGCTAGATAACAAGTTTACACCAACAAATATTAAGTTAGCAATAGAAATAGGCATTACGAAGTAAAATACACACACAGTACACTCATTATTTACCTCAAAATATTTGTAATCTTAATGTAGAGCAAAAGGTGAGTAGTAATTACTCTAAGTCAGGTGTGGTAGCCCTCCTGGCCACCCCACCCACACATACTATACAGCGATTCTCAAAGCTCCCTAGAGTGATGAAGATGCAGATACAGTACACGTATTACTTACCTTAAAATATTTGTAGTTGTAATGGTCTTAATGTAGGGCGAGAGGTGAAAATTTTGTATTTACAGTGGACCCCGCATAACGTTGGCCTTACATAACGTTAAATCCACATACCGATACATTTTATCGCTAAGATTTTGCCTCGCATAACGCTAAAAAACCCGCTCAACGCTGTTCGTCCGAGACGCGTCTAATGTGCGGCCTTAGCCAGCCTCACATGTTCTGCCGGTGGCATTGTTTACCAGCCAGCCTCCGCGGTAATATCCAAGCATACCATCGGAAC
Source organism: Cherax quadricarinatus (assembly GCF_026875155.1). Classification (NCBI taxonomy): domain Eukaryota; kingdom Metazoa; phylum Arthropoda; class Malacostraca; order Decapoda; family Parastacidae; genus Cherax; species Cherax quadricarinatus. The sequence goes on from NC_069410.1 coordinate 62,041,287, forward strand.
ATTTCATATTATTACAGTGTTTTTGGTGATTTTATCAGCAAAATAAGTGACCATGGGCCCCAAGAAAGCTTCTAGTGCCAACCCTACAGGAATAAGGGTGAGAATTACTATAGAGATGAAGAAAGAGATCATTGATAAGTATGAAAGTGGAGTGCGTGTCTCCGAGCTGGCCAGGTTGTATAATAAACCCCAGTCAACCATCGCTACTATTGTGGGCAACAAAAAGGCAATCAAGGAAGCTGTTCTTGCCAAAGGTTCAACTGTGTTTTCGAAACAGAGATCGCAAGTGATGGAAGATGTTGAAGACTCTTATTGGTGTAGATAAATGAAAAACAGATAGCAGAGATAGCATCTCTCAAGTGATCATAAGTGAAAAGGCTAGGAAGTTGCATCAGGATTTAATTAAAAAAATGCCTGCAACTAGTGATTGATGTGAGTGAATTTAAGGCCAGCAAAGGTTGGTTTGAGAGATTTAAGAAGCGTAGTGGCATACATAGTGTGATAAGGCATGGTGAGGCTGCCAGTTCGGACCACAAAGCAGCTGAAAAATATGTGCAGGAATTCAAGGAGTACATAGACAGTGAAGGACTGAAACCTGAACAAGTGTTTAATTGTGATGAAACAGGCCTGTTTTGGAAGAAAATGCCAAGCAGGACCTACATTACTCAGGAGGAAAAGGCACTCCCAGGACATAAGCCTATGAAAGACAGGCTTACTCTGTTGATGTGTTCCAATGCTAGTGGTGATTGCAAAGTGAAGCCTTTATTAGTGTATCACTCAGAAACTCCCAGAGCGTTCAGGCAAAAGAATATCCTCAAGGCTAATTTGTGTGTGCTGTGGAGGGCAAACAGTAAGGCATGGGTCACTAGGGACTTCTTCTATGACTGGTTACACCATGCATTTGCCCCCAATGTGAAAGATTACCTAACTGAAAAGAAATTAGACCTTAAGTGCCTCCTGGTGTTAGACAAATGCCCCTGTCATCCTACAGACGTGGCAGAGCGACTTTATGGAGACATGAAGTTCATTAAGGTGAAGTTTTTGCCCCCTAATACCACTCCTCTCCTGCAGCCCATGGACCAGCAGGTTATTGCAAAAAACTGTACACAAAAGCTCTGTTTGAAAGGTGCTTTGTAGTGACCTCAGAAACTCAACTGATTAAGAGAGTTTTGGAGAGATCACTTTAATATCCTCAATTGTGTAAACCTTATAGGTAAGGCTTGGGAGGGAGTGATACTAAGAGGACCTTGAACTCTGCTTGGAAGAAACTGTGGCCAGAATGTGTAGACAAAAGGGATTTTGAAGGATTTGAGGCTAACCCTGAGAGGAGTATGCCAGTTGAGGAATCAATTGTGGCATTGGGGAAGTCCTTGGGGTTGGAGGTTAGTGGGGATGATGTGGAAGAGTTTGGTGGAGGAGGACAATGAAGAACTAACCACTGATGAGCTGCTAGATCAACTTCAACAGCAAGAGGCCAGACCTGAGGAAACTGGTTCAGAGGAGGGGAGAGAGAAATTGAAGAAGTTGCCTACTACAAAGATTAAGGAAATCTGTGCAATGTGGCTGAAAGTCCAAACCTTTATGATGAAATCGCCCTCACACAGCTATTGCAAGCCGTGCTGGTGACTATTACACTGACAATGTTGTGAAACACTTTAGGGAAGTCATAAAGGAACGAGAGGTACAGGCCACTATGGACAGATATGTTGTGCGACAAAAGTCCAGTGACTCTGAGCTGGTCCTAGTGGCATTAAAAGAAGAAGGGAAGTAACCCCAGAAAAGGACTTGACACCTCAAGTCTTAATGGAAGGGGATTCCCCTTCTAAACATTAAGACTCTCTCCTCCTCCCATCCCATCAATCATCACCAGATCTTCAATAAAGGTAAGTGTCATGTAATTGTGCATGCTTTTTTCAGTTTGTGTGTATTAAAATTAATATTTCATGTGGTAAAAATGTTTTTTTTTTCATACTTTGGGGTGTCTTGCATGGATTAATTTGATTTCCATTATTTCTTATGGGGAAAATTCATCCGCATAATGATAATTTCGCATAACAATGAGCTCTCATGAACGGATTAATATCATTATGCGGGGGTCCACTGTATTTGTAAAAAGTCGTGTGGGAGGCATGGCATCCTGCCTGGCCACTTATACCTACTACGACATTAAGCTCTCTAGAGCGATAAAATGCATATACAGTGGACCCCCGCCTAACAATATTATTTCAATCCAGAAGCCTGTTTGGGTGCCATTATAGACCGAATTTGTTCCCATAAGGAATATTGTGAATTAGATTAGTCGGTTTCAGACCCCCAAAAATACACCTACAAAAGCACTTACAAAAATACACTTACATAATTGGTCGAGTTGGGAGCTGATCATTAGGCGGGGGTCCACTGTATATTTTTTTATTTTTTATTATCACACTGGCTGATTCCCACCAAGGCAGGGTGGCCCGAAAAAGAAAAACTTTCACCATCATTCACTCCATCACTGTCTTGCCAGAAGGGTGCTTTACGCTACAGTTTTTAAACTGCAACATTAACACCCCTCCTTCAGAGTGCAGGCACTGTACTTCCCATCTCCAGGACTCAAGTCCAGCCTGCCGGCTTCCCTGAATCCCTTCATAAATGTTACTTTGCTCACACTCCAACAGCACGTCAAGTATTAAAAACCATTTGTCTCCATTCACTCCTATCAAACACGCTCACGCATGCCTGCTGGAAGTCCAAGCCCCTCGCACACAAAACCTCCTTTACCCCCTCCCTCTAACCTTTCCTAGGCCGACCCCTACCCCGCCTTCCTTCCACTACAGACTGATACACTCTTGAAGTCATTCTGTTTCGCTCCATTCTCTCTACATGTCCGAACCACCTCAACAACTCTTCCTCAGCCCTCTGGACAACAGTTTTGGTAATCCCGCACCTCCTCCTAACTTCCAAACTACGAATTCTCTGCATTATATTCACACCACACATTGCCCTCAGACATGACATCTCCACTGCCTCCAGCCTTCTCCTCGCTGCAACATTCATCACCCACGCTTCACACCCATATAAGAGCGTTGGTAAAACTATACTCTCATACATTCCCCTCTTTGCCTCCAAGGACAAAGTTCTTTGTTTACACAGACTCCTAAGTGCACCACTCACCTTTTTCCCCTCATCAATTCTATGATTCACCTCATTTTTCATAGACCCATCCGCTGACATGTCTACTCCCAAATATCTGAATACATTCACCTCCTCCATACTCTCTCCCTCCAATCTGATATCCAATCTTTCATCACCTTATCTTTTTGTTATCCTCATAACCTTACTCTTTCCTGTATTCACTTTTAATTTTCTTCTTTTGCATACCCAACCAAATTCATCCACCAACCTCTGCAACTTCTCTTCAGAATCTCCCAAGAGCACAGTGTCATCAGCAAAGAGCAACTGTGACAACTCCCACTTTATGTGTGATTCTTTATCTTTTAACTCCATGCCTCTTGCCAAGACCCTCGCATTTTCAGTGCTTTTAACTACAAAATAAGTCACCATGGACCCAAAGAAAGCTTCTATTGCCATCCCTGTGGTAAAAAGGGTGAGAATTATTATGGAATTGCTATTGCAAGCTGTGCTTGTGACTATTACAATGACAATGTTGTGAACCACTTTAGACAAATCATAAAGGAACGAGAGGTACAGGCCTCTATGGACAGATATGTTGTGTGACAGAAGTCCACTGACTCTCAAGCTGGTCCTAGTGGCATTAAAAGAAGAAGGGAAGTAACCCCAGAATAGGACTTGATACCTCAAGTCCTAATGGAAGGGGATTCCCCTTCTAAACAATAAGTTGGACACTCTCCCCTCCTCCCATCCCAGCAATCATCACCAGATCTTCATTAAAGGTAAGTGTCATGTATTCTATTGTTAGTAGAGTACTACTTACTGTGCATGTCTTCTTCAGTTTGTGTGCATTAAACCTAATATTTTATGCGGTAAAACTTTTTTTTTTTTTCATATTTTTGGGTGTCTTGCATGGATTGATCTGATTTCCATTATTTCTCATGGGGAAAATTAATTTGCCTTACGATAATTTCAGCATACGATGAGCTCTCAGGAACGGATTAATATCATATGCCGGGGGTCCACTGTACTTGAGAATGTCACTTTTGTACTCTATTACCATTCTACCTCAGTCTTAATTGTCTTTAATATCTACACAATCTCATTTACTATTATTTTTTAATTTTATTGCTTTCTACTTATCAAATATTTGCAACTCACCACATCATTGCCCTATTTTATTTTAATTGTAACTTACCATAGCATTGTCCTATTCAACTATTACTGCCCTTATTTTATTTTATACTTTATTGCCCTATTTTATTTTAGACTTTATTACCAAATTTTATACTTTTCTTGCCCTATTTTATTTTATACTTTATTGCTCAATTTTATTTTAAACTTTTTATTATTGCCTATTTTATTTTAGACTTTATTACCCAACTTTTTATTGCCATTTTTTATTTTATTATACTTTTGCAAAAAAAAAAATGATTTAGATAAAGAAAAATTGGATATCAAATTGGGGAGGAGGAGTATGGAAGAAGTGAATGTTTTCAGATATGTACTTGGGAGTTGACGTGTCGGCGGATGGATTTATGAAGGATGAGGTTAATCATAGAACTGATGAGGGAAAAAAGGTGAGTGGTGCGTTGAGGTATATGTGGAGTCAAAAAACGTTATCTATGGAGGCAAAGAAGGGAATGTATGAAAGTACAGTGGACCCTCGACCAGCGATATTAATCCGTTCCTGAGAGCTCATCGTTAATCGAAATAATCGTTAATCAAGTTAATTTTCCCCATAAGAAATAATGGAAATCAAATTAATCCGTTCCTGACACCCCAAAGTATTCAAAAAAACAAAATTTTACCAAATGAAATATTAATTTTAATACACACAAACTGAAGAAGACATGCACAGTTACATGACACTTACCTTTATTGAAGATCTGGTGATGATTGATGGGATGGGAGGAGGGGAGAGTGTGGATCTTCTTAGTGTTTAGAAGGGGAATCCCCTTCCATTAGGACTTGAGGTAGCAACTCTTTTTCCGGGGTTACTTCCCTTGTTCTTTTAATGCCAATAGGACCAGCTTGAGAGTCACTGGACTTCTGTCGCACAACATATCTGTCCATAGAGGCCTGTACCTCCCGTTCCTTTATGACATTTCTGAAGTGTTTCACTCTTATATGGGTGTATGTGAAAGTGTTGAATGATGATGAAAGTATTTTCTTTTTGGGGATTTTCTTTCTTTTTTTTTGGGTCACCCTGCCTCGGTGGGAAACGGCCGACTTGTTGAAAAAAAAAAAAAAAAAATGGGTGTAAAGCTTGGGTTGTAAATGCTGCAGCGAGGAGGCGGTTGGAGGCAGTGGAGATGTCCTGTCTAAGGGCAATGTGTGGTGTAAATATTATGCAGAAAATTCGGAGTGTGGAAATTAGGAGAAAGTGTGGAGTTAATAAAAGTATTAGTCAGAGGGATGAAGAGGGGTTGTTGAAGTGGTTTGGTCATTTAGACAGAATGGATCAAAGTAGAATGACATGGAGAGCATATAAATCTGTAGAGGAAGGAAGGCGGGGTAAGGGTCGTCCTCGAAAAGAAGGAAGGGGTAAAGGAGGTTTTGTGGGCGAGGGGCTTGGACTTCCAGCAAGCGTGCGTGAGCGTGTTCGATAGGAGTGAATGGAGACGAATGGTATTTGGGACCTGACGAGCTGTTGGAGTGTGAGCAGGGTAATATTTAGTGAAGGGATTCAGGGAAACCAGTTATTTTTATATAGCCGGACTTGAGTCGTGGAAATGGGAAGTACAATGCCTGCACTCTAAAGGAGGGGTTCGGGATATTGGCAGTTTGGAGGGATATGTTGTGTATCTTTATACGCATATGCTTCTAAGCTGTTGTATTCTGGGCACATCTGCAAAAACAGTGATTATGTGTATGTGAGGTGAAAGTGTTGAATAATGATGAAAGTATTTTCTTTTTAGGGATTTTCTTTCTTTATGGGTCACCCTGCCTCGGTGGGAAACGGCCGACTTGAAGACGAAGACGACGACGACGATGATGATTTACTGTTATGCAGACTACTGAATTATTTTAACAATTGTAAAATGTCAATGCATTTGTAAACCCATATTAGACTGATCAGCTGGATGCACATTGGGTGAATGACAATTTATGTACTCTGGTTTTTTTTTTTTTTAACAAGTCAGCTGTCTCCCACCGAAGCAGGGTGACCCAAAAAGAAAATACTTTCATCATCTTTCAACACTTTCACCTCACTCACACATAATCAATGTTTTTGCAGAAGTGCTCAAAATACAACAGTTTAGAAGCATATACATGTACATATAAAGATACACAACATATCCCTCCAAACTGGTATATAGGCAAAAATTGAATGTTTCTGGTATTTTGACCTCAGTTTCAAGCTATGTTTAGTCCTAAACTAATCAAAATCATCTCTATTTCTGTAATATATCTTCCATTCTATCCAATGAGACCAAGGAACCGAGAATACAACCATAAAAACCATACGAAAATACACCATAAATTCGGTGTTTTAAATAAAAAAAAAAAGTCACTTTTCTTTTGTTGTTCACTGCGTGCTGCAGGATTTTTTTTTTTCATCCGGTGCACACTTTCTCTCATATGGTCCAAATTTACTGCTCACAGCTTATCTGAGAGAGCTGAGCTCATCCTGCAGAACAACAGGACCAACCTGGGCTTGAAAGCCATAGTACAAATGGACCCACCCTGAAAGGGGTTAAGGTAAACTGGAGCAGAATTAATTTCCATTGTTAGCATGCATTTCTTTTATGTAGTGCCATGGCAGGCAGGCAGGCAGGAGACCCATCATTACACACTGGGCAACTCCATTGTTCTAGCCCTGAAAGGGAGAGTGCAAATGAAGCAAGGAAGATAATGAACAGGAAAAGATAAAGGCATGTACAATGAGTAATCCTCAATGTGACAGTGAAAAGTGTGAGCAATACATCATTACAACTAAATACATAAAACAAAATTTAGGGCATGTATTGAAAAACAGAGGTGTTCCACTTGATGGCCTTGCTACTGGAAAAAGTCTCATCATACTATAAACCAGTGCGTGTGGAGGAAGTAGAACAGCCAGAAAACAAGTGGACATATAGGTCTGGAATTGATTTAGAGTGCACAATAGGCTGTATATAGAACTGCAGGGTAAACCAAAACCAGTGGCATATGACAGAATACCAGAGAACTTCACTACAACAATCAACTGATGAAGCTGCAGCAACATCACAGGATCCCAACTTTCAGCACCCCATCACCCTGGGCCCACAACCACTTTTTCCACTCAAGATGTTAAGCATCACCAAATTGACTTAAAGGTAAGTAACAAATACTATACAGTAATAATGTAACCATTTTTAAGATACACGTGTTCTTCCTTTTCATCATCTGAACCCTGTAGGAGTTCAGGTATTTCACACAGCGCCCTCACTGACAAAATTACAAAGAATTTTTTTTTTCATCAAACTGGCCATATCCCACCAAGCCAAGGTGATCTAAAAAAAAAAAACTTCTCTTTTTAAATTTAGTAATGTATACAGGAGTAGGGGTTACTATCCCCCCTTGCTCCCGGCATTTTAGTCACTTCTCACAACATGCATGGTTTACGGAGGAAGAATTCTGTTCCACTTCCCCATGGAGAACATAGAAAAATCATTTTTTAAACTATTAGTAATTTTTTTTTTTTTTTTTGATTCTGAGGAACGCAACCCTATTTTTCCTACGTTTCTCATTCTATAAGTCTCGGAAATCACTGGCAGCACAGTTTTCAGGGCTGTAACCCAGATGAATTATGTCTATTGTATATGAATATATATAAAGAGATGAATGTTATAAAAAATCACTACACACTGTTTTTCATATAAATGAGGTAAGCACACACACATGTCCTCTGATATACCTTTGAAGAGTTTCGAGAGTTTCTCTACTCTCCGAGCCCGGCCATGGGCCAGGCTCGTCTGGTGTTTGCCTGGTCACCATGGTTGTTGCTGCTCGAGGCCCGCTGCCCCATATATTCATCACAGCCTGGTTGATCTGGCACCTGGTGAAGATACTTATCCAGTTTCCTCTTGAAAGCTTCTACACTTGTCCCAGCCGTGTTTCTGATATCTTCTGGTAAGATGTTGAATAGTCTGGGACCCCGGATGTTGATACAGTGTTCCCTTATTGTCCCCACTGCACCCCTACTCCTCACTGGGTTTATTCTACACTTCCTCCCATATCTCTCACTCCAGTATGTTGTAATGGCAGTGTGCAGATTTAGGCCCAGGCCCTCCAGCACTTTCCAGGTATATATTATCATGTATCTCTCTTTCTTCCACTCTAATGAGCACATGTTCAAGAACTGAAGGTGTTCCTAGTAGTTTAGGTGCTTTACTGGCTCAAATCAATCAGATGCTCTGAGGCAACTACCAAAGCCCTTACTAGTACCTGTGACAACAGTCTGAACAACATTTAACTGAGGATGATGGCAGTAGCTAGTTACTCATCAGTGAGATGCAGTTTGATAAAACCATTACTACTGCTGCTATGGTATTCCGTGGCCTGGTAGGCCACTCTCGTCTCACACACCGAGTGTCCGTGGTTCGATCCCTGGCAAGGGTAGAAACATTGGGCAAGTTTCCTTACACCCGCTGTCCCCATTCACCTAGCAAGTAGGTAGGTACCTGGATGTTAGTCGACTGGTGTGGGTTGCATCCTGAGAGACAAGTTTGATGGACCACAATGGAAAATATGATAGTCCTCAATGATCCACTGGCTTTCTTGGGTTATCCTGGATGGCTAACCCTCTGTGGTTAAAAACCTGAAAAAAATCTTATCTAATCTTATCTTCTTGCTACCAATGTGACACAAGAGTTATGAAAGAGGGAGAAGGAACCTATAGCTATTCTATCCACCGAGATAAAACTTAATGTTTCTACTATTACACAACAAAAATAATGCACTGGGTGTTAGTATTGTGTGGAGTCACTATAATGAGGGCAACTGCACAAAGTGGTTAGCTCCATGCAAAAAAATAAAATGCTTCCACTCTAACACTTTCCCTTGCAAATCTTACTCAAACACATGGCTTCAAACAATTCAAACAAGAGTGCGAGAACTTACCTTCCCAAAATCTCTAGAAGTTCTCCTACACCATTGAAGTGCTCCGTTTCATATACAAACCTGAGAAAGAAACATTAGTGAGACTGAATAATAATACATTTAATGTAAAAATAACTATTCTTGCTGTTTGGTGACCATGGCTTAGTGATGAGCAACTACTGTGTGTTAGCAAAAGCAACCCATCACAAGATGCATTCTCTAATTATCACAGGAAGGTGCAGGGGGGTAAAGTGACAACCATTATTGGTACTATATTATTCCCTTAGTTTTTCTTAACACACCAGCCATATCCCACCAAGGCAGGGTGACCTAAAAAGAAAAATGAGTTTCTCTTTATAAATTTAGCAATGTATAGGAGAAGGGGTTACTAGCCCCTTTCTCCCAGTATTGTTGTCACCACTTACGACATGAATAGCTTATGGAAGAAGAATAATTCCTTTCCACTTCCCAATGGAGTCCCGTACAGAGTACTATAACTAATTACTGAGGATACTGTGTAACTAGGTGCTTTATGAATTTTCTCCCTGAATGCCAAGACACTCATTATATTTTGTTGAAAATAACTGAAAATGGTGGCACACATCAGGAAATGTCCAGAGACTAAAACAGTCACACTGGAGGTTCATATATTACAAAAGTATGAACATCACCTCAGTAAAAAAAAAAATAAAGAACATGTCAGTCTACTAAATAGGGGAAATAGTGACCAGTTGCAGTTGCTTTTATATGGGAGGAATGAAGACCTTAAAATGAGCAGAGTACAGTAGGACCCCAATTTTTAAGGTGAAAGACTAAAAAAAAAAAAAAAAAAAAGTTGTGTCTAGAAAACACTGTCTCCCAAAGACAAGTTATAACTGAGGATACATCTCCAAGCTATAACATTATCTAATTTCACTGGCTTTTTTAATCAGACAAAATCAACCAGAAAGGTACGATTTCAGAAGCGACAATGCAATATCCACGAAGCCACAGCTGAAATAGATCTCGTCAGTAATCCATGATTAGTGTTATCAAATGCAGCATAGGTCCAACAAAATTAGCAATAATGCATTTCTGAAACAAATGTTCAGTATCAAATCACAGAAAACTTCAAACAAAATCATCTCAGTTGCATGAAATGGTCAATACACAGATCGAACACACAGTAAAATATTACTCCACTCAAGAAAAGGACACAGCTGATCAAAAACAGCATGTTCAGTTTAAAAAGGAACATAAGGTCAGAAACAGGACAATAACTTGACAAGTTTTCTGAACCAAGGAAATTTTTCTTGAGTAGGTAAACCAAAGCTTCCTTCACCGTCAGTGCAAAACATCCCCTTTCAAAACAGTAGGATGAGCAACATAGCTTTGAAAAGAACAGCACTTTCATATGCGGGCAAGATTTTCAAGCATTTATTTGCTCTAATGCACAATGTCTTCTTAGAACCCCTTATGTATCCCAGAACCCTTGCAAACTGCTGTAGAAAGCTGAGAAAGGTAATCTGTGATACATTATGAGCTGGAACAATCGCAGAGAACTCTGAATGTGCTTGAGTTTAATCTAAATCCAAATGAATACTCTATATTCTGACTAAAATAATCAGAGAAAGCTGAAGCCAGCTGAAGAAATATTCAGAGGTAGGCAAAGCAGGTTCTGATATACCACTAAGCAGATCATTCAGATGGGTTAATAGGAGCCCCTGATTTCCATAACAAGATTCAACCACCCCATAGTATTCTACTTTATAGCCCAATACCCTATTGAACATTGCTCTACAAGATACTACATAACCAGACCATGATCCAGAAGTATGTAATCTGTGGCATCAACACTTCTTACTCCTACAAGATCTACATAACTGGGCAGCAGAAAAATCACACCATGGGGCACATCACACATCAAGATCCTTTAATCATCAAAGGACAGAACTTATCAATTCACGTTACCCAAAGGCACCTCTCACTAGCACACCAATTTGGTCGAGATCATGATTTCCATAATTAAAGAATGTGCTCACAAGGCACCAACACCAAAATAAATACTAAGAGTGATATAGAGGTGTGTTACCTCTATCCTGAATCATCGAAGAATTGGCAGTAAAAATAAAGTCCATTATATGATCACAGGCCACAGACCGGGCCGCGGGGGCATTGACCCCCGGAACTCTCTCCACGTAAACTCCAGGTACAGGTAATGTGGGTGAGTGATAACACATTCTTGAAATTACCCAAATCTATTAGCTCCGGGAACTTGCACGAATGGGGCTTCTGATGTGGTCAATCAATCCAAACGCTGGAGTCACTCCGTCCACACACACACACACACACACACAGGAGGAAGACAACAGTCAAAGACCAGGTGATCAGATTAAGGACAGAAGGTGGAGAACTCACAAGAAATGATCAGGAGGTATGCGAGGAGCTGAACAGGAGATTTAAGGAAGTTTTTACAGTAGAGACAGGAAGGGCTGTGGGAAGACAGCACAGAAGGGAACATCAAGAGGGAATATACCAACAAGTGTTGGATGACATACGAACAACTGAGGAGGAGGTGAAGAAGCTCTTAAGTGACCTTGACACCTCAAAGGCGATGGGACCGGACAACATCTCCCCATGGGTTCTTAGTGAAGGAGCAGAGATGCTGTGCGTGCCTCTAACCACAATCTTCAACACATCCCTTGAAACTGGGCAACTACCTGAGAAATGGAAGACAGCTAATGTAGTCCCCATATTTAAGAAAGGAAACAGAAACGAGGCACTAAACTACAGACCTGTGTCTCTGACATGTATTGTGTGCAAAGTCATGGAGAAGATTATCAGGAGGAGAGTGGTCGAACACCTGGAAAGGAACAAGATTATAAATGAAAACCAGGAGAAGGAGCAGAGATGCTGTGCGTGCCTCTAACCACAATCTTCAACACATCCCTTGAAACTGGGCAACTACCTGAGAAATGGAAGACAGCTAATGTAGTCCCCATATTTAAGAAAGGAAACAGAAACGAGGCACTAAACTACAGACCTATGTCTCTGACATGTATTGTGTGCAAAGTCATGGAGAAGATTATCAGGAGGAGAGTGGTCGAACACCTGGAAAGGAACAAGATTATAAATGAAAACCAGCATGGGTTCATGGAAGGCAAATCCTGTATCACAAACCTCCTGGAGTTTTATGACAAGGTAACAGAAGTAAGACACGAGAGAGAGGGGTGGGTAGATTACGTTTTCCTAGACTGCAGGAAGGCCTTTGACACAGTTCCCCACAAGAGATTAGTGCAGAAGCTGGAGGATCAGGCGCATGTAAAGGGGAGGGCACTGCAATGGATAAGGGAATACCTGACAGGGAGGCAGCAACGAGTCATGGTACGTGAAGAGGTATCACAGTGGGCGCCTGTTACGAGCGGGGTCCCACAGGGGTCAGTTCTAGGACCAGTGCTATTTTTGATATATGTGAACGACATGATGGAAGGAATAGACTCTGAAGTGTCCCTGTTCGCAGATGACGTGAAGTTGATGAGAAGAATTAAATCGGACGAGGATGAGGCAGGACTGCAAAGAGACCTGGACAGGCTGGACATGTGGTCCAGTAACTGGCTTCTCGAATTCAATCCAGCCAAATGCAAAGTCATGAAGATTGGGGAGGGGCAAAGAAGACTGCAGACAGAGTATAGGCTAGGTGGACAAAGACTACAGACCTCACCCAGGGAGAAAGACCTTGGGGTGACCATAACACCGAGCACATCACCGGAGGCACACATCAACCAAATAACTGCTGCAGCATACGGGCGCCTGGCAAACCTGAGAATAGCGTTCCGATATCTTAATAAGGAATCGTTCAAGACACTGCACACTGTGTATGTTAGGCCCATACTGGAGTATGCAGCACCAGTCTGGAACCCACTCCTGGTCAAGCACGTCAAGAAGTTAGAGAAAGTACAAAGGTTTGCAACAAGGCTAGTCCCAAAGGTCAAGGGAATGTCGTACGAGGAAAGGTTAAGGGAAATCGGACAAGGTGGACAGAGATAGGATGTTCCAGAGAGGGGACACAGGGACAAGGGGTCACAACTGGAAGCTGAAGACTCACACGAGTCACAGGGACGTTAGGAAGTATTTCTTCAGTCATAGAGTTGTCAGCAAGTGGAATAGCCTAGCAAGTGAAGTAGTGGAGGCAGGAACCATACATAGTTTTAAGAAGAGGTATGACAAAGCTCAGGAAGCAGAGAGAGAGAGGACCCAGTAGCGATCAGTGAAGAGGCGGGGCCAGGAGCTGAGTCTCGACCCCTGCAACCACAATTAGGTGAGTACAATTAGGTGAGTACACACACACACACAGTGACCATTCTTCTCTGCAAAGGATTCAATAAGACACCAAATTCATAAAAAACAAGGAATCTGTGCAATCAGTGCCAGGATGATATGCAATCATTCTCACAATCTGCTGATGACAATTTGCTGCTACTTATGTCAAATGACAACAAATTGACAAATTAATATATGATGGACACCTGACAAACTAAGAATCAATTACTGCAACTTCCCCCACTCCGCACAGCGACTGACCTTCAAATGTTATAAACAGAAAAGAACCTGCGAGAGGGGCTGCAGCTACTGCTACATCAGACTCAACCATTTTTTTTTTTTGTCAGACAAAACAAAGAAAACTCACTTAAAACTTCAATAAAAAGTATATTTTTTTTTCTGAATAAGTGTTCAATAATTCTACTTTCAAGAGTCTTGAGGAACCTTGGAAGAACTGTGAAAGTTTTTTGAGGCTGTGAAGTATGAATTTTTTACTTCCCTATATCATCTCCAGACAGGAAAATGTCTGACGTCACTATGGTTGTTCAATATATTTATAGATGGAGCTGTAAGAGAAGTGAATGCTCGGGTGTTGGAATTAATGAAATAAGATAAATAAAGAAATCAAAATATTCATGTCCCTTAAGTCCATACAGCCTCTTTCAGATAGTTCCACGATTTCTGGATTCTTGGTGACAATACGAGAAACAATTTTGTCATTTGAACAAGTAAAAAGACAACTGCAGTTACCTTCAGCAGCCCTTTGACTGTAAAACAGGTAGCCATAGAAACCTCACTCTCCTACTTCCCTTCAACATGTGGGACTCAAAGTACCAAGGCATGACTTTTAGTTTCTTTTGCCCTCTTTACAGGGCCCGAACGTCACGAATCTTGAATTTACCCCTTGACTGTGGCAACCCCAAATCCTGAGGTGTCTCCTGGTGTCATAAAATTAAAAAAAAAAAAATTAAATGATAGAGAATCTTTTCCCTATTGTAATGACACCAAAAGAACAAAATTTGATGGAAAACTGACGGAATTACGCTCTCGCGAAGTTAGCGACCTTGGCGATATTCACGAATCGGCGATTTTGCCCACTTTGAGCCCTATTTTTGGCTAATTCCATTGTTCCAGTTGACCAAACTCATAGCTATTTCTTTAGAACTCCATTTTTTCTATAGATTGAGTACAAGAAACTGCCCATTTACCGATTTCAACTACCCAATAACGTGGTCAGAAATTTGCAATTTGGCCAATTTCATGAAAATTAAAAAATATGACAATTTCAAAACAGGGTCCAGAATGAACAATGCAAACATTCCTGGCTCTAAAATAACATTTTCTTTGCTCATCAGTCATCCTCCAGGCCCCTTGTATTACTCTTTTTCTATTTTGATTTTTATTCAAACAAAAAAAATAAGGATTTTGTTATGCAAAACTGCAATATGTAAAAATTTTTAAAAATGAATGTAAACCCCTTTTTATGACTGCATTTAAAAATTTATTGGACATTTTTTGGAAAATGGCACCTTTGTTTACTTTTGAACATCGGAAAAAATCAAAAACATTTCCCCTATTTGATCATTTCAAGGGGTTCTTTTTCTTTTTCTTTTTTTTTTAACCCCTGGCCGTTCTCCCCAAGGCAGGGTGGCCGAAAAAAAAAAAATTTTCACCTTCACCCTCACTGTCTTGCCGGGAGGGTGTTTTCCTAAGTTTTTTAAACTGCAAATTAACACCCCTCCTTCAGAGTGCAGGACTGTATTCCCCTCCCCAGGACCAAGTCGGCCCCTCCCATTTCCCTGATCCTTTCATAAATGTTTTTTGCTCACACCCCAACGACGTAAGTATTAAAAACCTTTGTCCCCATTCACCCTTAAACATGCTCCACAGCCTGCTGGAAGCCAAGCCCCTCACACAAAAAACCCCCCTTTTACCCCCTCCCCCCAACCTTTTCCCAGGCTGACCCCCACCCGCCCTTTCCTTCCCCTAAGCTGATACACTCTAAGTCTTCTGTTCGCTCCCTTCTCTCTACTGTCCAAACCCCCTCAACAACCCCTTCCTCAGCCCTCTTGACACGTTTTGGCAATCCGCCACCTCCTCCTAAATTTCCAAAAAACGAATTTTTCTGCATTTTTCACACCACATTGCCCTCAGAATGAATCTCCCCTGCCCCCAGCCTTTCCTCGCTGCAACTTCATCACCCTGCATCATGTCCCTATAAAAACATTGGTAAAACTATACTTCATCATTCCCCTCTTTGCCTCCAAGGACAAAGTTTTTTTCCCCCAGACTCCAAGTGCCCCCCTCCCGTTTTCCCTCACAATTCTATGATTCACCTCATCTTTCATATATCCATTCGCTGACACGTCACTCCCAAAAAATCTGAATACTTCACCCTCCTTTCTCTCTCCTCCAATTGATAAATCTTTCATCACCTAATCTTTTTCACCTTAACCTTACTCTTTCCTTTATTCACTTTTTTTTTTTCTTCTTTTCATCCCCTCCAAATTCATCCCCCAAACCCTCTGAAACTTCTTTTCGAATCCCCAAAAGAGACAGTGTCATAGCAAAAGCAACTGTGAAAAACTTCACTTTTGTGTGATTTTTTATCTTTTAACCCCACGCCTTTCCCAAGCCCCTTGCTTTTAAATTTCTCTTCCCAAACCCCATTTTTAAAATATTTTGAACAACCTGGGTGACAACAAATCCTGTTAAGCCTATTTTTACGGGGGAAAAAATCTCCCTTTTTCCTACATACTTAACTTGAGCCCCCTACCCTCATAAAAACTCTTCACTGCTTTCAGAAACCACCTCCTACCCCATACCCTTGCAACTTTCCCCACATTGCCCCCCCCTACCACCCCTCATACGCTTTTTCCAAATCCAAAAAGCCACAAAACCTCTTTAGCCTTATCTAAATACTGTTCACTTATATTTTTCACTGTAAACACTGGTCCACACCCCCCCTACCTTTCAAAAACCCTCCTTGTTCATTGCTATCCTTTTCTCCTTTTCTAATTTTTTTCTATAAAAAAACTCTACCATACCCCCCTTTCCCTTTATCCCAAGGAATATGCATGTCTCTGCCAATCCCAAGGTCCCTTCCCCTTTTTCCATACATTTTTTTTAAATAATAGCCCCAACCACCCCCTAAACTATTCCCCACCTGTTTTACATTTCTATTTTTACCATAAATCCGGCGCTTTACCCCTTTCATTTTACTACTGCCTCACGAACTTCCCCCCACTCACAATGGCTTTCCTCACCCCAAAAAGATGTTATTCCCCCTCCCCTAACACAAAACCCGCTTCTCTTTTTCATAACATTTAAAAATTCCTAAAAAATATTCCCCTCCATTTCCCAAACTCTAATTCTCCATTTAAAACTTCCTCCCCTATTTTTAATGACAAAATCCATTTGTTCTCTAGGTTTCTTAACTTGTTAATCTCACTCCAAAACTTTTCTTTTTTCAACAGAATTTCTTGTTAAATTATCCATCTTAATTTGCTCTTTTTTTTCATTGCTTCACCCTCTTTAACTCTCTTTTTTTTCCCCATATCTTTCCCTCCTTGCATCACTTTACTTGTAAAAACTTTCATATGCTAATTTTTTCCCCTTTCTACTCCTTTACATTCATTCCCCCAATCCCCCCTCTTCCCCCCTGAAACCCATTTCCTGTAACCAAATTCTGCTGACACTCACTACTTTTTTAAAACCCTCCCCCATCCCTCTTCGCCCCCTTTGCCTTGCTCTCTTTAGCCCATCTATCCCCCAATGCTGTTTATATCTACCCTAAAACTCCCCTCCTCTTTTAGTTTAAAACCTTAACCTCTCTCTTCCTGATTTTCTTTCTCCTTGTATCCCCTCTACCTTTTACTCTCAGTGTAGCTTTCAATAAAAAGGGATTGCATATCTTTTTGGGCCCCCTATAAACATTACATCCTAAGTTATCAACGTCTTTTATTCCAATACTAATCCAGCAAACTACTGTCATTTTGCCCTAATATTTTGTTTTTATTTTTCCTCTTTTTCTTAAAATATGTATTTCCTTAACTAAACCCTTTCTATCAAAGTTCAAACAAAGGGTCCCTTATCATTTACAAAATGGACCCCCAAAATTTCCTACCACACCCCCTCTAAAAAATTTTTCCCCTTTGCATTCAGGTCCCCTCCACAATTACTCTCACTTTGGTTCAAAGGTTCCTATACATTCACTCAACATCTCCCAAAAAACTCTCTCCCTCTACATTCCTCTTTCTCCAGGTGCACACCGCTTTTTATGACCCCCTTTTGCATCCAACCTTTACTTTAAACCCCAAAAACCCTTTATTTACACATTGTATTCTCTTTTCTCCCTTTCCCTGACTGATCCTTCAATATCATTGCTACCCTTCCTTTTCTCTAACTCTTCGTACTCCGATTTAATCCCCTTTTTTCTCCCCACCAAAAATCCCCCACCCCCTTCAGCTTTTTTTCCCTTAGGGCTTTCAGGGTTTTTTTCTAGGAAAACCCAAATTACAATCACCTCTATTTTTATAAAATTTTTTTCTATTCTATCAAAGAGATAAGAAAAAGAGAATACAACCCATAAAAAACTATACAAAAAAAGATCACAAAAGCGGCATTTTAAAAAAAAAAAAAGTCGGAAAAAAAAAAAAAAAATCGGAGTTTTTTTTTATTTGCACTGCGTGGGTGCAGGTTTTTTTTTTTATGGGGCACTGGCCCATTCTCTCACATGTGGGCCTACCAGCTTTCTCCTGCTTGATTTGAAGCCGCTAGAATTTACGAGTATACAGTGGAACCTCTACTTACGAGTTTAATCCGTTCCATGACCTTGCTCGCAATTGGATTTGCTCATTTGCAGAGTCAATTTTCCTCATTTAAATTAAGTGAAATGGAGTTAATTCGCTCCAGTGGAATTCCAGGCACGAGAAAATACTTTAATAATTCCCCTAATATCAACTCTGCAGCTTATTTATCTATCACAATTCATGTAATATGACATAATAAACAATATTAATAACATAGAAACATGATATATACACTAGAATGAATAAAATACATGTCATTAGGTATGTGGCTAGTGGTGGTGACAGCAGCCATAGTTGTTGGGGTTTAAAGGGCCACCACAGCGGTCATTCCTGTTCCTGACTACATGTGTAGAGAACCTAGGATAAACCCAAAAAAAAAGTCAGAATGACTTATAAGTGCTACACCCTTAATGCTTCACTTAACTGCTACACTCTTAACCCTTTCAGGGTTTCAGCCGTACTAGTACGGTTTACGCGCCAAGGCTTTTGATGTACTAGTACGCATAAATTCTAGCGCCTTCAAATCTCGCAGGAAAAGGCTGGTAGGCCTAGATGTGAGAGAATGAGTTCGTGTGGTGGGTGTGCGCAGTAGAAAAAAAAATCTGGGACCCAGTGGCACATTGTGGGAACGCCACATTAGTACACCTTGTCCACCATGCCTCACGTTAAGAAGCTCCTCAACCCTCGGCGAATTGGGACACTTTTGTTCCCCAGTGACAGTTCTAATACATATGGAAGTGCCAGTGAAGATGAGTTTCAAGGTTTTGGTGAGGTTTTGACTGAAACTAATGACCATAATATCGGTAATAGTGAGGAAAACCCAGATGACCCTCAGCCTTCCACCTCTGGTACTGGGCCATCTTGTTCACTCTCAGTTGTACCAGAATCAAAGAGGAAACTCCTATTTTCCCAAATCCCAGACTTAGATGTGAGCATTTGTGATGATAGTGATAGTGATTATGAACTACAAGCTCTTCAAACTAGTTCCAGTAGTGATAGTGAAGTGCAATATTCCCCAGTGAAGCGTCAGTATATACGACGATAAATGCACTCTGGTTGTGTGCCATATGCTATTCCAAGGGGAAGGAGTACATCTCGGAGTACATCCCCTGGCGTACAATAGGAAACTGACAGTGAAAATGATGATGATACTGTCGCAATTGGGATGGAAAAAAGTGCATGGTGGTGGTAGTGGTGGTGCCGGCCGTGAGGCACCAGCGTGGCCCATGCTGCCACCACGCCGTGCCCCAGCTGATCTACAACAAAGGCCGCCATCCCCCACCCACCCCCCACACCAGCCTCCACAACCACAACCACTGTCATTGTCCAGTACCCACCAGCAGACTGCACCTGGAATTGGCAGGAAGCTGTCCAATTTTGTTCCAAATCCCCCCCAGTTTTAGGGACAGCCAAAGTGGAATACGGCCATTTTTGTACACTGGGAAACAATGCCACTGAATTGGAATGTTTCCAGTTATTTTTTTGACGAACCCCTGATGAAAGTCTTGTCATGGAATGCAACACATACTACGAGTACACCATTGCAAACCAATACTTTCACCAAAATACGTCACACAGTGGAAGGAGAAACTGTGAAAGAGATTATCTTTTCTTTTCCCCAATAATGCTTATGCCAAGTGTATAAGCACAGTGTGAAAACATATGGTCAAAAAGACTGCCCGATTGCAACCCCAGGTTTCGTATTAATGGGGGAAACGTTTGTGCTACTAAAAAAACAGGCCTTACGGAAACGACAGGTTTTTTAAAATTGGGATGTGTTTGTGTATTGAAAGAGAAATTCTATTACTTTTTTCCCTTGGAGCTTGAATTGACGAGTCTTTTATTCTTTCAAAGGAAGCTTTTTCAAGCAGTAATTTCCAAGCAAGAAGAAAAGTTTGGTATAAAGTTGTTTGTGCTTTGTGTTGTTACAGGGTTGGAGGTTTTTTGACCTGGAAGGGTTTTCATTAAAAATTTCGGTTTTTTGGGGGCAATTGGTATGTGGTTAGAACTTTGCATAACCTCCTTGGTTGGGTTTACGGGGCCCCCCCCCGGGGGTCGATAGCTTTTTCCGAATAAATTCTTATAAAATTTTTCCGGAACCGTTAAAAACCCAAACGATTTTCTCGGCGGTCCAAATTTGCCCCCTAAGTAATTTCCGCCGCCCCCTTGGGTTTCCGAGCCTGGGGTAAAACCGATACTCGGAAATTTCGTTTATTAAATGTTTTGGGCTGTTTCTGGAAAATAAAAGGGGCCCGGCTTTTAGTCCCCTGGGGTTTTGGGGTAGGAAAAAAGAGGGAAAATTTAAGAAATTTTAAAGGGGTTTTGGGGCTAACCCTGAGAAAGCCTATCCCATTGTGGAATCCATTGTGCCTACTTCAAAGTTGGAAATGTGTGACATGGGGTTGAACTGCAACCTTTATAGATGAAAATCCCCCCTGAACAGCTGTTGAAGCCGTGTGGTGACTATTTCAATGCATGTTTATGGGCCCATTTTGGGAAAAGTCTTAAAGGAACGGGGGGGTCAGAGCTCTAGGACAGATTTGTTGTGCGAAGGGGTTTCCAGTGCCTCAAGCTGGTCCTGTGGCATTAAAAGAAGGGGGGAAGAAACCCCCAAAAAAAGGACTTGCTCCTCAAGTCCTAAGGAAGGGGTTTCCCTTCTAAACGTAAAAAGATAATGCTCTCCCCTCCTCCATCCTCAATCATCAAGATCTTAAAAAAAGTAAGTGTCAGAAATTGGCATCCCTTTTTCAGTTTGTGTGTATTAAAAATTAACATTTCATGTGGTAAAAAAATTTTTTTTCATACTTTTGGGCGTTTTGCCGGTTTAATTTTATTTCCATTATTTTTTATGGGGAAAATTCATTCGCATACGATTATTTCGCATAACGATGAGCCTCTTGCATGGTTTAAAAACTTTAAACCGGGGGTCCATGTTTTATATACAGATAAATGGTACACAACCCCCACACTCGTGATTTTTTGAAGTGAACTAAAAAGTGTGTGGCCAGTGCATGAAAATCAAAAAAATATACCCAGGTTTGACATGGATAAAGAGGTGAGGTGCAGGTTTTTGTGCCGTTGACATCATGCATTTCGGAAACTGACAAAGAGATGTCACACTGTTGTCTCAGTTCACCCTAATGAAATGGCAGACCTGGCAGGCAGCATGAGAAAGCAATAAAACCCCCTTTAAAACCCGCAGCTGTGGTGGCTACACCCTCAATTGCATTCAGTGGGCAAGGTGAAATGCAGCGGGTTGTGTTGTGTTCACAAGGTTTAAGTGGTAAATAAAACCCCTTTTTTTCCCTCTTTGGACATTTTTCCATGCTGAATCTTTTTTAAAAGTTTAAGATGAGGACCAGAAACAAAACCACCATATGGGAATTTCTGTTTGTCTGTCATCAGATAATAGTATTCAAGTACCAGGAAAAAAACACCTGAATAGACCCCCCACCCAAATTTTTAACAACTTCCTTCTCGTTTGAAGATGATCACCCCTTTCCCGGTAAAACTGCCTGCTATCTTTTAAGAAAAGGCTAGAAGAGGTGTTAGTCTGTGCCATACAAAAAACGCCCACAACACCGCAGAGACACTGTTTTATGTGTGAGGGGTGTAAAAAAGACTGTGCATAACACCATGTTTTATGGTGAGGGGTGTAAAACGCCTGTGCATGAACCATGTTTTTGTGTGAGGAGTGTAAAACACCCCTGTGCATGGGCACCATGTTTTATGTGTGGGGTGTAAAACAGCACTGTGCATGACACCATGTTTTATGTGTGAGGAGTGTAAAACACCACTGTGCATGACACCATGTTTTATGTGTGAGGAGTGTAAAACAGCACTGTGCATGACACCATGTTTTATGTGTGAGGAGTGTAAAACAGCACTGTGCATGACACCATGTTTTATGTGTGAGGAGTGTAAAACAGCACTGTGCATGACACCATGTTTTATGTGTGAGGAGTGTAAAACACCACTGTGCATGACACCATGTTTTATGTGTGAGGAGTGTAAAACAGCACTGTGCATGACACCATGTTTCAAAGACTTCCACAGGCTGCAGAACTTCTAGAAACATTCCCTGTGACTGTATATGGGTATATAAAATTTAGAAAAATAGTAATAAACAACATTTCATATCGTTTGTTTGTGTAAATATTTTCTGTAAACAAAACAATGACAACAGTGTTTATGCCCTTATTGTGTAGTATTGAAAAAGAAATAAACTTACAAAATACCGATCATATTGGTCTCACAGGCCATAAAAGTTACTTGGAAAAAAAATTAAAAAATAGAAAATAGTACCTAAAATACTAAATAAAAGAATACCGGGTGACGGCAGTCGGTGATGTTACATGATGCGCATTTTCTGTCAACTTCATGCCTCCATATCTCGGTAAGTATTGATGGTAAAAATGTTTTGTTTAGCCTATAATGTTTAAAAAAAAAATATTTTTCATAAGAAAAAATAATTTTTTTTTTTTTTTGAAATTTGGCCGACCCTGAGAACAAGTCTCTGACAGGGCCTGTCGACCCTGAAAGGGTTAATGCTACACTTAACCCTTTGAGGGTTTTGGCCATACTAGTACGGCTTACGACCCAGGGTTTTTGACGTACTAGAACGCCTAAATTCTAGCGCCCTCAAATCTAGTGGGAGAACGCTGGTAGGCCTGCATATGAAAGAATGGGTCTATGTGGTCAGTGTGCACTGTATAAAAAAAATCCTGCACCACACAGTGCATAATGAGAAAAGAAAACGACCGTTTTTTGGAATAAAACAGCGGCTTTGCAATGTATTTTTGTATGGTATTTATTGTTGTATTCTAGTTTTCTTGGTCTCATTTTATAGAATGGAAGACATATTACAGAAATTGAGATGATTTTGACTGGTTTTACAATGAAGAGTACCTTGAAATTGAGCTCAAAGTAGCAGAAATGTTAGATTTTTACCAAAGTTCAAAAGTAAACAAATCATGCCATGGCGAGTCTAATATTCTTTCACAAGTGCGCCAATATTATTTATACCATTTATTTTTTGGAGTGGTTGGTGCAATTATTTAATAAATGTATGGAAGAGGGTAAGGTACCTAGGGATTGGCAGAGAGCATGCATAGTTCCTTTGTATAAAGGCAAAGGGGACAAAAGAGAGTGAAAATATTATAGGGGGATAAGTCTGTTGAGTATACCTGGTAAAGTGTATGGTAGAGTTATTATTGAAAGAATTAAGAGTAAGATGGAGAATAGGATAGCAGATGAACAAGGAGGCTTTAGGAAAGGTAGGGGGTGTGTGGACCAGGTGTTTACAGTGAAACATATAAGTGAACAGTATTTAGATAAGGCTAAAGAGGTCTTTGTGGCATTTATGGATTTGGAAAAGGCATATGACAGGGTGGATAGGGGGGCAATGTGGCAGATGTTGCAGGTGTATGGTGTAGGAGGTAGGTTACTGAAAGCAGTGAAGAGTTTTTATGAGGATAGTGAGGCTCAAGTTAGAGTATGTAGGAAAGAGGGAAATTATTTCCCAGTAAAAGTAGGCCTTAGACAAGGATGTGTGATGTCACCATGGTTGCTTAATATATTTATAGATGGGGTTGTAAGAGAAGTAAATGCGAGGGTCTTGGCAAAAGGCATGGAGTTAAAAGATAAAGAATCACACAAAGTGGGAGCTGTCACAGTTGCTCTTTGCTGATGACACTGTGAATTTGGTAGGGTTATTTGGTAAGGTTATGAGGATAACAAAAAGATTAGGTGATGAAAGATTGGATATCAGATTGGAGGGAGAGAGTATGGAGGAGGTGAATGTATTCAGATATTTGGGAGTGGACATGTCAGCGGATGGGTCTATGAAAGATGAGGTGAATCATAGAATTGATGAGGGGAAAAGGGTGAGTGGTGCACTTAGGAGTCTGTGGAGACAAAGAACTTTGTCCTTGGAGGCAAAGAGGGGAATGTATGAGAGTATAGTTTTACCAACCCTCTTATATGGGTGTGAAGCATGGGTGATGAATGGAAATAAATGGTATAAAATACCAACACAATGGAAATATAAACACAAAAGCAGTATAATGTGATCCTTTATTGACAACGTTTCACCCACGC
Organism: Cherax quadricarinatus; assembly: GCF_026875155.1. Taxonomy (NCBI): domain Eukaryota; kingdom Metazoa; phylum Arthropoda; class Malacostraca; order Decapoda; family Parastacidae; genus Cherax; species Cherax quadricarinatus. The sequence goes on from NC_069410.1 coordinate 62,065,676, forward strand.
AGTGGGCTTTTTCAAGTCACACACGGATCTACCTGGGGTTGGAAGGTACGGGAGTATTTATAGTTCAGAAAGTTGAGGTCAGGTGAAGATTGCTGCATCAGATGATCTACCGGGTGGGGTTATAGAGTCTTGGGTAGCTAGGCGGGGATATTGGACAAGTTGTGAGTAGACCTTCTGCAGTGTTCTATGTTCTTATGTGGGATAGCGATGAAGAAGTTTCTTGGCGAGTGGTTCAGCTATGTTATTAGAAGCCATTGTTCTGGTTGAAATTGTTGGTTATAGAGATAAACGATGATTCCAGGATTCTTCTGTATTGAGTGTTGTCTTCTGTGGCTATAAGTCTTGAGTTTCTGTAGTTAATTAAATGGTTGTGTGAATTGCGATGTTGTACACAGGCATTCCTTGTATCGTCAGTCCTGCTTGCATATTGGTGTTCTGAAATACGTGTTTGGAGGTCTCTTGATGTTTCGCCCACATATAATTTGTTGCAGTCATTACAAGGGATTATGTATACCCCTGCAGAGGATGGAGGCTTGTCCTGTCTACTACTGGTGATGTCCTTGATGGTCGTGGTTGTGGAGGTAGATACTTGGAATGATGTTTTGGCAAAGATGTTGGAAACATGTTTGGCAATGGAGTTGGTGGGAAGGACTATGTATCTCTTCTCGGCAGTGTCTTCTCTGGGTGTGTTGAAGATGTTTAATGCTCGCCGTCTGCAGTCTCTGATGAAGTGACGAGGATAGTGGAGTTTGGAAAATACTTGTTCAATTATAGTGCATTCTTCCTCAAGGAACTCGTTGCTGCAGATTCTGAGTGCACGCAGGAAGAAGCCTATAATTACACCACGTTTGGTTTTGGTGTCGTGGTGAGAGTAGAAGTGGAGAAGATCGTTTTGGTTGGTGGGTTTTCGATAGACTTTAAAACGAAGTTCGTGGTCAGCTTTGCAGAGTAGAACATCAAGGAAAGGAAGAGTGTTGTCGACTTCTTCTTCAAGTGTGAATTGGATTGAAGGCTCGACCTGGTTGAGCTTGTCTTGGAGAGCTTGAACGTTGAAGCGTTTAGGAGTTATGAGGAGAATGTCGTCAACATAACGGAGCCAGGTGACAGACGAAGGAATAATGGTGGAGAAACGTTCGGCTTCTAGATGTTCCATGTATAGGTTCGCCAGGACTGCACTGAGTGGCGAACCCATGGGTAGTCCAAAAGTCTGCTGAAAGAAACTTCTTCATCGCTATCCCACATAAGAACATAGAACACTGCAGAAGGTCTACTCACAACTTGTCCAATATCCCCGCCTAGCTACCCAAGACTCTATAACCCCACCCGGTAGATCATCTGATGCAGCAATCTTCACCTGACCTCAACGTTCTGAACTATAAATACTCCCGTACCTTCCAACCCCAGGTAGATCCGTGTGTGACTTGAAAAAGCCCACTGCGTGGGTGAAACGTTGTCAATAAAGGATCACATTATACTGCTTTTGTGTTTATATTTCCATGGGTGATGAATGTTGCAGCGAGGAGAAGGCTGGAGGCAGTGGAGATGTCATGTCTGAGGGCAATGTGTGGTGTGAATATAATGCAGAGAATTCGTAGTTTGGAAGTTAGGAGGAGGTGCGGGATTACAAAAACTGTTATCCAGAGGGCTGAGGAAGGGTTGTTGAGGTGGTTCGGACATGTAGAGAGAATGGAGTGTAACAGTGTGACTTCAAGAGTGTATCAGTCTGTAGTGGAAGGAAGGCGGGATAGGGGTCGGCCTAGGAAAGGTTGGAGGGAGGGGGTAAAGGAGGTTTTGTGTGCGAGGGGCTTGGACTTCCAGCAGGCATGCGTGAGCGTGTTTGATAGGAGTGAATGGAGACAAATGGTTTTTAATACTTGACGTGCTGTTGGAGTGTGAGCAAAGTAACATTTATGAAGGGATTCAGGGAAGCCGGCAGGCCGGACTTGAGTCCTGGAGATGGGAAGTACAGTGCCTGCACTCTGAAGGAGGGGTGTTAATGTTGCAGTTTAAAAACTGTAGTGTAAAGCACCCTTCTGGCAAGACAGTGATGGAGTGAATGATGGTGAAAGTTTTTTTTTTCGGGCCACCCTGCCTTGGTGGGAATCGGCCAGTGTGATAAAAAAAAAATTTTTTTACACTAATGCAGTAGTCTGCATAACAGTAAATCTTCTATTTTTGGCGAGAATAAAAATTCAAAGTGGAAAGCAAAAGAATGTAAGAGGGGCCTTGAGACATGACTAATGAACAGAGGAAATGTCATTTTAGTGCCAGGAATGTCTTTCTTGTTTATTCTGGACCCTATTCGGAAATTGGCATCTTTTGAAATTTGTGTGAAATTGACAAAATTGCTAAATTCTGACCACTGTACTGGATAGTTGAAATCGGTAAATGGGTGGTTTCTTGCACTCATTCGATAGAAAAAATGGAGTTCTAGCGAAATATTCACGTTTTTTGTCGACTAGTACAGTGGAACTGGCCGAAAATGGGGTTCAAAGTGGGCAAAATCACCGATACGTAAACATCGCCGAGACCTCTAACTTCGCGAGCATAATTCCGTAAGTTTTCATTCAAATTTCATACATTTGGCGTCATTAAGATCGGGAAAAAATTCTCTATCTTTTCGCAAGAAAAAATTATTTTATTTTTAAATTTGACAGACTCTGAGAATGAGTCTCGGAGAGGGCCTGTCGACTCTAAACCCTTAAACGGTCCTAATAGATCAACCTTCAAATCCGTAGTGCTCCAAAAGTAGATAATGTTTTTTACATATTTTCAAATATAACAAAAAAAAAAGTAGATAAAAGTTTTTTTTTAAACATTTTCAAATGTAAAAAAAAAAAAAATGATGTACATTTTTTTACATACTTTTAAATGTTGAAAAAACGTATATATACGTTTGAACCGTTTAAGTGTTGATGCTACACTCTTAATCATACACTTTGCCACTGCATGTTGTCTGCTGCTGTTACCTCATGATGTCTGCCACTGCTTCATGTTGTCTGCCACTGCTGCATCATGATGTCTGCCACTGCTGCTTCATGTTGTCTGACACTGCTACATCATGATGTCTGTTACTGCTGCTTCATGTTGTCTGCCACTGCTACCTCATGATGTCTGTTACTGCTGCTTCATGTTGTCTGCCACTGCTACCTCATGATGTCTGTCACTGCTGCTTCATGTTGTCTGCCACTGCTACCTCATGATGTCTGTCACTGCTGCTTCATGTTGTCTGCCACTGCTACCTCATGATGTCTGTTACTGCTGCTTCATGTTGTCTGCCACTGCTACCTCATGATGTCTGTTACTGCTGCTTCATGTTGTCTGTCACTGCTACCTCATGATGTCTGCCACTGCTGCTTCATGTTGTCTGCCACTGCTACCTCATGATGTCTGTCACTGCTGCTTCATGTTGTCTGCCACTGCTACCTCATGATGTCTGCCACTGCTGCTTCATGTTGTCTGCCACTGCTACCTCATTATGTCTGCCACTGCTGCTTCATGTTGTCTGCCACTGCTACCTCATGATGTCTGCCACTGCTGCTTCATGTTGTCTGCCACTGCTACCTCATGATGTCTGCCACTGCTGCTTCATGTTGTCTGCCACTGCTGCTTCATGTTGTCTGCCACTGCTGCTTCATGTTGTCTGTCACTGCTGCTTCATGTTGTCTGTCACTGCTGCTTCATGTTGTCTGTCACTGCTGCTTCATGTTGTCTGTCACTGCTGCTTCATGTTGTCTGTCACTGCTGCTTCATGTTGTCTGTCACTGCTGCTTCATGTTGTCTGTCACTGCTGCTTCATGTTGTCTGTCACTGCTGCTTCATGTTGTCTGCCACTGCTGCTTCATGTTGTCTGCCACTGCTACCTCATGTCTGTCACTGCTGCTTCACGTTGTCACTGCTGCTTCATGTTGTCTGCCACTGCTACCTCATGATGTCTGCCACTGCTGCTTCATGCTGTCTGTCACTGCTACCTCATGATGTCTGTCACTGCTGCTTCATGTTGTCTGCCACTGCTACCTCATGATGTCTGTCACTGCTGCTTCATGTTGTCTGCCACTGCTACCTCATGATGTCTGCCACTGCTGCTTCATGTTGTCTGCCACTGCTACCTCATGATGTCTACCACTGCTGCTTCATGTTGTCTGCCACTGCTGCTTCATGTTGTCTGCCACTGCTACATCATGTTGTCTGCCACTGCTACCTCATGATGTCTACCACTGATGTCGCCAAAGAATCGAACATTTCTGCTATTTTGAGCTCAATTTCAAGGTACGTTTCATCATGAAACAAATTAAAATCATATTTATTATTGTAGTATATCTTCCATTCTATCATATGTGACCAAATAAAACGAGAATACAACCATACAATATTATTATTTTATTTTATTATCACACTGGCCGATTCCCACCAAGGCAGGGTGGCCCGAAAAAGAAAAACTTTCACCATCATTCACTCCATCACTGTCTTGCCAGAAGGGTGCTTTACACTACAGTTTTTAAACTGCAACATTAACACCCCTCCTTCAGAGTGCAGGCACTGTACTTCCCATCTCCAGGACTCGAGTCCGGCCTGCCGGTTTCCCTGAATCCCTTCATAAATGTTACTTTGCTCACACTCCAACAGCACGTCAAGTATTAAAAACTATTTGTCTCCATTCACTCCTATCAAACACGCTCACGCATGCCTGCTGGAAGTCCAAGCCCCTCGCACACAAAACCTCCTTTACCCCCTCTCTCCAACCTTTCCTAGGCCGACCCCTACCCCGCCTTCCTTCCACTACAGACTGATACACTCTTGAAGTCATTCTGTTTCGCTCCATTCTCTCTACATGTCCGAACCACCTCAACAACCCTTCCTCAGCCCTCTGGACAACAGTTTTGATAATCCCGCACCTCCTCCTAACTTCCAAACTACGAATTCTCTGCATTATATTCACACCACACATTGCCCTCAGACATGACATCTCCACTGCCTCCAGCCTTCTCCTCGCTGCAACATTCATCACCCATGCTTCACACCATATAAGAGCGTTGGTAAAACTATACTCTCATACATTCCCTCTTTGCCTCCAAGGACAAAGTTCTTTGTCTCCACAGACTCCTAAGTGCACCACTCACTCTTTTCCCCTCATCAATTCTATGATTCACCTCATCTTTCATAGACCCATCCGCTGACACGTCCACTCCCAAATATCTGAATACATTCACCTCCTCCATACTCTCTCCCTCCAATCTGATATTCAATCTTTCATCACCTAATCTTTTTGTTATCCTCATAACCTTACTCTTTCCTGTATTCACCTTTAATTTTCTTCTTTTGCACACCCTTCCAAATTCATCCACCAATCTCTGCAACTTCTCTTCAGAATCTCCCAAGAGCACAGTGTCATCAGCAAAGAGCAGCTGTGACAACTCCACTTTGTGTGTGATTCTTTATCTTTTAACTCCACGCCTCTTGCCAAGACCCTCGCATTTACTTCTCTTACAACCCCATCTATAAATATATTAAACAACCACGGTGACATCACACATCCTTGTCTAAGGCCTACTTTTACTGGGAAATAATTTCCCTCTTTCCTACATACTCTAACTTGAGCCTCACTATCCTCGTAAAAAACTCTTCACTGCTTTCAGTAACCTACCTCCTACACCATACACTTGCAACATCTGCCACATTGCCCCCCTATCCACCCTGTCATACGCCTTTTCCAAATCCATAAATGCCACAAAGACCTCTTTAGCCTTATCTAAATACTGTTCACTTATATGTTTCACTGTAAACACCTGGTCCACACACCCCTACCTTTCCCAAAGCCTCCTTGTTCATCTGCTATCCTATTCTCCATCTTACTCTTAATTCTTTCAATAACAACTCTACCATACACTTTACCAGGTATACTCAGCAGACTTATCCCCCTATAATTTTTGCACTTTCTTTTATCCCCTTTGCCTTTATACAAAGGAACTATGCATGCTCTCTGCCAATCCCTAGGTACCTTACCCTCTTCCATACATTTATTAAATAATTGCACCAACCACTCCAAAACTATATCCCCACCTGCTTTTAACATTTCTATATTTATCCCATCAATCCCGGCTGCCTTACCCCCTTTCATTTTACCTACTGCCTCACGAACTTCCCCCACACTCACAACTGGCTCTTCCTCACTCCTACAAGATGTTTTTTCTCCTTGTCCTATACACGAAATCACAGCTTCCCTATCTTCATCAACATTTAACAATTCCTCAAAATATTCCCTCCATCTTCCCAATACCTCTAACTCTCCATTTAATAACTCTCCTCTCCTATTTTTAACTGACAAATCCATTTGTTCTCTGGGCTTTCTTACTTGTTAATCTCACTCCAAAACTTTTTCTTATTTTCAACAAAATTTGTTGATAACATCTCACCCACTCTCTCATTTGCTCTCTTTTTACATTGCTTCACCACTCTCTTAACCTCTCTCTTTTTCTCCATATACTCTTCCCTCCTTGCATCACTTCTACTTTGTAAAAACTTCTCATATGCTAACTTTTTCTCCTTACTACTCTCTTTACATCATCATTCCACCAATCGCTCCTCTTCCTCCCGCACCCACTTTCCTGTAACCACAAACTTCTGCTGAACACTAACACTACATTTTTAAACCTACCCCATACCTCTTCGATCCCATTGCCTATGCTCTCATTAGCCCATCTATCCTCCAATAGCTGTTTATATCTTACCCTAACTGCCTCCTCTTTTAGTTTATAAACCTTCACCTCTCTCTTCCCTGATGCTTCTATTCTCCTTGTATCCCATCTACCTTTTACTCTCAGTGTAGCTACAACTAGAAAGTGATCTGATATATCTGTGGCCCCTCTATAAACATGTACATCCTGAAGTCTACTCAACAGTCTTTTATCTACCAATACATAATCCAACAAACTACTGTCATTTCGCCCTACATCATATCTTGTATACTTATTTATCCTCTTTTTCTTAAAATATGTATTACCTATAACTAAACCCCTTTCTATACAAAGTTCAATCAAAGGGCTCCCATTATCATTTACACTTGGCACCCCAAACTTACCTACCACACCCTCTCTAAAAGTTTCTCCTACTTTAGCATTCAGGTCCCCTACCACAATTACTCTCTCATTAGTTCAAAGGTCCCTATACATTCACTTAACATCTCCCAAAATCTCTCTCTCTCCTCTACATTCCTCTCTTCTCCAGGTGCATACACGCTTATTATGACCCACTTTTCGCATCCAACCTTTACTTTAATCCACATAATTCTTGAATTTACACATTCATATTCTCTTTTCTCCTTCCATAACTGATCATTTAACATTACTGCTACCTCTTCCTTTGCTCTAACTCTCTCAGATACTCCAGATTTAATCCCATTTATTTCCCCCCACTGAAACTCCCCTACCCCCTTCAGCTTTGTTCGCTTAGGGCCAGGACATCCAACTTCTTTTCATTCATAACATCAGCAATCATCTGTTTCTTGTCATCCGCACTACATCCACGCACATTTAAGCATCCCAGTTTTATAAAGTTTTTCTTCTTCTCTTTTTTAGTAAATGTCTACAGGAGAAGGGGTTACTAGCCCATTGCTCCCGGCATTTTAGTCGCCTCATACGACACGCATGGCTTACGGAGGAAAGATTCTTTTCCACTTCCCCATGGACAATAGAAGAAATAAAGAAGAACAAGAGCTATTTAGAAAAAGGGGAAAACCTAGATGTTTGTATATATATATGCATGTGCGTGTCTGTGAAGTGTGACCAAAGTGTAAGTAGGAGTAGCAAGATATCCCTGTTATCTAGCATGTTTATGAGACAGAAAAAGAAACCAGCAAACCATACAAACCATATGAAAATATGCCGCTAAGGTGAGGCTAATGGCTGAGAAGTGAACTCCATTATTTATGGTCCGATTTCTTTCATTTTTGGTTTATGTTAAGAAGCATCTTTTCCTCATAGATTGCCCAAGTTTCAATAAGATAGTCCAACAAACAACTGATATCCTATTCCCTAGATCAAGAGCAAGAGCCCCCTCACCAGCGTTAATTAACCTCCCTTGAGACTCGCTCACATCTGAAAATTTTGCACACATCTGGAAGCAAAAAATCAACCAAGCAGCTGCTCATATCTGGAAAAACTCGCATGTGGATGCACTCGTAAATAGAGGTTCCACTGTATATACATCAAATATGGTGGCTCGTAAGACGTATATATATGACCAAAACAGTCAAAGGGTTAAACTAGTCACTGGGACAAGAGGTTTTAGCTTGACAACCAGAAGCTACTGATCCTAAACCAGTGTTCACTCCATGATCATTAATTCTAATGTCAGGCTTCTTCAGAGCATGCACCCCCTCCCCTTCTCCTTCCTCAATACCCTTCCTAATGTCAATAAACAAGTGAGGAGAAACATTAAGGCCCCACAGCTTGCAGCTAAGGTTACTTTCTATTCTGCCAGTTGCAGCTTTATAGGAAAATCATTCAAAAAATTACCAACAGCCTCATTTATTACACCAACCATTCCCACAAACAATTCATGAAACTCACAGCTCTTTCCATCACAAAGAACTTCTGTTACACACCACACACACACAAACACACACACAACACACACAAACACACATACACACACAACACAACACACACACACACACACACACACACACACACACACAACACACACACACACACACACACACACACACACACACAACAACGCCACACACACACACAACACGCCACACCACACAACACGCCACACACCCACAACACACGCGCAACACACGCGCAACACACGCGCAAACACACGCGCAACACACGCAACACACACGCAACGCACACGCAACACACACGCAACACACACACCTGAATAACCATTCAAAACTCGAACTATGATGCCTGTACATAAAATTATAATCATCCTCATCTAAATCTGCACAGGCAGCATGAAACTATATGCTACAAGAGACACATCTTATTGCCTTAGCATTTTCTCTAGCTTCAACTTCAAATACGGGACACTTGTCCTTACCTTTCACAACCATAGTTAACAAGTTCTCCCACTGTCTGGGGAAGCCCCAGCCAATGTTGACTTCAGTTTATCATCCACAGAAAGGTGTCTGCAAGGTTACCATGAGTAGACAGACCACATTTCATAATTCATCAACTCATGGTCACATTTATCAAATGCATTTGCAAAATCTGTGTATACATCAACATTCCTTTTATTCCAATGCCTTTGTGATTTTGTTATAAGTGGTCTACTAAAACTATGTTGTCTTAGAGTTGTGGAGTTTGTCTTGCACCAAAAAACTGGTAATTTGAATTATCAGTAGCCTTATGCATAAACTTGAAAATATGCTGAGCACCCTTGTTAGTGGAATTTAGTATTTTTGTTCATAAATATTGCATTCCACATCAGGCCCCAGGACAGCATGCATGAGCATTTTATCGATTCCCTCATCAAGTCCGTATGTAGGATTTTCATTTATACCAGTCAGATAATTTGTATGGCGAGATAGGTTATTGAAAAAACTCTAGGGGTACTACTCTCATTGTCTATCGAGTTGCTAAACGTGGATCTGCATTGTTCTGTAAGAATTTCATTCATTATTTAGTTGTCCTCTTTGTATGCACCTCCAAAGCAGGGAAAAAGGAGGCCAATTATGCTAGTATTTATTTAAATTTTTGCATGCAAAAAAATACTTTGGGTTGCTACCTATTTTCTTGATGGCACACTTGACTTTCAATACTAGGCAAGCTTTCAACTTCCCTGAAGGGCACTGGTTTTTGACAAAGCTAAACAATTAAAACCTCAAATATTTCCTAGCTAGTTTGTCAATTACTCGAGGCTTAAATAGTGGGTTATCAAACACTGCTGATGCAGGCTTTGTAGTAGTCTGCAAGACCTAACTCTTCCCTGGGCCCACTTGCTTCAACCTGTCTACCACATTAATAATTACCTTATATCACACATCCTCCTCCTCCTCCTCCTCGTCCCATCAAAAATATGTAAGCTCAAGTGATTAATTTTGGGACCATCAATGAACAAAAATGATAATTTGCATTTAAAATAACATCCTAAAAGGTCATAGCCTACATATCTTAAAATAGTAGAGCTGTTCTATATCTTGATAGCAGTACAGTCAGCAGAATGTGGCAACATAATATAGGACAGTGTTAAGCAGTGCTTCACTGTATTGATTACCATTTTGTTGTACAGTACTTAATGATGCACCAGTTATATGGCACTTCATTTTTCAGCCATCTAGGTTTGTTAAATGCTATTAGTTTTAGGCTGTGGAATAATGTGTATTGTTAACCTCAGGAGGCTTCAAGCAAAAACCAAGGCTGCAACTGACACTATCAATGACCTGCTATTTGCTGATGACTGCGCCCTCAACGCTGCTTCAGAAGCCACCATGCAGAACAGTGTTGACAAGTTCTCTGACGCCTGCAACAACTTCGGGCTGACAATCAGTACAACGAAGACTGAAGTGATGCACCAGCCTGCTCCGGGAAAGACGTACATTGAGCCAAACATCACCATCAACGGGCAGCGACTGAACGCCGTAGACAAATTCACCTACCTCGGCAGTACCTTTTCCAGAAACGCTGTCATCGATGATGAGGTGAATGCCAGACTTGCCAAAGCCAGTGCCACCTTCGGCAGGCTCCACAAGAATGTATGGAACCGAAGAGGCATCACCACAAGCACCAAGATCAAGGTGTAGAGAGTCATAGTCCTCACCACACTTCTCTATGGCTGCGAAACCTGGACTGTCTACAAATGTCACGCCAGAAAGTTGAACCACTTTCACACCACACAGCTCAGAAAAATTCTCGGCATCAAATGGCAAGATAAGATCCCAGACACAGAAGTGCTGACTACAGCTGGCCTGCCTAACATCTACACCATCCTAATGCAGACACAGCTTCGCTGGGCAGGTCACGTCGCTCGCATGCCAGACCACCGGCTGCCAAAGAAACTCTTGTTTGGCGAACTGCAGCATGGAAAGCGCTCTCAAGGAGGCCAAAAGAAGTGCTACAAGGACATCCTTAAGATTGCTCTGAAAGCTTTCAACATCAACCACACCATGTGGGAGCTGATAGCTCAGGACAGGAATGACTGGCAGGGCAGTTGTCCATCAGACCCCTCAATGCCGCCACCCTTCCCTGTCCACACTGTCAGAGAACGTTTCGTGTACGGATTGGCCTGACAAGTCATCTGCGTACCCACCAACTTCGACCCCAGGATGACTAGATGGTCCTCGTCGAATCGACGGACAAACAAGATTAATTACATGAACACATTAAGGAAAATTCAGTGATTTTGAGTCCAAATACATGCTTCACTCATAAAACATTAAATATGCTCCAGTTATTATACAAAAAAAGTATGAAAAGGGCATCTTGCGAGACCACTGATACATTACCTAAGGAAAATATTGTTTATTTGCTTTCTGATGAATGCTCTGAGACCCAGAAACTTTCCATATATCCTATGTAGGACAGTCTTGAGGAAGTCTCTCTCTCGAGGATCTTCACTATCAAACAGTTCCAAGAGCTGAAAATAAACAAAATGATTAAAAAATAATGTCCACTTGAAGGAAGAAGAGCATAAGTTTGTCTCACTGTTGAGGCTCTACTACAATATTATGTGACAATTCACTAATAGTGAACTCTCAGTAGCTGTCATAAATATGCATGTGTATAAGCTAATCACACAGATAAGATCACACACACACCATAATATACTGATTTAACATAAAAATACTGAAACATGTACAGGAGGGCTCTGCTTTACAGCATTTCACTAATGCGATAGTTTTCAGTTATACCCATTCTTCATTTATTCAGACTTCCTACAAAAAATATATTCACCACTCATTATAAGCTAAGAATGAAAATATTTTAAGGTAAGTTGTGTGTGTCTAGGCTGGTAGGCAGCAACTGCCCAAGGAAGGTACTACCGTCCTGCCAAGCGAGCGTGAAATGGAAGCCTGTAATTGTTTTACATGATGGTAGGATTGCTGGTGTCTTTTTTCTGTCTAAAACATACAATATTTCAGGTATGTCTTGCTACTTCTACTTACACTTAAGTCACACTACACATGCATGTACAAGTTTATATATATACACACACACACCCCTCTGGGATTTCTTTTTTCTTACTAGTTCTTGGTCTTGTTTATTTCCTCTTATTTCCATGGGGAAGTGGAACATAATTCTTCCTCCGTAAGCCATGCATGTCATAAGAGGGGACTAAAATGCCGGAAGCAAGGGGGCTAGTAACCCCGTCTCCTGTATACATTACTAAATTTAAAGGGAGAAACTTTTGTTTTTCTTTTTAGGCCACCCTGCCCTTGTGGGATACAGCTGGTTTGTTGAAAGAAGTAATGTGTGCATTGTATATGCACACATTACTTGTACTTAACTCAGTGGTGACCTGTACAGTGGACCCTCAGTTAATGATATTAATCCGTTCCAGAGAGCTTGTCCTTAACCGATTATCATTATCTGATTTAATTTTCCCCATAAGAAATAATGGAAATCCAATTAATCTGTTCCTGCTGTCAGGAGGCATGACAGAATAGTACTTCAATATGACGCTATTATCAACTCTACGGCTTATTTATCTAACACTATTCATCTAATATGACATAAACAATATTAATAACAAAGAAACATGATACATGTATATACTCTAGAATGAATAAAATATATTATAATGTATGAGAGGAGTAAGCGCTAGAAGTGTTGTTGTTGGGTTTATAATGGTCACTGAGAGAAGCCGTACATAGTGGTGAAGGAGGCTTCTGCCCACCACCACTATCCACAAACAATATATGTACGTAATTTATAAATAAGAAATATTTACATTTTAATTTATAAATAAGAAATATTTGCACTTACCTTGGAGGAGATGTTTGTTTAATTACGTAGTTAGTTTGGAGTGTAGCAGTCATGCTTGGAGTGTAGCAGGCATGCAGGGAGAGTAGCAGGCATGCAGGGAGAGTAGCAGGCATGCAGGGAGTGTAGCAGGCAAGCAGGGAGTGCAGCAGGCATGCAGGGAGTGCAGCAGGCATGCAGGGAGTGCAGCAGGCATGCAGGGAGTGTAGTAGGCATGCAGGGAGTGTAGTAGGCATGCAGGGAGTGTAACAGGCATGCAGGGAGTGTAGCAGGCATGCAGGGAGTGTAGTAGGCATGCAGGGAGTGTAGTAGGCATGCAGGGAGTGTAGTAGGCATGCAGGGAGTGTAGTGGGCATGCAGGGAGTGTAGTAGGCATGCAGGGAGTGTAGTAGGCATGCAGGGAGTGTAGCAGGCATGCAGGGAGTGTAGTAGGCATGCAGGGAGTGTAGCAGGCATGCAGGGAGTGTAGCAGGCATGCAGGGAGTGTAGCAGGCATGCAGGGAGTGTAGTAGGCATGCAGGGAGTGTAGCAGGCATGCAGGGAGTGTAGTAGGCATGCAGGGAGTGTAGCAGGCATGCAGGGAGTGTAGTAGGCATGCAGGGAGTGTAGTAGGCATGCAGGGAGTGTAGCAGGCATGCAGGGAGTGTAGCAGGCATGCAGGGAGTGTAGCAGGCATGCAGGGAGTGTAGCAGGCATGCAGGGAGTGTAGTAGGCATATCATGTGGGAGTTCGATACGTGGATTAGGGAAGTCCGACCTCGGACACGCAGGTGAGAACCAGATACTCCACTAAGGGAGGGCACAGGAGTCGGTTCTACGAGAAGGACATGTCGTAACTTCTTATCCTTAAACAAACTAGACCTAATAATATTGATTTGCGCACCAGAGTCCATGAACAATTGAACGGGCGCATTATAAACAGATGCTTGCACTATAGGGCCTATGGTTGCATTGGAAGTTATGTGCAAACAAAAAGGTGGATTTCATCAGAAAAGACTTGTTCTACTCCATCCCCAAAATCATCTATGTCAGAGACATGTGAAGCAACAACCTCAGCAGGGTTGTCATTCTCGAGACTGCTTAAGGCTTCAAAGGAATTGTGAACGGGGATGGTGTACTCATTATCACCTACTGTCACCATGGGACGGTTTGACTGGGGCGCTCGAATTCCCCCGAATTGGAAGAACGAGCCTGGTTCTGGTTAGTTTGAGAATTGAATGAATGAGCCTGGTTCTGGTTATTTTGAGAACCACGATATCTGTTTCCTTGACGGGTTCTGCGGTTGGAACGACCACGGAAAGACCTAGAGTACTGAAGGTTATAGAGAGCATTGCACTCAGATGTGTCATGTCCATGTATTCTATGATAAGTACAGTAGGGAAGATCTGAGTACTCATCATCAGTACGACGTCTCTTAGGGTAACTATCAGGACAATTAATTGCAATATGGCCACGGAAACCACAGTTATAACAATTCCGCCGACTATGGTTACTGAATGTACTATGAATACTACGAGGTGTATAACGACTCTGTACACTGGTTCTTGATGATCTCTGAGCTTCCTGGCTTAGTTCGTGTGCTAATTGCTTCAATCTCCGAGGGGTTGACCCGGATTTTGCAATTAAGCCAGTCAGTAAGCCAGACTGTGGAAGTGAACGCCAGTCAGCCTATCATCCAGCCTGTCTCCTGTCATCCAACTGCTCCTCCGTGCTTTGTGCATCGTTACACGTCTTCCAGTCAGCCATTCTCGTGGGGTAAGCCAGTCAGCCAACCCAGCTGAGAGAGAGAAGTAAGCCATGCAGTAAGAAGTAAGCCAAGTTCCTCTGAGGTTTTGTCTATATCGCTTTGTGCTCCCTGTTGGATGCTAAGAGTGGTTTTCACCATTCCTGTGGCATAGAGTGGGTTATCAAGCCACCTTCGTGGGTAGAGGGGGGTGCGTGGCAGTACCCAGCGAGAGTCACACCCACCACTCTCTCCCACCACCCCTCTCTCCCACCACCCCCAGCCACCCCCCCATCTCCCTGGGGTTGTTTGCCCCCTTGTACGGGTCCTAGTACTTTTTTTGGCCAAAAAATTGGTCGAGATTGTAGCGGGTCCACCGATAAACCTTTATGTGATTTTCGCCTAAAAAGCACTTTCTTCACGACACGTTAGTGGAGAGGAAAACACCCCCCGCCCCTCACTCGCACCGCCCGTCTACTCTCCAGATCCAGTGATAATTTTCTTGGAATTTTTCTTGCATTTAAAAGAATTTGCGTGTGTGAGACATTTTAGTAAATTTGTTGTGCTCAAAAACCTTGTGTTTTTCAGTGAAAACCCTGTTTTTTCTTTGACTAGTTTTTTAAAATATTTTTCAGTGTTTTCACTTTCTTATATTTTTTTTTCTGTTTTTTTTTCTTATGTACTCGTCGTGAAAAGATTATTGTGTTTCCCCAGTCACCCACCCTGTGTAAAGTGATTCTTTTTTTTTTTTGTATTCTTTCAGCTTGTATCCCCAGTAAATTTTACCCCAGTATCCCAAAATTTTTTCCATTTATTTCTGTGTGTTTTTTTTTTTCGTATGCCCAGTGTCTATTCTCAAATTTTTTTCGAAACTGTGTACCTTTTAAATTTTTGCCACAAATTTTTGTGTATAAATCCCAGATTTTTTGTTTCATCACAGCAGGAATTTGTTGTAAGAATAAACAATACTGTTTGTGCCCGCCACGTAAGTGATTTCCCGTTTTTGTTCCTGTGTTTTATTTTTTTTCATATAATTCTGAACAAATTCACTCTTGATGAAATTTAAATTTACTTTTAAACGTAAGTGTTTTTTTCTCTGAGTAAATTTTTTGTCTTTTTTACAATTAAGAGTTAAATGTTCAATCAGTTTTTTTTTTTTGGTCTTATTTTTTTAATTTTTTTTTTACCTAGTTTTCCCGGGACACTTTATTACTGAGGATTTTTTCTACACTTTTTTTTGTTGCACTTGTTCTGAAGTAAATTTTATTTTAATTTGTCTATGCATTCTTGAATACTTAAATTTTTCCCAGTTTAACAATTTAATAATTTTTTTTTAACTTTACATTGTTTTTAAAAATTTAATTATTAATTTCTTTATTAGCAAGGTAAAGACAGCTCATTTTGAATTTAATTCGTCTCCAGTAATATTTTTATTGATATTTCATGTAAATTTTTTTTTTTTCTTGGCAATAGCCCTTTAAATTATGCCCTTCCTGCAGTTATTTAGCTTTTTTTTTTAAAATGCAAAATTAGTTGTATATTTTTTTTTTATTTCTTTTCTAAAAATTTTTTTTCATTTTTATGTTCATTATTTTTCCTTATTTGTTCTCGTGTTATTTTTGCCTTTTATGTCTCACTCCGTAAAGTGATATTTTGAATGTACATCAGACCTCTCAGGCTATTGCGCTGCGTCTCTCCCAATTCCCTTACTGACGAAAGAAAATACCAGCCCTCGGAAATGTGTTTGTTCCACATTGTATTGAGTTTTTGTAAAGTGCTGCAAATGTAATTTCAGATTAAGTTCCAAACCCCGGAAATTTTATTTTTAATTGCCGAGCGGTCGGCACAGTAAACTGTCACCTGTCGGGGACTCCGCCACAATATAAGCACGCACGATAGTGCCAACCTTGGATGGCGACTTGTTCAAGTATTCGTTCCTTCCAGGGGACCTTTGAGAAAAAATTTAAAAAGAACGAGTTATGCCATCTCTTCTGATGCCCAAGCCCTGCGAAAGGGACGTTTTGGGCTAGTGTGTCATTAGGTTGTTGTTGTCCCCTTTTGGGTTTTAGTTGTGATCCCAAAACCCATTTACAGTAAAAGTGATTGTAAAAGTTATTTTCGGGGAACTTCCCTTGTTAAAATTTGTAAGGGGTTTCTTTATAGTGAACCTCGTCACTGTGTGCCTCGTATATCGCTTTTTCACCTGTTTTTATTTTCTTTTCCCTGTGCTTGTATTTTAGATAGTAGATTCGTTCTCCCTTGCTATATTTCGTGTTATGCGTTAATTTTTCAAAAGGGGGGGGTCATCCCCTCCCCGGTTTTTTTCATTTCCCCAGTAAGAAAAACCCATCCCTTGGTTTGGTGTTCGATTCCTCTCCCGGGAAAAAAAAATCTTATTCTGAATGGAAACCCCCAGCACCCCTCGGCTTTGTCATGAACCCAAAAATTATGTAAGAAAAGCCGGTTGGGTACTCCTGCAGAAGAGTATACGTTAGTAATTTTCCCCGTCACTAGTGAATGTAGCCTTACAGAGTTCACGATGATAGGGGTGCACACCTGGATATCGTCGAAAACAAGCCCGATTGAAAACTTTTGGGGTGTATGGCAACTGAATTTTTGATATGTTAGGAAAGTGTGTCTGCATGCAAAATTAAGGGAGTAATGGTCCTAATCCAATCCAAGGTATCCAATACTGCGAACCTTTGGGGGGTTGCGTAGATTTGTTACTAATTTTCCCTTTCACCCCCCAAGGGGAAAAACATCTGGTTTGGAGACCTTTCACCAGATATTGCGAGTAGTTCCTATTGCAGACAAACTGCCGAGACCGTAGCCAAGCGTTTTAAAAAAGCATTATCTGCAGGGATACCCCCTCCTAAGTCCTATAACAAAAATGGAGGGGAATTCGTAATGAAATTCTTTAAATTTGTGACTTGTCAAGCTCTAATCCCCATTGTTCCTCTCTCCCGCACAATGGGTTTTCGGGAAAGACCAATAAGAAAGTACTTATTATTTAACCACTACAACCCCCCTGTGAAACTTGGGGTAAGTTTTTCCTATTCAGGGTGCTATAAATTTGCTTACATGTTCTAGGTGCACCCCACATTGGGATTTTAGGTGTAGAAAACGTTTCCTTTGGTTTTTATATTCTAACCAAACCCGTTCAAACTGATGTTTTCAAACAACTCGTACCACTTTGCTCAAAGGTTTTTAGAAAAATCCGTGGGAAAAACTTATAAATCAACCAAATTTACAAGGTCCAAACACTCGATCAAACCATCCAAAAATCAAAGTGGTTGAGAGTTATGTGAAACTTTAACAAAAGTTTCAATGCCAAAGCTTGATCAAAAATTTGTTGGTCCCTTTTCGATAGTTGAAAAAATCATGGTAATAAATATAAGGTTGAGAGGGTTTTGATGGGGATTAAAAATCGCATTTGGATCAATAAGTTAGTTTGATGATAATGATGTTCCAACCCCCGATAATGTGACAACTTGCAAATTTTCCCTTTCCGACTCTCTTCCCCTTTTTCAGTGACGCAACCCGAAGTCGTTTTCCCTAGACCGACAGGTTTGAGAAATCCTCAATAAATTTTTAACTTCCCCAAACAATTTGCCCCAAAAGCTGAGTTTGCTAAAAGCTACGGTTTGTCCTCCCCAGAGATGAAAACCCCTTCTGATATGCCCTTTCCCCAGCGAGTTGGGTTAAATTAATAACCCGTATAGTTGAATAATTACGTTCAAAATTTCTTTTTCAAGAATTTTTTTTTGTGTTCATGTTCTCTCCGCATTCGAGAGTTAACATCTAGATTTGCGTGCACCCAAATCTGTTTCTGTTAAACACTCTTTCTTTGTATTTTCCTTCCCCAGAAACCGGGGATCACATGAATACAGATCGTTTCGATCAACATTTTTTTTATCACTGTAATCTCAACGTGAGTTCGTTGTTCATTTGTTGAGTTTTAAGTTGTACTATAGTATACCTTGTATTGCATTACAGTTTCAGTTACGTAAGCTTTCATTCCAATGTTCTACTTATGTATCTATAATGTTTAATGTTGTGTACTTTGACATTGTATAGAATCAGCCCAAGCCGTATACCTGCCATCTCTAGTTGTATTAGTTGTATGTCGGACGACATACGTTAGCGTCGCCGAGCTCTCAGTAGTAGTAACCAGTTTACCAGTCTCAGTAGTAGTAACCAGTTACCAGTAACCGTCCGTTGACTCAACGACCAACCGTCTCTGCCTGAGTCACTATCTGAATTCATATGTGCTGACCTCAGCAGTAAAAGGGCCCCCTCACATAGGTACTGCAGCCGGTAGTCAGTTTACGAGTGTAACCAAGGAGATAGGTAGGGCTGGCAAGGGCTCTGTCCACATAACAGCAATTATACGTAATAACAGCCTACGTGAGTATTTCTTCCCTAATCCACGTATCGAACTCCCACATGATAGGCATGCAGGGAGTGTAGTAGGCATGCAGGGAGTGTAGTAGGCATGCAGGGAGTGTAGTAGGCATGCAGGGAGTGGCAGGCATGCAGGGAGTTTTAGTAGCATGCAGGGAGTGTAGCAGGCATGCAGGGAGTGTAGTAGGCATGCTGGGAGTGTAGTAGGCATGCAGGGAGTGTAGTAGGCATGCAGGGAGTGTAGTAGGCATGCAGGGAGTGTAGTAGGCATGCAGGGAGTGTAGCAGGCATGCAGGGAGTGTAGCAGGCATGCAGGGAGTGTAGCAGGCATGCAGGGAGTGTAGCAGGCATGCAGGGATTTGTAGCAGGCATGCAGGGAGTGAAAGCAGGCATGCAGGGAGTGTAGCAGCATGCAGGAGTGTAGCAGGCATGCAGGGAGTTTTAGCAGGCATGCAGGAGTGTAGCAGGCATGCAGGAGTGTAGAAAGGCATGCGGGGAGTGTAGTAGGCATGCAGGGAGTGAAAGCAGGCATGCGGGGATTTGTAGCAGGCATGCAGGGAGTGTAGCAGGCATGCAGGGAGTGTAGCAGGCATGCGGGGAGTGTGCAGGCATGCAGGGAGTGTAGTAGGCATGCAGGGAGTGTAGTGGGCATGCAGGGAGTGTAGTGGGCCCATGCGGGAGTGTAGTAGGCATGCAGGGAGTGTAGCAGGTATGCAGGGAGTGTAGTAGGCATGCAGGGAGTGAAGTAGGCATGCAGGGAGTGTAGTAGGCATGCAGGAGTGTAGTAGGCATGCGGAGTGTAGTAGGCATGCAGGGAGTGTAGTAGGCATGCAGGGAGTGTAGCAGGCATGCAGGAGTGTAGCAGGCAGCAGGGAGTAAGTAGGCATGCAGGGAGGGGTAGTAGGCATGCAGGGAGTGTAGTAGGCATGCAGGGGGGTGTAGAGGCATGCGGGGAGTGAAAGTAGCTTTCAGGGAGTGTATGGGCATGCGGGGAGTGTAGTAGGCATGCAGGGAGTGTAGTAGGCAGCAGGGAGTGTAGCAGGCATGCGGGGAGTTTAGTAGGCATGCAGGGAGGTAGTAGGCATGCAGGGAGTGTAGCAGGAAAATGCAGGGGTGTAGTAGGCATGCAGGGAGTGTAGTAGGCATGCAGGGAGTGTAGTAGGCATGCAGGGAGTGTAGTAGGCATGCAGGGAGTGTAGTAGGCATGCAGGGAGTGTAGCAGGCATGCAGGGAGTGTAGTAGGCATGCAGGGAGTGTAGTAGGCATGCAGGGAGTGTAGTAGGCATGCAGGGAGTGTAGTAGGCATGCAGGGATTGTAGGAGGCATGCAGGAGTGTAGTAGGCATGCAGGGAGTGTAAGCAGGTATGGCCAGGAGTGTAGTAGGCATGCAGGGAGTGTAGTAGGCATGCAGGGAGTGTAGTAGGCATGCAGGGAGTGTAGTAGGCATGCAGGGAGTGTAGTAGGCATGCAGGGAGTGATACCATTGATGATGTAATATTGACAAATGATCTTTTTGGTTGTGGTTGTATGGATACTGCAAGGTCCAACAATATTACACATGGTAAAACATTACAGAAAAAGAAACGGTTGATCAAAAATAACATGTTCAATCAATATAGAAAGGATCATAACAATAGAAACAGGGTAATCGCTCGACATGTTTTCCAAATCAGGGAAAAGCTTCCTGAGAAGAAGGCAAACCAAAGCTTCCTTCACTGACTATGGAAAACATCCACTTGGAAAATTATGAGTGATCAACACGGTTATAAAAGAAACAGCATTGTCATATGCAAGCAAGATCTTTGCAACACTTACAAGATCTAATGCACAGCTCTAGTCAAATCCAAGCCAAAATGAATATTTTCTTTTTTTTCTATTCAAAATAATCAGAGAAGGTCAAGGAGAGTTGAAAATCTGAACCAGAGCAGATTCAGATACAAAAGCAAGTCATTCAGATGGGTAAACAGAAGCCCATCAACTGCTGTCATCTGTCTTGAGCAAATGAAACACTGTCACTGAATTAGACATACGTGCAATACTTGGGTATCTTTATTGAGGAAATATTTCACCACACAGTGGCTTCATCAGTCCATACAAAGAAGAATGGTGAAAAACAGGAGGAGTCTGAGGTAATCAGTCCCTCAGCCTGGAGTCAATGTAATCAATCCATCAATCTTGAAAAGTGCACAGAATATATGTGAAGAAGTGGCTTATATACTGTAGACAGGTGAGGTGAAGCAGTCATAGGCAATATCACATTTGACAAACTGATTACATCGACTCAAGGCTGAGGGACTGATTACTTCAGACTCCTATTCTTCACCATTCTTCTTTGTATGGACTGATGAAGCCACTATGTGGCAAAACACTTCCTCAATAAAGATACCCAACTTGTCCGTTCTCTGGACCATTTATCTACATTACTGTCACTGAAACCAAATGTACTTAGAAGCTAAGTGAATGCCAGACAGTAGAATAGATTTTTATCAGCACCACAGCCACCACCACCACCATAGTGATGGAGGATTTTACACAAGACTCGCCCAGGTCACTGCCACTCCAAGAAAAACCTAACAAGTTCCATTTTTGTGTACATCTTTATTACTCCTTACTAGAGCAAGAGGCATAGCAGATTACAATGAAAAGTATGCAACAAGTATCACAGAAACAACACAACTGATGTAAAGGGGGTAAGGACTTTCAATACACTGCCTTCATATGCAATGGATATTACAGACCCCTAATTGTTTTCAAGTAGAAACATTACATGGTCCTCAAGTCAGTTCCTAATTAAATGGGTTGTGATGCCTACATTGGATTGTATCAAACATCAAATGCCTGACTGATCAAACCATCAACCAGAAGGCCCTGACAAGTTTGGTGCCACTTGGGCAATTACTCCTCGAATGAACACTAGGCAGGCAGTCTTCATCAAACATGCCTTAACCTTCATATTATTACCTTCTTATTAACTTGTATACAGTGGAACCTCGATTTACGAGTTTAATCCGTTCTGTGACCTAGCTCGTAACTCAATTTACTCTTATATCAAATCAATTTTCCTCATTTAAATTAACTGAAAAGCCATTAATCCATTCCTGCACTCTGGAGACAAGACAAAATACTTGAATATGATGCCAATATGAACTGTACGGCTTATTTATCTATCACAATTCATCTAACATGACATAATAAACAATATAATTAACACAGAAATATGATATATACTCTAGAATGAATAAAATAGGCCATAATATGGTGGAAGAGGCAGCAGCAGAAGCATCAACCATTTCCTGTCTAACTGACTATACTATCTTCCCATGCTCTTATTGTAAGAGAAAACGGAGTATTTGTGAGGCTAAGTGCAGAAATATTGTATATAAATGAATGTTATGAATGAAAAGAAGTTGGATGTCCTGGTCCTAAGCAAAACACAGCTGAAGGGGGTAGGCAAGTTTCAGTGAGGAGAAATAAATGGGATTAAGTCAGGAGTAGCTGAGAGAGTTAGAGCTAAGGAAGGGGTAGCAATAATGCTGAAGGACCAGTTGTGAAAGGAAAAGAGGGAATATAAATGTATAAATTCAAGGATTATGTGGATTAAAATAAGGGTCGGATATGAAAAGTGGGTCATAATAAGCGTGTATGCGCCTGGAGAAGAGAGGAGTGTAGAGGAGAGAGAGAGAGATTCTGGGAAATGTTAAGCGAATGTATAGGAACCTTTCAACCAAGTGAGAGTAATTGTGGTAGGGGACCTAAATGCCAGAGTGGGAGAAACATTTAGAGAGGGTGTGGAAGGTAAGTTTGGGGTGCCAGGTGTAAATGATAATGGGAGCCCTTTGACTGAACTTTGTATAGAAAGGAGTTTAGTAATAACTAATATGTATTTTAAGAAAAAGAGGATAAATAAGTATACAAGATATCTAATGATGTAGGTGTAATGACAGTAGTTTGTTGGACTATGTATTGGTAGATAAAAGACTGTTGAGTAGACTTCAGGATGTACACATTTATAGAGGGGCCACAGATATATCAGATCACTTTTTAGTTGTAGCTACAGTGAGAGTAAAATGTAGATGGGATACAAGGAAAATAGAACCAGCAAGTAAGAGAGAGGTGAAGGTGAAGAAACTAAAAGAGGAGGCAGTTAGGGTAAGACAAACAACTGTTGGAGGATAGATGGGCTAGTGAGAGTATAGGCAATGGGGTCGAAGATGTATGGAGTAGGTTTAAGAATGTAGCGTTAGTGTGTTCAGCAGAAGTTTGTGGTACCAGGAAAGTGGGTGCTGGAGGGAAGAAGAGTGATTGGTGGAATGATGATGTAAAGAGAGTAGTAAGGGAGAAAAAGTTAGTATATGAGAGGTTTTTACAAAGTAGAATGATACAAGGAAGGAAGAGTATATGGAGAGAAAAAGAGAGGTTAAGAGTGGTGAAGCAATGTAAAAGAGAGCAAATGAGAGAGTGGGCAAGATGTTATCAAAAAATTTGTTGAAAATAAGAAAAAGTTTTGGAGTGAGTTTAAACAATTTTTAAGGAAGCCTAGAGAAAAAATGGATTTGTCAGTTAAAAATAGGAGAGGAAGAGTTATTAAATGAAGAGTTAAAAGGTATCGGGAAGATGGAGGGAATATTTTGAGGAATGTTAAATGTTTTGAAGATAGGGAACCCTGTGATTTCGAGTATAGGCAGGAGAAATAATAATCTTGTATGAGTGAGGAAGAGCCAGTTGTGAGTGTGGGGGAGGTTCGTGAGGCAGTGGGTAGAATGGAAGGGGGTAAGGCAGCTGGGATTGATGGGATAAAGATAGAAATGTTAAAAGCAGGAGGGGATGTAGTTTTGGAGTGGTTGGTACTATTATTTAATAAATGTATGGAAGAGGTACACAAATAACCCGCACATAAAAGAGAGAAGCTTACGACGACGTTTCGGTGTGACTTTGTCAATGGTCCAAGTCGGACAGAAACGTCGTCGTAAGCTTCTCTCTTTTATGTGCGGGTTATTTGTGTATCGTTCCAGTCACAGTATTGTGCCTTTCTGTTATTTATGGAAGAGGGTAAGGTACCTAGGGATTGGCAGAGAGCATGCATAGTTCCTTTGTATAAAGGCAAAGGGGATTAAAGAGTGCAAAAATTCAGGGGGAATAAGTCTGTTGAGTATACCTGGTAAAGTGTATGGTAGAGTAATTATTGAAAGAATTAAGATTAAGACAGAGAGTAGGATAGCAGATGAACAAGGAGGCTTTAGGAAAGGTAGGGGGTATGTAGACCAAGTGTTTACAGTGAAACATATAGGTGAACAGTATTTTGATAAGGGTAAAGAGGTTTTTTGTGGCATTATGGATTTAGAAAAGGCATATGAAGGGTGGATAGGGGCAATGTGGCAGACGTTGCAGGTGTATGGTATAGGAGGGAGGTCACTGAAAGCAGTGAAGAGTTTTTACGAGGATAGTGGGGCTCAGGTTAGAGTATGTATTAGAGAGGAGATCAAATTTCCCCGTAAAAGTAAGCCTTAGACAAGGATGTGTGATGTCACCGTGGTTGTTCAATACATTTTTCAGATGAGGTGTAAGAAAAGTGAATGCGAGGGTCTTGGCGAGAGGTGTAGAGTTAAAAGATAAAAATTAAACACAAAGTGGAGTTGTCACAGTTGCTCTTTGCTGATGACACGGTGCTTTTGGGAGATTCTGAAGAGAATTACAGAGGTTTGGGGGGATGAATTTGGTAGGGTATGTAAAAGAAGAAAATTAAAAGTGAATATAGGAAAGAGTAAGGTTATGAGTTACAAAAAGATTAGGAGACGAAAGACTGGATATCAGATTGGAGGAAGAGGTATGGAGGAGGTGAATGTATTCAGATATTGATGGACATGTCAACAGATGGGTCTATCAAGGATAAGGGAATCACAGAATTGATGAGGGAAAAAGGGTTTAGTGGTGCACTTAGGAATCTGTGGAGGGCAAAGAACTTTGTCCGTGGAAGCACAAGGGAAATGTATGAGAATATAGTTGTACCAACACTTGAAAGGTTTTGAAGCATAGGTGATGAATGTTGCAAAGAGGAGAAGGCTTGAAGGCAAATGGGTGTCATGTCGAGGGCAATGTGTGGTGTGAATATAAAAGCAGAGAATTCGTTAGTTCGGAATTAGGAGAAGGTGTGGGATTACCAAAGCTATTATCCAGAGGGCTGAGGAGGGGTTGCTGAGATGGTTTGGACATGTAGAGAGAATGGAACAAACAGAATGACTTCGAGAGTATAAATCGAAGTGGAGGGAAGGCGGGGTAGGGGTCGGCCTAGAAAGGTTGGAGGGAGGGGGTAAAGGAGGTTTTGTGTGCGAGGGGCTTGAACTTCCAGCAAGCGTGCATGAGCGTATTTGATAGGAGTGAATTGAGACCCAAAAGGTTTTTAATAAGCAAAGTAACATTTATGAAGGGATTCAGAGAAACCAGCAGGGCCCGGGCTTAAGTCCTGGAGATGGGAAGTACAGTGTCTCACTCTGAAGGAGGGGTGTTAATGTTGCAGTTTTATAACTGTAGTGTAAAGCACCCCTCTGCAAGACAGTGATGGAGTGAATGATGAAAGTTTCTTTTTCAGGGGCCCCCCTGCCGGGGGTGGGAATCGGCCGATGTGTTAATAAGAAAATAAAAAATAAAAAAATAAATGATACACTACAAAATGTAAAGAGATGTTAAACCCGTTTATATATGTATATGTACTTACACACTTGGAGCAGAGATGGTGGGGGAGGGGTTTACCCTGCAGCGTATGATGTCAGTGGCCTTGTAGACCTCCAACAACATTGTTTTGTTTTGATCGCTGAAATTAACTGATACCCCTTTGTTTTAATCACGGAACATAACTGATACAGCTTTAGTATCTATATATCGTAGATGTACTAAGCTGGGAAATCCCTGGCTAAGTCCATGGAAATCATCTTTTTCTTCCAGCACTGTCCATTGCACTTACTTTCTTAGGAACTATGGTTAGAAAAAAAGAAATTTGGCCAAATGATTGCAAAAAAAAAAAAAAAAAAGCAAGCAAGCATAAAACACCTGCTCCCCACAGCTAAAGTAAACACGTACTCCTTACCGATGTTTTTGGCATCAGCGTGCCAACTAGCAGCAGGGATTCTGAATTATTATTACCTAAGTACAAATGGACCCCCAGTATTTGATAAATCCGGTTTTCGATGCATTTTAACGCAAAAAATTTTCCTCGGTATTCGATACGATTCCTACGAGACCTGTCCACGTGTGGCCTGAACTGCCCCGTGTGTGCTAGTGTTTACAAGCCAGCAGTGTGCGCGCATCTAAGGAAAACATTCGGTACATTCCATATTATCACTGTGTTTGGTGCTTGTTTCTGCAAAATAAGTCACCCTCCTCCCCAAGAAAGCTTCTAGTGCCAACCCTTCGAGAAAAAAGTCGCTAATGACTTATGAAATGAAGAAAGAGATAATTGCAAAGTACGAAAGTGGAGTGCGTGTGTCGAAGCTGGTCAGGTTGTATAATAAACCCCAATCAACCATCTCTACTATAGTGACCCGGAAAACGGCAATCCCAAAGGGAAACTGTTCTTGCAAAAGGTGCAACTGTGATTACGAAACAGCGACCGCAAGTGTTTGAAAATGTTAAGAGATTGTTATTGGTGTGGATAAATGAAAAACAGATAGCGGAGATAGCATCTCTCAAGCGATCAATTTGTGAAAAGGCTAGGAGTCGCATGATGAAATTTTGGGAAAGAAATTGGCCTGCAAACTAGTGGTGAAGTGAGTGAATTTAAGGCCAGCAAAGGTTGGTTTGAAAGATTTAAGAATCGTAGTGGCATACATAGTGTGATTAGGCATGGTGAGGCTGCCAGTTATGTTGTGCGACAGAAGTCCAGTGACTCTGGAGCTGGTCCTAGTGGCATTAAAAGAAGAAGGGAAGTAACCCCGGAAAAGGACTTGCTACCTCAAGTCCTAATGGAAGGGAATTCCCCTTCTAAACACTAACACCTCTCCCCTCCTCCCATCCCATCAATCATCACCAGACTTCATTAAAGGTAAGTGTCAATTATTTATTGTTATTGTAATTATTCTATTGCATTAAACTTAATATTTCATGTAGTAAAAATTTTTTTCTTCAAACTTTTGGGTGTCTTGCACGGATTAATTTGATTTCCATTATTTCTTATGAGGAAAATTGATTCGGTTTTCGATATTATCGGTATTCGATGAGCTCTCAGGAACGGATTAATATCGAATATTGGGGTCCACTGTATTGTGTATTATTATTATTTTTATTTTTTTATTATTAGTTTTTGAGAACTGAAGTTCTACAATTAAAATAATATTATTATTATTATAAAAACTATTAAGAAAAATCAAAAAAAAACTCAGAAGATTGCGTATATATAAACGTGTACATGTATGTGCAGTGTGACTTAAGTGTAAGTAGAAATAACAAGACATATCTGAAATCTTGCATGTTTACGAAACAGAAAAAAGACACCAGCAATCCTACTATCATGTAAAACAATTACAGACTTTCATTTTACACTCACTTGGCAAGACGGTAGTACCTCCCTGGGTGGTTGCTGTCAACCTACTACCTACTAATAAAGTTTATTATATTACTTCAGGTCACTTTTTATATTGTATCTTTATACAGTGGACCCTTGTTTTTCGTAAGGCTCGAAAGTCGTAATTTTCGGAAATCATAACGTCTTTTTCGTCAAAACACCGACTCCCAAATCGTCGTTCAACTCACAAATACAGTGGACCCCCGCATAACGATGGCATCACATAGCGATTATTTCGCATACCGCTTACTTTAATTGCAAAAATTTTGCCTCACATACCGCTTAAAAACCCGCTTACCGATTTTCGTCCGAGACGCGTCCAATGTGCGGCCTGAGCCACGCTCACATGTTCCGCCGGTGGCATTGTTTACCAGCCAGCCTCCGCGGTAACATCCAAGCATACAATCGGAATATTTCGTATTATTACAGTGTTTTCGGTGCTTTTTCTGGAAAATAAGTGACCATGGGCCCCAAGAAAGCTTCTAGTGCCAACCCTACAGCAAAAGGGTGAGAATTACAATAGAGATGAAGAAAAGATCATTGATAAGTATGAAAGTGGAGTGCATGTCTCCGAGCTGGCCAGGTTGTATAATAAACCCCAATCAACCATCGCTACTATTGGTGGTACAGCTGCTGCTGCTGCTGCTGCACTGTCAGCTGCTGCTGCTGCTGCACTGTCACGCTGCGCTGGGTGCACTGTCAGCTGCTGCTGCTGCTGTAGCACCGTTGTTGGTGTGGCTTATTGAGAATACCAAAAAAAATTAACCCCAAAAGGATTTGCCACCCAGGATAACCCAAAAAAGTCAGTGTCATCGAAGACTGTCTAACTTATTTCCATTGGGGTCCTTTAAACCCTTTGAGGGTTTTCGTCGTACTAGTACGTCTTACGCGTAGGGGTTTTTGACGTACTAGTACTCATAAATTTCTAGCGACCTCAAATCTAGGGGGAGAAAGCTGGTAGGCTTCATATGAAAGAATGGTCCCATGTGTCAGTGTGCACAGTCTAAAAAAATCCTGCAGCACACGGTGCATAAAAAAAAAAAAAACTTTTTCCATTTTTTTTTAATAAATCAAACGACTTTGCAGTGTATTTTCGTATAGTATTTATTGTTGTATTCTAGTTTTCTTGTCCATTTTATAGAATGGAAGACATATTACTGAAATTGAGATGATTTTGACTGGTTTTTACAATGAAAGGTGCCTTGAAATTGAGCTCAAAGTAGCAGAAATGTTCGATTTTTACCAAACTTCAAAAGTAAACAAATCGTGCCAAGCGTGCAATACACGTCAACGGTGAGTCTAATATTCTTTCACAAGTGCACCAATAATATTTATACCATTTTTTACACTAATGCAGTAGTCTGCATAACAGTAAATCTTATATTTTTGTGAGAATAAAAATTCAAAGTGGAAAGCAAAAGAATATAAGAGGGGCCTTGAGACGTGACTAATGACTAGAGGAAATGTCATTTTAGTGCCAGGAATGTCTTCTTGTTTATTCTGGACCCTATTCCGAAATTGGCATCTTTTGAAATTTGTGTGAAATTGCAAAATTGCTAAATTCTGACCACTGTACTGGATAGTTGAATTTATGGGTATTTTTCTTGCACCCATTCGATAGAAAAAATGGAGTCTAGCGAAATATTCATGTTTTTTGTCGACTAGTACAGTGAAATTGGCCGAAAATGGGGCTCAAAGTGGGCAAAATCGCCGATCCGTAAACATCGCCGAGACCGCTAACTTTGCGAGAGCATAATTCCGTAAGTTTTCTATCAAATTTCAAACTTTTGGTGTCGTTATGATCGGGAAAAGATTCTCTATCTTTTCATAAGAGAAAATAATTTTTTTTTTTTTTTAAATTTGGCCGACCCTGAGAACGAGTTTCGGAGAGGGCCTGTCGACCCTCAAAGGGTTAATCTTGTCTCCCAGGATGCAACCCACACAAGTCGACTAACACCCAGGTGAACAGGGAAAAATGCCTGGAACTAGTGCTCATATTGGTGAATTTAAAGCCAGCAAAGGTTGGTTTGAGAGATTTAAGAATCGTAGTGGCATACACAGTGTGATAAGTCCTGTTCTGGAAGAAAATGCCAAACAGGACCAACAGTACTCAGGAGGAAAAGGCACTCCCAGGACACAGTGTCTCATCAGTCATTGCTGCATCTTCAATAAAGGTAAGTGTCATTTATTCTTCATTTAGTAGACTAGTACATGCACAATATATACTGTGCATGTACTACTCTACTATTGTGCATGTATCCTTCTCTTTGTGTGTGGGAAAATGTATATTTCATGTGGTAAAATTTTTTTTTTCATACTTTTGGGTGTCTTGCACGGATTAATTTGATTTCCATTATTTCTTATGGGGAAAATTCATTCACATAGCGATTATTTCGCATAACAATTACCCCTCTTGCACGGATTAAAATCGTTAACCGGGGGTCCACTGTAGTCGTTTTTCTAGGATGCGTACGCACGGCCCCGAGCCGCCTCACACTCCATTCCCAGCCAGCGTGCCATTGTTTTACCAGTGAGTGACCATCCCCTCAGGTGTTCAAAACGAAATATTTCAAATAACCATTTCAT
>NC_069410.1:62096373-62173080 GCF_026875155.1 Cherax quadricarinatus
ATTTAGAAAATAGTAATAAAAAACATTTCAATCGTTTTTTGGGTGTAAATATTTTCGTAAAAAAAACAAGACAACAGTGTTTATGCCATATGTGTGTATTGAAAAAGAAATAAACTTACAAAATACTGATCATATTGGTCTCACAGGCCATCAAAGTTACTTGGAAAAAGAAAAATTAAAAAATAGAAAATAGTACCTAAAATACTAAATAAAAGAATACCGGGTGACGGCAGTCGGTGATGTTACCACATGATGCGCATTTTCTGTCAACTTCATGCCTCCATATCTCGGTAAGTATTGATGGTAAAAATGTTTAGTTTAGCCTATAATGCTTAAAAAAAAAAATTTTTTTCATAAGAAAAAATAATTTTTTTTTTTTTTTTGAAATTTGGCCGACCCTGAGAACAAGTCTCTGACAGGGCCTGTCGACCCTGAAAGGGTTAATGCTACACTTAACCCTTTGAGGGTTTTGGCCGTACTAGTACAGCTTACGACCCAGGGTTTTTGACGTACTAGAACGCCTAAATTCTAGCGCCCTCAAATCTAGTGGGAGAAAGCTGGTAGGCCTGCATATGAAAGAATGGGTCTATGTGATCAGTGTGCACAGTATAAAAAAAATCCTGCACCACACAGTGCATGAGAAAAAAAAAACGACCGGTTTTGGAATAAAACAGCGGCTTTGCACTGTATTTTTGTATGGTATTTATTGTTGTATTCTAGTTTTCTTGGTCTCATTTTATAGAATGGAAGACATATTACAGAAATTGAGATGATTTTGACTGGTTTTACAATGAAGAGTACCTTGAAATTGAGCTCAAAGTAGCAGAAATGTTAGATTTTTACCAAAGTTCAAAAGTAAACAAATCATGCCAAGCATCCAATACATGTCAACTGGCGAGTCTAATATTCTTTCACAAGTGCGCCAATATTATTTATACCATTTATTTTTAGGAGTGGTTGGTGCAATTATTTAATAAATGTATGGAAGAGGGTAAGGTACCTAGGGATTGGCAGAGAGCATGCATAGTTCCTTTGTATAAAGGCAAAGAGGACAAAAGAGAGTGCAAAAATTATAGGGGGATAAGTCTGTTGAGTATACCTGGTAAAGTGTATGGTAGAGTTATTATTGAAAGAATAAAAAATAAGACGGGAATAGGATAGCAGATGAAAAAAGGAGGCTTTAGGAAAGGTAGGGGGTGTGGACCAGGTGTTTACAGTGAAACTATAAGTGAACAGTATTCAGATAAAGGGTAAAGAGGTCTTTGTGGGCATTTATGGATTTGGAAAAGGCATATTGACAGGGTGGATAGGGGGGCAATGGCAGATGTTTGCAGGTGTATGGTGTAGGGGGTAGGTTACTGAAAGCAGTGAAGAGTTTTTACGAGGATAGTGAGGCTCAAGTTAGAGTATGTAGGAAAGTGGGAAATTATTTCCCAGTAAAAGTAGGCCTTAGACAAGGATGTGTGATGTCACCATGGTTTTCTTAATATATTTATAGATGGGGTTGTAAGAGAAGTAAATGCGAGGGGCTTGGCAAAAAGCGTGGAGTTAAAAGATAAAGAATCACACCCAAAATGGGGGCTGTCCCAGTTTTCCTTTTCTGATGACACTGGCTCTTGGGGGATTCTGAAGAGAAGTTGCAGAGATTGGTGGATGAATTTGGTAGGGTTATTTGGTAAGGTTATGAGGATAACAAAAAGATTAGGTGATGAAAGATTGGATATCAGATTGGAGGGAGAGAGTATGGGGGAGGTGAATGTATTCAGAATTTGGGAGTGGACATGTCAGCGGATGGGTCTATGAAAGATGAGGTGAATCATAGAATTGATGAGGGAAAAGGGTGAGTGGTGCACTTAGGATTTTGTGGAGACAAAGAACTTTGTCCTTGGAGGCAAAGAGGGGAATGAATGAGAGTATAGTTTTACCAACGCTCTTATATGGGTGTGAAGCATGGGTGATGAATGTTGCAGCGAGGAGAAGGCTGGAGGCAGTGGAGATGTCATGTCTGAGGGCAATGTGTGGTGTGAATATAATGCAGAGAATTCGTAGTTTGGAAGTTAGGAGGAGGTGCGGGATTACCAAAACTGTTGTCCAGAGGGCTGAGGAAGGGTTGTTGAGGTGGTTCGGACATGTAGAGAGAATGGAGTGTAACAGTGTGACTTCAAGAGTGTATCAGTCTGTAGTGGAAGGAAGGCGGGGTAGGGGTCGGCTTAGGAAAGGTTGGAGGGAGGGGGTAAAGGAGGTTTTTGTGTGCGAGGGCTTGGACTTCCAGCAGGCATGCGTGAGCGTGTTTGATAGGAGTGAATGGAGACAAATGGTTTTTAATACTTGACGTGCTGTTGGAGTGTGAGCAAAGTAACATTTATGAAGGGATTCAGGGAAGCCGGCAGGCCGGACTTGAGTCCTGGAGATGGGAAATAGAGTGCCTGCACTCTGAAGGAGGGGTGTTAATGTTGCAGTTTAAAAACTGTAGTGTAAAGCACCCTTCTGGCAAGACAGTGATGGAGTGAATGATGGTGAAAGTTTTTCTTTTTCGGGCCACCCTGCCTTGGTGGGAATCGGCCAGTGTGATAATAAAAAAAAAAAAATTTTACACTAATGCAGTAGTCTGCATAACAGTAAATCTTCTATTTTTGGCGAGAATAAAAATTCAAAGTGGAAAGCAAAAGAATGTAAGAGGGGCCTTGAGACATGACTAATGAACAGAGGAAATGTCATTTTAGTGCCAGGAATGTCTTTCTTGTTTATTCTGGACCCTATTCGGAAATTGGCATCTTTTGAAATTTGTGTGAAATTGACAAAATTACTAAATTCTGACCACTGTACTGGATAGTTGAAATCGGTAAATGGGTGGTTTCTTGCACTCATTCGATAGAAAAAATGGAGTTCTAGCGAAATATTCATGTTTTTTGTCGACTAGTACAGTGGAATTGGCCGAAAATGGGGTTCAAAGTGGGCAAAATCACCGATACGTAAACATCGCCGAGACCGCTAACTTCGCGAGAGCATAATTCCGTAAGTTTTCATTCAAATTTCATACGTTTGGCGTCATTAAGATCGGGAAAAAATTCTCTATCTTTTCACAAGAAAAAATTATTTTATTTTTAAATTTGACAGACCCTGAGAATGAGTCTCGGAGAGGGCCTGTTGACCCTCAAAGGGTTAATTGCTACACTCTAAACCCTTAAACGGTCCTAATAGATCAACGTTCAAATCCGTAGTGCTCCAAAAGTAGATAATGTTTTTTACATATTTTCAAATATAACAAAAAAAAAGTATATAAAAGTTTTTTTTTTAAACATTTTCAAATGTAAAAAAAAAAAAAATGATGTACATTTTTTTACATACTTTTAAATGTTGAAAAAGCGTATATATACGTTTAGACCGCTTAAGTGTTGATGCTACACTTAATTGCTACACTCTTAATCATACACTTTGCCACTGCTGCTTCATGTTGTCTGCTGTTGCTACCTCATGATGTCTGCCACTGCTTCATGTTGTCTGCCACTGCTGCTTCATGTTGTCTGCTGCTGCTACCTCATGATGTCTGCCACTGCTTCATGTTGTCTGCCACTGCTGCTTCATGTTGTCTGCTGTTGCTACCTCATGATGTCTGCCACTGCTTCATGTTGTCTGCCACTGCTGCTCATGTTGTCTGCTGTTGTTTACCTCATGATGTTCCCACTGCTTCATGTTGTCTGCCACTGCTGCTTCATGTTGTCTGCTGCTGCTACCTCATGATGTCTGCCACTGCTTCATGTTGTCTGCCACTGCTGCTTCATGTTGTCTGCCACTGCTGCTTCATGATGTCTGCCACTGCTGCTTCATGTTGTCTGCCACTGCTGCTTCATGTTGTCTGCCACTGCTGCTTCATGTTGTCTGCCACTGCTGCTTCATGTTATCTGCCACTGCTGCTTCATGTTGTCTGCCACTGCTACCTCATGATGTCGGGTTACTGCTGCTTCATGTTTTTCTGCCAGGGCTGCTCATGTTGTCTGCCACTGCTGCTTCATGTTGTCTGCACTGCTGTTTCATGTTGTCTGCCACTGCTGCTTCATGTTGTCTGCCACTGCTGCTTCATGTTGTCTGCCACTGCTACCTCATGATGTCTGTCACTGCTACTTCATGATGTCTGCCACTGCTGCTTCATGTTGTCTGCCACTGCTACCTCAGGGAATGTCTGCCACTGCTGCTTCATGTGTCTGCCACTGTGCTTCATGATGTCTGCCACTGCTGCTTCATGTTGTCTGCCACTGCTGCTTCATTGTCGGGCCACTGCTGTTTCCCATGTTGTCTGCCACTGCTGCTTCATGATGTCTGCCACTGCTGCTTCATGATGCCCTGCCACTGCTGCTTCATGTTGTCTGCCACTGCTGCTTCATGATGTCTGCCACTGCTGCTTCATGATGTCTGCCACTGCTGCTTCATGTTGTCTGCCACTGCTGCTTCATGTTGTCTGCCACTGCTGCTTCATGTTGTCTGCCACTGCTGCTTCATGTCTGCCACTGCTACCTCATGATGTCTGCCACTGCTGCTTCATTTTGTCTGCCCCCTGCTGCTTCATGTTGTCTGCCATGCTGCTTCATGTTGTCTGTCACTGCTACCTCATTGATGTCTGGTCACTGCTGCTTCATGTTGTCTGCCACTGCTGCTTCATGTTGTCTGCCACTGCTACCTCATGTTGTCTGCCACTGCTGCTTCATGTTGTCTGTCACTGCTGCTTCATGTTGTCTGTCACTGCTGCTTCATGTTGTCTGTCACTGCTACCTCATGATGTCTGTCGCTGCTGCTTCATGTCGGGCACTGCTGCTTCATGTGTCTGTCACTCCCTACCTCATGATGTCTGTAAACTGCTGCTTCATGTTGTCTGCCACTGCTACCTTATGATGTCTGCCACTGCTGCTTCATGTTGTCTGTCACTGCTACCTCATGATGTCTGTCACTGCTGCTTCATGTTGTCTGCCACTGCTACCTCATGATGTCTGCCACTGCTGCTTCATGTTGTCGCCACGTTACCTCATGATGTCTGCCCCATGCTGCTTCTGTTGTCTGCCACTGCTACCTCATGATGTCTGCCACTGCTGCTTCATGTTGTCTGCCACTGCTACCTCATGATGTCTGCCACTGCTGCTTCATGTTGTCTGCCACTGCTACCTCATGTTGTCTGTCACTGCTGCTTCATGTTGTCTGTCACTGCTGTTTCATGTTGTCTGCCACTGCTGCTTCATGATGTCTGCCACTGTGCTTCATGTTGTCTGCCACTGCTGCTTCAGGGTTTCTGCCCCCTGCTACCTCATGATGTCTGTCACTGCTGCTTCATTTTTGTCTCCCACTGCTGCTTCATGTTGTCTGCCACTGCTGCTTCATGTTGTCTGCCACTGCTACCTCATGTCTGTCACTGCTGCTTCATGTTGTCTGTCACTGCTACCTCATGTTGTCTGCCACTGCTGCTTCATGTTGTCTGCCACTGCTACCTCATGATGTCTGCCACTGCTGCTTCATGTTGTCTGTCACTGCTACCTCATGTTGTCTGTCACTGCTGCTTCATGTTGTCTGCCACTGCTGCTTCATGATGTCTGCCACTGCTGCTTCATGTTGTCTGCCACTGCAGCTTCATGTTGTCTGCCACTGCTACCTCATGATGTCTGTCACTGCTGCTTCATGTTGTCTGCCACTGCTACCTCATGATGTCTGCCACTGCTGCTTCATGTTGTCTGTCACTGCTACCTCATGATGTCTGTCACTGCTGCTTCATGTTGTCTGCCCACTGTTTACCTCATGATGTCTGTCACTGCTGCTTCATGTTGTCTGTCACTGCTACCTCATGTTGTCTGTCCAGCTGCTTCATGTTGTCTACCACTGCTACCTAAATGTTTGTCTGTCACTGCTGCTTCATGCTGTCTGCCACTGCTTCCTCATGATGTCTGCCACTGCTGCTTCATGTTGTCTGCCACTGCTGCCTTTCATGATGCTCCCACTGCTGCTTCTGTTGTCTACCACTGTTTACCTCATGTTGTCTGCCACTGCTGCTTCATGTTGTCTGCCACTGCTACCTCATGTTTTTCTGCCACTGCTGCTTCTTGTTGTCTGTCACTGCTGCTTCATGTTGTCTGCCACTGCTGCTTCATGTTGTCTGCCACTGCTGCTTCATGTTGTCTGCCACTGCTGCTTCATGTTGTCTGCCACTGCTACCTCATGATGTCTGCCACTGCTACCTCATGTTGTCTGCCACTGCTGCTTCATGTTGTCTGTCACTGCTGCTTCATGTTGTCTGCCACTGCTGCTTCATGTTGTCTGCCACTGCTACCTCATGATGTCTACCACTGTTGCTTCATGTTGTCTGCCACTGCTGCTTCATGTTGTCTGCCCTGCTACCTCAGTTGTCTGCCACTGCTGCTTCATGTTTCTGTCACTGATGCTTCATGTTGTTGCCACTGCAAACCCCCATGTTGTCTGCCACTGCTGCTTCATGTTGTCTGTCACTGCTGCTTCATGTTGTCTGCCACTGCTGCTTCATGTTGTCTGCCACTGCTACCTCATGATGCCCTACCACTGTTGCTTAAAGTTGTCTGCCACTGCTGCTTCATGTTGTCTGCCACTGCTACCTCATGATGTCTACCACTGTTGCTTCATGTTGTCTGCCACTGCTGCTTCATGTTGTCTACCACTGCTACCTCATGATGTCTACCACTGTTGCTTCATGTTGTCTGCCACTGCTACCTCATGATGTCTACCACTGATGTCACCAAAGAATCAAACATTTCTGCTATTTTGAGCTCAATTTCAAGGTACTTTTCATCATGAAACCAATTAAAATCATATTTATTATTGTAGTATATCTTCCATTCTATCATATGTGACCAAATAAAACGAGAATACAACCATACAAACCATATGAAAATATGCCGCTAAGGCGAGGCTAATGGCTGAGAAGTGAACTCCATTATTTATGGTCCGATTTCTTTCATTTTTGGTGTATGTTAAGAAGCATCTTTTCCTCATAGATTGCCCAAGTTTCAATAAGATAGTCCAACAAACAACTGATATCCTATTCCCTAGATCAAGAGCAAGAGCCCCCTCACCAGCGTCAATTAACCTCCCTTGAGACCCGCTCACATCTGAAAATTTTGCACACATCTGGAAGCAAAAAATCAACCAAGCAGCTGCTCATATCTGGAAAAACTCGCATGTGGATGCACTCGTAAATAGAGGTTCCACTGTATATAATCAAATATGGTGGCTCGTAAGACTAATATATACGACCAAAACAGTCAAAGGGTTTTTAAACAGTCACTGGGACAAGAGGTTTTAGCTTGACCCAAACCCGAAGCTACTGATCCTAAACCAGTGTTCACTCCATGATCATTAATTCTAATGTCAGGCTTCTTCAGAGCATGCACCCCCTCCCCTTCTCCCTTTCCCCAATACCCTTCCTAATGTCAAAAACAAGTGAGGAGAAAAATTAGGGCCCCACAGCTTGCAGCTAAGGTTACTTTCTATCTGCCAGTTGCAGCTTTATAGGAAAATCATTCAAAAATTACCAACAGCCTCATTTATTACACCAACCATTCCCACAAACAATTCATGAAACTCACAGCTCTTTCCATCACAAAGAACTTCTGTTACACACACACACAACACACACACAACACACACACAAACACACAACACACAACACACAACACACAACACACAACACACAACACACACACACACAACACACACACACCCCACACACACCCACACCCCACACACACCCACACACACCCACACACACCCACACACACCCCACACACACCCACACACCCCACACACACCCACACACACCCACACACACCCACACACACCCACACACACCCACACACAACCACACACCCACAACACACACACCCACAACACACACACCCCACAAACACACCCACAACACAACACACACACACAACACACACACAACACGCGCAACACACGCGCAACACACGCGCAACACACGCGCAACACACGCGCAACACACGCAGCAACACACGCGCAACACACGCGCAACACACGCGCAACACACGCGCAACACACACGCAACACACACGCAACACACACGCAACACACACGCAACACACCGCAACACACACGCAACACACACGCAACACACACGCAACACACACGCAACACACACGCAACACACACGCACACACACAACACACCCTGAATAACCATTCAAAACTCGAACTATGATGCCTGTACATAAAATTATAATCATCCTCATCTAAATCTGCACAGGCAGCATGAAACTATACGCTACAAGAGACACATCTTATTGCCTTAGCATTTTCTCTAGCTTCAACTTCAAATACGGGACACTTGTCCTTACCTTTCACAACCATAGTTAACAAGTTCTCCCACTGTCTGGGGAAAGCCCCAGCCAATGTTGACTTCAGTTTATCATCCACAGAAAGGTGTCTGCAAGGTTACCATGAGTAGACAGACCACATTTCATAATTCATCAACTCATGGTCACATTTATCAAATGCATTTGCAAAATCTGTGTATACATCATCAACATTCCTTTTATTCCAATGCCTTTGTGATTTTGTTATAAGTGGTCTACTAAAACTATGTTGTCTTAGAGTTGTGGAGTTTGTCTTGCACCAAAAAACTGGTAATTTGAATTATCAGTAGCCTTATGCATAAACTTGAAAATATGCTGAGCACCCTTGTTAGTGGAATTTAGTATTTTTGTTCATAAATATTGCATTCCACATCAGGCCCCAGGACAGCATGCATGAGCATTTTATCGATTCCCTCATCAAGTCCGTATGTAGGATTTTCATTTATACCAGTCAGATAATTTGTATGGCGAGATAGGTTATTGAAAAAACTCTAGGGGTACTACTCTCATTGTCTATCGAGTTGCTAAACATGGATCTGCATTGTTCTGTAAGAATTTCATTCATTATTTAGTTGTCCTCTTTGTATGCACCTCCAAAGCAGGGAAAAAGGAGGCCAATTATGCTAGTATTTATTTAAATTTTTGCATGCAAAAAAATACTTTGGGTTGCTACCTATTTTCTTGATGGCACACTTGACTTTCAATACTAGGCAAGCTTTCAACTTCCCTGAAGGGCACTGGTTTTTGACAAAGCTAAACAATTAAAACCTCAAATATTTCCTAGCTAGTTTGTCAATTACTCAAGGCTTAAATAGTGTGTTATCAGACACTGCTGATGCAGGCTTTGTAGTAGTCTGCAAGACCTAACTCTTCCCTGGGCCCACTTGCTTCAACCTGTCTACCACATTAATAATTACCTTATATCACACATCCTCCTCCTCCTCCTCCTCCTCCTCCTCGTCCCATCAAAAATATGTAAGCTCAAGTGATTAATTTTGGGACCATCAATGAACAAAAATGATAATTTGCATTTAAAATAACATCCTAAAAGGTCATAGCCTACATATCTTCAAATAGTAGAGCTGTTCTATATCTTGATTAGCAGTAACAGTCAGCAGAATGTGGCAACATAATATAGGACAGTGTTAAGCAGTGCTTCACTGTATTGATTACCATTTTGTTGTACAGTACTTAATGATGCACCAGTTATATGGCACTTCATTTTTCAGCCATCTAGGTTTGTTAAATGCTATTAGTTTTAGGCTGTGGAATAATGTGTATTGTTAACCTCAGGAGGCTTCAAGCAAAAACCAAGGCTGCAACTGACACTATCAATGACCTGCTATTTGCTGATGACTGCGCCCTCAACGCTGCTTCAGAAGCCACCATGCAGAACAGTGTTGACAAGTTCTCTGACGCCTGCAACAACTTCGGGCTGACAATCAGTACAACGAAGACTGAAGTGATGCACCAGCCTGCTCCGGGAAAGACGTACATTGAGCCAAACATCACCATCAACGGGCAGCGACTGAACGCCGTAGACAAATTCACCTACCTCGGCAGTACCTTTTCCAGAAACGCTGTCATCGATGATGAGGTGAATGCCAGACTTGCCAAAGCCAGTGCCACCTTCAGCAGGCTCCACAAGAATGTATGGAACCGAAGAGGCATCACCACAAGCACCAAGATCAAGGTGTAGAGAGTCATAGTCCTCACCACACTTCTCTATGGCTGCGAAACCTGGACTGTCTACAAATGTCACGCCAGAAAGTTGAACCACTTTCACACCAAACAGCTCAGAAAAATTCTCGGCATCAAATGGCAAGATAAGATCTCAGACACAGAAGTGCTGACTACAGCTGGCCTGCCTAACATCTACACCATCCTAATGCAGACACAGCTTCGCTGGGCAGGTCACGTCGCTCGCATGCCAGACCACCGGCGCCAAAGAAACTCTTGTTTGGCGAACTGCAGCATGGAAAGCGCTCTCAAGGAGGCCAAAAGAAGCGCTACAAGGACACCCTTAAGATTGCTCTGAAAGCTTTCAACATCAACCACACCATGTGGGAGCTGATAGCTCAGGACAGGAATGACTGGCAGGGCAGTTGTCCATCAGACCCCTCAATGCCGCCACCCTTCCCTGTCCACACTGCCAGAGAACGTTTCGTGCGCGGATTGGCCTGACAAGTCATCTGCGTACCCACCAACTTCGACCCCAGGATGACTAGATGGTCCTCGTCGAATCGATGGACAAACAAGATTAATTACATGAACACATTAAGGAAAATTCAGTGATTTTGAGTCCAAATACATGCTTCACTCATAAAACATTAAATATGCTCCAGTTATTATACAAAAAAAAGTATGAAAAGGGCATCTTGCGAGACCACTGATACATTACCTAAGGAAAATATTGTTTATTTGCTTTCTGATGAATGCTCTGAGACCCAGAAACTTTCCATATATCCTATGTAGGACAGTCTTGAGGAAGTCTCTCCTCTCGAGGATCTTCACTATCAAACAGTTCCAAGAGCTGAAAATAAACAAAATGATTAAAAAATATGTCCACTTGAAGGAAGAAGAGCATAAGTTTGTCTCACTGTTGAGGCTCTACTACAATATTATGTGACAATTCACTAACAGTGAACTCTCAGTAGCTGTCATAAATATGCATGTGTATAAGCTAATCACACAGATAAGATCACACACACACCAATAATATACTGATTTAACATAAAAAATACTGAAACATGTACAGGAGGGCTCTGCTTTACAGCATTTCACTAATGCGATAGTTTTCAGTTATACCCATTCTTCATTTATTCAGACTTCCTACAAAAAATATATTCACCACTCATTATAAGCTAAGAATGAAAATATTTTAAGGTAAGTTGTGTGTGTCTAGGCTGGTAGGCAGCAACTGCCCAAGGAAGGTACTACCGTCCTGCCAAGCGAGCGTGAAATGGAAGCCTGTAATTGTTTTACATGATGGTTGGATTGCTGGTGTCTTTTTTCTGTCTAAAACATACAATATTTCAGGTATGTCTTGCTTACTTTCTACTTACACTTAAGTCACACTACACATGCATGTACAAGTTTATATATATATACACACACCCCTCTGGGATTTCTTTTATTTTCTTACTAGTTCTTGCTCTTGTTTATTTCCTCTTATTTCCATGGGGAAGTGGAACATAATTCTTCCTCCGTAAGCCATGCATGTCATAAGAGGGGACTAAAATGCCGGAAGCAAGGGGGCTAGAAAACCCCGTCTCCTGTATACATTACTAAATTTAAAGGGAGAAACTTTTGTTTTTCTTTTTAGGCCACCCTGCCCTTGTGGGATACAGCTGGTTTGTTGAAAGAAGTAATGTGTGCATTGTATATGCACACATTACTTGTACTTAACTCAGTGGTGACCTGTACAGTGGACCCTCAGTTAATGATATTAATCCGTTCCAGAGAGCTTGTCCTTAACCGATTTTATCATTATCTGATTTAATTTTCCCCATAAGAAATAATGGAAATCCAATTAATCTGTTCCTGCTGTCAGGAGGCATGACAGAATAGTACTTCAATATGACGCTATTATCAACTCTACGGCTTATTTATCTAACACTATTCATCTAATATGACATAAACAATATTAATAACAAAGAAACATGATATATACTCTAGAATGAATAAAATATATTATAATGTATGAGAGGAGTAAGCACTAGAGGTGTTGTTGTTGGGTTTATAATGGTCACTGAGAGAAGCCGTACATAGTGGTGAAGGAGGCTTCTGCCCACCACCACTATCCACAAACAATATATGTACGTAATTTTATAAATAAGAAATATTTACATTTTTTAATTTATAAATAAGAATATTTGCACTTACCTTGGGGGAGATGTTTGTTTAATTACGTAGTTAGTTTGGAGTGTAGCAGGCATGCAGGGAGTGTAGCAGGCATGCTGGGAGTGTAGCAGACATGCAGGGAGAGTAGCAGGCATGCAGGGAGTGTAGCAGGCAAGCAGGGAGTGCAGCAGGCATGCAGGGAGTGCAGCAGGCATGCAGGGAGTGTAGTAGCATGCAGGGAGTGTAGCAGGCATGCAGGAGGATGTAGCAGGCATGCAGGGAGTGTAGTAGGCATGCAGGGAGTGTAGCAGGCATGCAGGGAGTGTAGTAGGCAGGGAGTGCAGCAGGCATGCAGGGAGTGTAGCAGGCATGCAGGGAGTGCAGCAGGCATGCAGGGAGTGTAGTAGGCATGCAGGGAGTGTAGCAGGCATGCAGGGAGTGTAGCAGGCACGCAGGGAGTGTAGCAGGCACGCAGGGAGTGTAGCAGGCACGCAGGGAGTGTAGCAGGCACGCAGGGAGTGTAGCAGGCACGCAGGGAGTGTAGTAGGCACGCAGGGAGTGTAGCAGGCATGCAGGGAGTGTAGTAGGCATGCAGGGAGTGTAGTAGGCATGCAGGGAGTGTAGCAGTCATGCTGGGAGTGTAGCAGGCATGCAGGGAGTGTAGAAGGCATGCTGGGAGTGTAGCAGGCATGCAGGGAGTGTAGCAGTCATGCTGGGAGTGTAGCAGTCATGCTGGGAG
Source organism: Cherax quadricarinatus (assembly GCF_026875155.1). Taxonomy (NCBI): domain Eukaryota; kingdom Metazoa; phylum Arthropoda; class Malacostraca; order Decapoda; family Parastacidae; genus Cherax; species Cherax quadricarinatus. Next base: position 62,109,336 of record NC_069410.1, read on the forward strand.
TGTAGCCGTCATGCTGGGAGTGTAGCAGTCATGCTGGGAGTGTAGTAGGCATGCAGGGAGTGTAGCAGACATGCTGGGAGTGTAGCAGACATGCTGGGAGTGTAGCAGACATGCAGGGAGAGTAGCAGGCATGCAGGGAGAGTAGCAGGCATGCAGGGAGAGTAGCAGGCATGCAGGGAGTGTAGCAGGCAAGCAGGGAGTGCAGCAGGCATGCAGGGAGTGCAGCAGGAATGCAGGGAGTGCAGCAGGCATGCAGGGAGTGTAGTAGGCATGCAGGGAGTGTAGCAGGCATGCAGGGAGTGTAGCAGGCATGCAGGGAGTGTAGCAGGCATGCAGGGAGTGTAGTAGGCATGCAGGGAGTGTAGCAGGCATGCAGGGAGTGTAGTAGGCATGCAGGGAGTGGGAGCAGGCATGCAGGGAGTGTAGTAGGCAATGCAGGGAGTTTTAGCAGGCATGCAGGGAGTGTAGTAGGCATGCAGGGAGTGTAGTAGGCATGCAGGGAGTGTAGTAGGCATGCAGGGAGTGTAGTAGGCATGCAGGGAGTGTAGTAGGCATGCAGGGAGTGTAGTAGGCATGCAGGGAGTGTAGTAGGCATGCAGGGAGTGTAGTAGGCAAGCAGGGAGTGTAGTAGGCAAGCAGGGAGTGTAGTAGGCATGCAGGGAGTGTAGTAGGCATGCAGGGAGTGTAGCAGGCATGCAGGGAGTGTAGCAGGCATGCAGGGAGTGTAGTAGGCATGCAGGGAGTGTAGTAGGCATGCAGGGAGTGTAGTAGGCATGCAGGGAGTGTAGTAGGCATGCATGGAGTGTAGTAGGCATGCAGGGAGTGTAGCAGGCATGCAGGGAGTGTAGCAGGCATGCAGGGAGTGTAGTAGGCATGCAGGGAGTGTAGTAGGCATGCAGGGAGTGCAGCAGGCATGCAGGGAGTGTAGTAGGCATGCAGGGGGTGTAGTAGGCATGCAGGGAGTGTAGTAGGCATGCAGGGAGTGCAGCAGGCATGCAGGGAGTGTAGTAGGCATGCAGGGAGTGTAGCAGGCATGCAGGGAGTGTAGTAGGCATGCAGGGAGTGTAGCAGGCATGCAGGGAGTGTAGTAGGCATGCAGGGAGTGTAGTAGGCATGCAGGGAGTGTAGTAGGCATGCAGGGAGTGTAGTAGGCATGCAGGGAGTGTAGTAGGCATGCAGGGAGTGCAGCAGGCATGCAGGGAGTGTAGTAGGCATGCAGGGAGTGTAGCAGGCATGCAGGGAGTGTAGAAGGCATGCAGGGAGTGTAGCAAAGGGATGCAGGGAGTGTAGTAGGCATGCAGGGAGTGTAGTAGGCACGCAGGGAGTGTAGTAGGCACGCAGGGAGTGTAGTAAGCATGCAGGGAGTGTAGTAGGCATGCAGGGAGTGTAGTAGGCATGCAGGGAGTGTAGTAGGCATGCAGGGAGTGTAGTAGGCATGCAGGGAGTGTGGTAGGCATGCAGGGAGTGTGGTAGGCATGCAGGGAGTGTGGTAGGCATGCAGGGAGTGTGGTAGGCATGCAGGGAGTGTGGTAGGCATGCAGGGAGTGTGGTAGGCAATGCAGGGAGTGTAGTAGGCAAAGCAGGGAGTGTAGTAGGCATGCAGGGAGTGTAGTAGGCATGCAGGGAGTGTAGTAGGCATGCAGGGAGTGTAGTAGGCATGCAGGGAGTGTAGTAGGCATGCAGGGAATGTAGTAGGCATGCAGGGAGTGTAGTAGGCATGCAGGGAGTGTAGTAGGCATGCAGGGAGTGTAGTAGGCATGCAGGGAGTGTAGCAGGCATGCAGGGAGTGTAGCAGGCATGCAGGGGGTGTAGTAGGCATGCAGGGAGTGTAGTAGGCATGCAGGGAGTGTAGTAGGCATGCAGGGAGTGTAGTAGGCATGCAGGGAGTGTAGTAGGCATGCAGGGAGTGTAGTAGGCATGCAGGGAGTGTAGTAGGCATGCAGGGAGTGTAGTAGGCATGCAGGGAGTGTAGTAGGCATGCAGGGAGAGTAGCAGGCATGCAGGGAGTGTAGCAGGCATGCAGGGAGTGTAGCAGGCATGCAGGGAGTGTAGTAGGCATGCAGGGAGTGTAGTAGGCATGCAGGGAGTGTAGTAGGCATGCAGGGAGTGTAGTAGGCATGCAGGGAGTGAGAGGAAGGAGAGTTTATTATGCTTCAATATGACACTAATATCATCTCTATGGCTTATTTATCACAATTCATCTAATATGACATAATAAGCAATATTAATAACATAGAAACATGATATATACTCTAGAATGAATAAAATATGTCATAATGTATGTGAGGAGTAAGTGTTGGCAGTGTTGTTGTTGGGTTTATAATGGCCACTGAAAGAAGCCGTACATATTAGTGGTGGAGGAGGCTTCTGCCACCACGACTATCCACAAACAATATTTGCACGTAATTTACAAATAAGAAATATTTACATTTTAATTTATAAGTAAGTAAGTTTATTCAGGTATACACAAATACAGTTGTACATGGGCGGTATACAATACCGACAAGTTGAAAATTTTAGACACATAAGCAACATCTGGGTATCTTTATTGTGGACGTTTTGCCATGCAGTGGCTTTATCAATACAAATTCTAGGACATGATTAGAAAACGGTAGAACTATATACAAAAGATGAGGTAATCAGTCCCTCAGCCTTGGGTCGTCAGGGTCAGCCTCAAACCCTTCAAAATCCTTCTCTTGCACACACATTCTAGCCACAATTTTCTCCAAGCAGAGTTCAAAGTCCTCGAAGTCACTCTCTGCCAAGCCTTATCTATAAGGCTTATGCAACTTAGGGTATTGAAGTGATTCCTCCAGAACTCTCTTAGGGTCAATTCAGTGTCCGAGGCCACTTCAAAGCACCTTAGAAACACTGCTTTGGTGTAGAGTTTTTTGAAGTTTGAAAAGACCTGCTGGTCCATGGGCTGGATGAGAGGAGTGGTATTAGGGGGTAAGAACTTCACTGTGATGAAACTAAACTCCCCCAACAATTGGTCTTCCAAGTCTGGAGGATGAGCAGGAGCACTGTCCATTACCAGGAGGCACTTGAGTAGCAATTTATTTTCCAGGAGGCATTTCTTCACACTCAGGCCAAACACTTCATTGACCCACTTAATGAAAATCTGCCTCATGACCCATGCCTTCTACATCACACACAATTTACTCTAGATGACATTGTTTTTCTTGAACACACTGGGATTTTCAGAGTGATACACCAGTAAAGGCTTCATTTTGAAATACCCACTAGCATTACCCCAGAACAAAAGAGTTAGCCTATCTTTCATAGGCTTGTCCTGACAGTGACTCTTCCTCCTGCATGATGTAGGTCCTCTTTAGCATATTCTTACAAAAGAGGCCTGTTTTGTCACAACTAAAGACTTGTTGGGGAAGGAATCCTTCAGCCTCTACATACTCCTTGAATTCATCAACGAATTCATTGGCCTCATGTTTGTCCAAACTTGCAGCCTTGCCATGCCTTACCACACTGTGTATGCCACTTCACTTCTTGAATCTGTCGAACCAGCCTTTGCTGGCCTTAAATTTACTAACAGCAGCACTTGTTCCAGGCATTTTCTTTATGAGATCCACATGCAACTGCCTTGCCTTTTCACAAATTATCGACTCTACAACACTATCTCCCACTTACTGTTTTTGGTTGATCCACACCAACAACTTCTCAACATCTTCGATTGTGTGCGATCTCTGTTTCGTTAGCACATTTACCCCTTTCGCAACACCAGCTTCCTTGAATTATTTTTTCTTCACCAGGATGGAACTGATCGTTGATTTGGACTTCCCATACGTCCTGGCGAGCTCAGCCACACATACATCACTTTCGTATTGTTCTACAAGTTCTTTCTTGAATTCTATCATGTTTCTAACCTTCACCAAGGGGCTGGGCACTTGGAACTTTCTTTGGCCCATGGTGACTTATTTAGCAGTTGCAAGCACAAAAAACAATGGATTATTACGAAATGTTTCGGATGAACATGCGGAGTAATGCTCACTGAACGAGCAACGAAGGCAAACTGAGTCACAAATGTACGAGTGGTCGCGTCCCACGGGGAGGTGGATGTGTCTGATATGGGCGATTTCCAAATGGATGTATGAAAACGAGGAAACTTTCGCCGAAAAAAGTGGTCGAAAACTAAACTATACGATAACCGAACCAGACGAAAACTGGGGTTCCACTGCAGCTATTTAATAAACTAATATTAATTTAACAGTAAATAGCCATTTATGGCATTCTGAGCACTAATGGTTATCTACACCCTTTCACGAATACAAAACATACATTACAGTATTAACAGCATTTAGAAAGATGTAAATATGCATTTACCTCTTCATCAAGATTTCAAACACTTGTAAATTAAAACTAGGAAGCAAAACTATTCATGATTGTTTGTGAAAGTCACTCAGTACTGTATTATTACAGTACTGTATTATTACAGTACAAACCTTAAGTGATATAAGTGGATTAATTATTCACCATTAATTATCCAGACCATCCTTCACCCTCCCTCATCCAAACCTTCCTTTGCCCTCCCTCAGCCACACCTTCCTTCGCCCTCCCTCAGCCACACCTTCCTTCACCCTCCCTCAGCCACACCTTCCTTCGCCCTCCCTCAGCCACACCTTCCTTTGCCCTCCCTCAGCCACACCTTCCTTCGCCCTCCCTCAGCCACACCTTCCTTCGCCCTCCCTCAGCCACACCTTCCTTCGCCCTCCCTCAGCCACACCTTCCTTCACCCTCCCTCAGCCACACCTTCCTTTGCCCTCCCTCAGCCACACCTTCCTTTGCCCTCCCTCAGCCACACCTTCCTTTGCCCTCCCTCAGTCACACCTTCCTTTGCCCTCCCTCAGCCACACCTTCCTTCACCCTCCCACAGCCACACCTTCCTTTGCCCTCCCTCAGCCACTGACAATCAAAATATCTGGCTCACCTTCAACCATTTTCAATTTTCTATTTCTCATCCAAGTCTGAACATCCAGCTAATGATCACGGTATTGTGCCTTTCTGTTATTTATGGAAGAGGGTAAGGTACCTAGGGATTGGCAGAGAGCATGCATAGTTCCTTTGTATAAAGGCAAAGGGGATTAAAGAGTGCAAAAATTCAGGGGGAATAAGTCTGTTGAGTATACCTGGTAAAGTGTATGGTAGAGTAATTATTGAAAGAATTAAGAGTAAGACAGAGAGTAGGATAGCAGATGAACAAGGAGGCTTTAGGAAAGGTAGGGGGTATGTAGACCAAGTGTTTACAGTGAAACATATAGGTGAACAGTATTTAGATAAGGGTAAAGAGGTTTTTGTGGCATTTATGGATTTAGAAAAGGCATATGACAGGGTGGATAGGGGGGCAATGTGGCAGACGTTGCAGGTGTATGGTATAGGAGGTAGGTCACTGAAAGCAGTGAAGAGTTTTTACGAGGATAGTGGGGCTCAGGTTAGAGTATGTATTAGAGAGGGAGATCATTTCCCAGTAAAAGTAAGCCTTAGACAAGGATGTGTGATGTCACCGTGGTTGTTCAATACATTTACAGATGAGGTTGTAAGAAAAGTGAATGCGAGGGTCTTGGCGAGAGGTGTAGAGTTAAAAGATAAAGAATTAAACACAAAGTGGGAGTTGTCACAGTTGCTCTTTGCTGATGACACGGTGCTTTTGGGAGATTCTGAAGAGAAGTTACAGAGGTTGGTGGATGAATTTGGTAGGGTATGTAAAAGAAGAAAATTAAAAGTGAATATAGGAAAGAGTAAGGTTATGAGGGTTACAAAAAGATTAGGAGACGAAAGACTGGATATCAGATTGGAGGAAGAGAGTATGGAGGAGGTGAATGTATTCAGATATTGAGTGGACATGTCAACAGATGGGTCTATGAAGGATAAGGTGAATCACAGAATTGATGAGGGAAAAAGGGTGAGTGGTGCACTTAGGAATCTGTGGAGACAAAGAACTTTGTCCGTGGAAGCACAAAGGGAAATGTATGAGAATATAGTTGTACCAACACTTGTATGGGTGTGAAGCATAGGTGATGAATGTTGCAACGAGGAGAAGGCTGAAGGCAGTGGAGATGTCATGTCTGAGGGCAATGTGTGGTGTGAATATAATGCAGAGAATTCGTAGTTCGGAAATTAAGAGAAGGTGTGGGATTACCAAAGCTATTATCCAGAGGGCCGAGGAGGGGTTGCTGAGGTGGTTTGGACATGTAGAGAGAATGGAACAAAACAGAATGACTTCGAGAGTATAAATCTGTAGTGGAGGGAAGGTGGGGTAGGGGTCGGCTTAGGAAAGGTTGGAGGGAGGGGGTAAAGGTGGTTTTGTGTGCGAGGGGCTTGGACTTCCAGCAAGCGTGCATGAGCGTATTTGATAGGAGTGAATGGAGACAAATGGTTTTTAATAAGCAAAGTAACATTTATGAAGGGATTCAGAGAAACCAGCAGGCCGGACTTAAGTCCTGGAGATGGGAAGTACAGTGTCTACACTCTGAAGGAGGGGTGTTAATGTTGCAGTTTTATAACTGTAGTGTAAAGCACCCCTCTGGCAAGACAGTGATGGAGTGAATGATGAAAGTTTCTTTTTCAGGCCACCCTGCCGTGGTGGGAATCGGCCGATGTGTTAATAAGAAAATAAAAAATAAAAAAATAAATGATACACTACAAAATGTAAAGAGATGTTAAACTGTTTATATAAAGTGTATATGTACTTACACACTTGGAGCAGAGATGGTGGGGGAGGTTGACCCTGCAGCGTATGATGTCAGTGGCCTTGTAGACCTCCAACAACAACATTGTTTTGTTTGACCGCTGAACTTAACTGATACACTTTGTTTTAATCACGGAACATAACTGATACAGCTTTAATATCTATATATCGTAGATGTACTAAGCTGGTATTCCCTGGCTAAGTCCATGGAAATCATCTTTTTCTTCTCAGCACTGTCCATTGCACTTATTTTCTTAGGAACTATGGTTAGAAAAAAGAAATTTGGCCAAATGATTGCAAAAAAAAAAAAAAATGCAAGCAAGCATGAGAGACCTGCTCCCACAGCGATGTAAACACGTACTCCTTACCGGATGTTTTGGCATCAGCTGTGCCAACTAGCAGCAGCATTCTGAATTATTATTACCTAAGTACAGTGGACCCCCAGTATTTGATAAATCCGGTTTTCGATGCATTTTAACGCAAAAAATTTTCCTCGGTATTCGATTGAAAACCCGGTATTCGATACGATTCCTACGAGACCTGTCCACGTGTGGCCTGAACTGCTCCGTGTGTGCTAGTGTTTACAAGCCAGCCAGTGTGCGCGCATCTAAGGATACATTCCATATTATCACTGTGTTTGGTGCTTGTTTCTGCAAAATAAGTCACCCTCCTCCCCAAGAAAGCTTCTAGTGCCAACCCTTCGAGAAAAAAGTCGCTAATGACTTATGAAATGAAGAAAGAGATAATTGCAAAGTACGAAAGTGGAGTGCGTGTGTCGAAGCTGGTCAGGTTGTATAATAAACCCCAATCAACCATCTCTACTAGTGACCAGGAAAACGGCAATCAAGGAAGCTGTTCTTGCAAAAGGTGCAACTGTGATTACGAAACAGCGACCGCAAGTGTTAGAAAATGTTGAGAGATTGTTATTGGTGTGGATAAATGAAAAACAGATAGCAGGAGATAGCATCTCTCAAGCGATCATTTGTGAAAAGGCTAGGAGTTGCATGATGATTTGGTAAAGAAATTGCCTGCAACTAGTGGTGATGTGAGTGAATTTAAGGCCAGCAAATGTTGGTTTGAAAGATTTAAGAATCGTAGTGGCATACATAGTGTGATTAGGCATGGTGAGGCTGCCAGTTATGTTGTGCGACAGAAGTCCAGCGACTCTCAAGCTGGTCCTAGTGGCATTAAAAGAAGAAGGGAAGTAACCCCAGAAAAGGACTTGCTACCTCAAGTCCTAATGGAAGGGAATTCCCCTTCTAAACACTAACACCTCTCCCCTCCTCCCATCCCATCAATCATCACCAGATCTTCATTAAAGGTAAGTGTCAATTATTTTATTGTTATTGTAATTATTCTATTGCATTAAACTTAATATTTCATGTAGTAAAAATTTTTTTCTTCATACTGTTGGGTGTCTTGCACGGATTAACTTGATTTCCATTATTTCTTGTGAGGAAAATTGATTCGGTTTTCGATATTATCGGTATTCGATGAGCTCTCAGGAACGGATTAATATCGAATACCGGGGTCCACTGTATTGTGTATTATTATTATTATTATTATTATTATTATTAGTTTAGAGAACTGAAGTTCTACAATTATAATAATATTATTATAATAAAAACTATTAAGATAAAATCAAAGAAAACTCAGAAGATTGCGTATATATAAACGTGTACATGCATGTGCAGTGTGACTTAAGTGTAAGTAGAAATAACAAGACATATCTGAAATCTTGCATGTTTACGAAACAGAAAAAAAGACACCAGCAATCCTACTATCATGTAAAACAATTACAGACTTTCATTTTACACTCACTTGGCAAGACGGTAGTACCTCCCTGGGTGGTTGCTGTCAACCTACTACCTACTAATAAAGTTTATTATATTACTTCAGGTCACTTTTTATACTGTATCTTTATACAGTGGACCCTTGTTTTTCGTAAGGCTCTAAAGTCGTAATTTTCGGAAATCATAACGTCTTTTTCGTCAAAACACTGACTCGCAAATCGTCGTTCAACTCGCAAATAGTCGTTTTTCTAGGATGCATACGCACGGCCCCGAGCCGCCTCACACTCCATTCCCAGCCAGCGTGCCATTGTTTACCAGTGAGTGACCATCCCCTCAGGTGTTCATACGAAATATTTCATAATACAGTGGACCCCCGCATACCGATGGCACCACATAACAATTAATCCGCATACCTCTTGCTTTAATCGCAAAAATTTTGCCTCGCATACCGCTAAAAAACCCGCTCACCGATTTTCGTCCGAGACGCGTCCAATGTGCGCCCTCAGCCAGCCTCACATGTGCCGCCCGTGCCATTGTTTACCAGCCAGCCTCCGCGGTAACATCCAAGCATACAATCGGAATATTTCGTATTATTACAGTGTTTTCGGTGCTGTTTCTGGAAAATAAGTGACCATGGGCCCCAAGAAAGCTTCTAGTGCCAACCCTACACCAATAAGGGTGAGAATTCCAATAGAAATGAAGAAAGAGATCATTGATAAGTATGAAAGTGGAGTGCGTATCGCCGACCTGGTCAGGTTGTACAAGAAACCCCAATCAACCATCGCTACTATTGTGGGCACCAGAAAGGCAATCAAGGAAGCTGTTCTTGCCAAAGGTTTAACTGTGTTTTCGAAACAAAGATCGCAAGTGATGGAAGATGTTGAGAGACTCTTATTGGTGTGGATAAATGAAAAACAGCTAGCAGGAGAGCATCTCTCCCAAACGATCATAAGCGAAAAGGGTAGGAATTGCACAAATTTAATTAAAAAAAAAGCCTGCAACATGCGATGGGTGATTTTGGGGGGTAAATTTTAAGGGCCAGCAAAGTTTTTTTTGAAGTTTAAGAACTAGTGGCATACAAATGGTATAGGCATGGGGGGGGGCCCTTCGGGCCCAAAAAGGCTAAAAAATTGCATTAATTCAAGGAGTACATAAGACGAAATAAAAAAAAAAAGTGTTTAATTGTGGAAAAATTTTTGAAGAAAATGCCAAAAAACAAATTAAGGAAAAAGGCCTCCCGGAATAAGCCTAGAAAGACAGGGACTTTTTTTGGGGTAATGCTATGGGATTTTAAAGGGAAAACCTTTTTTATGACACCCCAAATCCCAGCCGTTCAGGAAAAAAAGTCCTAAGGGGAAAATTTTTGTGGGAGCAAAAAAGGCAGGGAAAAAACTTTTTTTAAAATGTTTTGTTTTTGTTTTTTGGGGTTTTGGGGGGGTTTTTGGGTTGGGGGGTGGGGGGGGCGTTTAGGGGGGGGTTTTTGTTTTTTTTTTTTGGTGGGGGGTTTTGGGGGGGTTTTTGGGGGGGTTTTTTGGGGTTTGGTGGGTTTTGTTGGGTTTTGGGGGTTTTTCCCCGGAAATTGGGGGGGGGGTTGGGGGTTGGGGGGTTGTGGGGGGTTTGGGGGGGGTGTAGGGGTTTGGGGGGGAAGGGGGGGGGGGTTGGGGTTTTGGGGGGGGGGGGGGGGGGGTTTTGGGGGGGGTTGGGGGGGGGGGGGGAAAGGTTTTGTGGTGTGAAATTGGGGGGGTGTGGGGGGGGGGGGGGTTGGAATTTTTTGTTGGTGGGGGGGGGGGGGTTTTTTGGTTGTTTGGGGGGTGGGGGTTTTGGTTGGTTTTGGGGTTTGGGGGGAAAAGGGGCCTAAGATTTTTTTCTATACTTTTACCCCATGCTTTGCCCCCAATGTAAATTTCCCTAACTAAAAAAAATTTAAATTTAAAGTGCCCCTGGTGTTAGACAATCCCCCTGGTCACCCACAGAGTGGCAGAGCGACTTTAGGGGGACATAAAATTCATTAACATCAATTTTTTTGCCCCTAATCCATCCCCCCGCACCCCATGGCCCCAAGGTTATTGAAAACTTCAAAAAACTGACAAAAAAGCTCTGTTTGAAGGTGCTTTGTAGTGACCTCAAAACAACTGACTCAAGAGAGTTTTGGAGAGACCCTTTTAATATCCCAATTGGAAAACCCTTTATAGTAAGGCTTGGGAGGGAGTGACTAAAAAACCCTTGAAATCGTTTGGGAAAAAAACTGTGGCCAAATGTGTAGAAAAAAGGGTTTTTGAAGGGTTTTTAGGCTAACCCTAAAGGAAAATTTGCCAGTTGGGGAACCCTTTTGGCATTGGGGAAAGTCCTTGGGGTTGGAGGTTAGGGGGGAGGATTGGAAGATTGGGGGGAGGACAATGAAGAATAACCACTGATGAGCTGTAGATCAACTTCAAGAGCAAGACCAAACCCCGGAAAACTGTCGGGGGAGGGGAAGAGAAATTGAAAAATTTCCCTATACAAAGATTAAGGAAATGTGTCAAAGTGGCTTAAGTGCAAACCTTTTTTGATAAAAATCACCCTCCCCCCTTTGAAAAACCGTGTGGGATTATACATGACAATGTTGGAAACACTTTAGGGAAGTCATAAAGGAACAGAGGTACAGGCCCTAGGGGAAATATGTTGTGCGAAAAAAATCCAGTGACTCTGAAGCGGTCCAGTGGCATTAAAAAGGGAAATAACCCCAGAAAAGGACTCGACCCCTAAATCTTATGGGGGGGTTTCCCCTTCTAAACACTAAACTCTCTTCCCCCCTCCCCCCACCCATCAATCTCACCAATCTCAAAAAAATAATGTCATAAATTGTGCAGCCTTTTTCATTTGTTTACTAAAATTAAAATTTCAGTGGTAAAAAAAAATTTTTTTCATACTTTGGGGGTCTTTCACGGTTTCATTTTTCTTATGGGGGAAAATCTTCGCATAAAAGATTATTTGCATAACAAATTTCCCCTCTTTCACGGATTAAAATCGGTATGCGGGGGTCCACTGTAATCCTTCATTTTAGTGCTTCAACGCTAAATAAGCTACCATGGCTCCCCAAAGAAAGCTCCATGCCCGGGCCTTTTTTTAAGAAAGGGGATAAACGACTGAATTTAAAAAAAAACACATTGAACAATATAAAGTGGTGTGTTGGGCAGAACCGGCCCGGGTGTATAAGAAACCCCAAAAACCATAGCCCATCGTAGCCAAGACAAAGGAAATCAGGGGCTTGTTTTTGCAAAGGGGGAAATTTGCTGACAAAAATGAGATTTCCAGTACTCGAAGATGTGAAAGTTATTTGTTGGGGGGGACAAAAAGAAACAATTTGCGGAGAAGCTTATCAGTCACTTATTTGTGAAAGGGGTAGGCAATTGCATACAAATTTCCCGAAATTCCTCAATGAGTATGATATTTTTTAATTTAAGGCCACAAAGTAGTTGGGGTTTAAAAACCATAGTGGCTACCATGTGATACGGCATGGTGAAGCCAGTTCTGACAAAAATGCGCTACAAAATTCGCCCAAATAATTCCCAAATACATACAGACTGAACAATTAAAAAACCAAAAAGTGTTCAATTTGGGCGAAAAAGGGCCCTTTTGGAAGAAAATGAAAGAGGCCTACATTTTCCAGGGGAAAAGGCCCCCTGGACACAACCTAAAAAAGAAGGGGAACTCTCATGTTTTGTAGAAAGCTAGTGGGGAAATTCAAATGAAGCCCCTTACTTGTACCATTCGAAATCTCAGCGTGTTTAAAAAAAACAATGTCATGAAGGTAAATTGTGTGTGTTTTGGAAAGCAATAATAAGGCTGGGCACGAGGGAAATTTTCCTTGATTGGTTTCCTAAGGTTTGGCCCCTGGAAAAAAAATTGGACCTCAAGGGCCCCCTTCAAAATGGAAAAAGCACCTGCTCACCTCCAAAACTTGGATGACCTAATTCTGGGGAACTGGTTCACCAGTAAGTTCTTCCCCCCAAACCCACCCCCTTCCCCTCCCCCCGGGGACCACAGATATTTAAAATTCCCAAAAACTACCCCAAAGCAAATTTAAAAGGTGCTTTAATATGACCACAGACACTCCCCTTGACCCAAGGATTTTTTGTAAAGATCACTTCATTCCTCTTTTGCATAACCTTTGGGAAAGGGTTTGGAGGGAGTGACTCCCAGGATTTAAATCTGTTTTGGAAAAAATTGTGGCCAATTATGTCGACAAGGGGGAATTTGGGGGGCTGACCTTGAGGAAACCTAGGCAGTTGGGGAATCTTTGTGGCTTTGGGGAATTTCCCGGGGGGTTTGGGATTGAATTTGGGAGGATGTGAAAAATTGGGGGAGGCCCAAACGAAGAGCAAACCCACTGACAAGCTAAAGACTTCAGCGGAACAGCAAGAACCGCAGCTCGAAAATTGCTCAGAGGAGGGGGAGAGAGATGGAAGAAATTTCCTTTTCAGAAATTTTTGGAGTTCTGAAAAATTTGGGGTAGGATGGAAAAAAATTTTTGGAGAAACATCACCCGCAAAAACGGCAAACCATGTTGCAACATGTACCGGACAAAGTCTTGGCCCCCATTAGGGAAGTTGTAAAGAGATCCGAAACAGAGTCTCTGGATTTTAGTGCCACAGGTGTGCAGTGACTCAAGCTGGTCCTAGGGACATTAAAAAACAAAGAAGCAAAGTAACCCCAGAAGCACTTGTTACCTGAAGTCTTTATGGAAGGGAATTCCCCTTCCAAATAGTAAATAATCCAATCTCTCTCCTCCTCCAGTCTCCCATACACTAAGAAGAATCACCAATAAAGGTAAATGTTATGCTGTTAATGTTTCATTCATCATGTCTCATTGTTTTCTGTGTATGTACATCTATAGTTCATGTAAAAGAAATTTTTGTTTTAATACTTCTGGGTGTCTGGAATGGATTAATTGTACATATTCACATTATTTCTTATGAAAGAAATGGTTTCACAAATCATCAGTTTTCAATAATAGTCACACTTTCTGGAATGGATTAATTAGGGTCCACTGTATATGCTTCTAAACTGTTGTATCTGGGCACCTCTGCAAAAACAGTGATTATGTATGAGTGTGGTGAAAGTGTTGAATGATGATGAAAGTATTTTCATTTTGGGGATTTTTGGTGGGCAACGGCCGACTTGTTGAGGAAAAAAAAGAACTGGAACACAGATCCAATTCCCTAGATCAAGAGCCCCTCACCAGCCTCAAGAAACCTTGATGCTGGTGAGGGGCTCTTGATCTTGGGAATAATAATAATAATAATTAGAGGTAAGACAGAATGTAGGATTGCAGATGAGCAAGGAGGTTTTAGAGTGGGTAGGGGATGTGTAGATCAAGTGTTTATATTGAAGCGTATATGTGAACAGTATTTAGATAAAGGTAGGGAAGTTTTTATTGCATTTATAGATTTAGAAAAGGCATATGATAGAGTGGATAGGGGAGCAATGTGGCAGATGTTGCTAGTACAGTGGAACCTCAAATTTCAAACTTAATCCGTTCCAGGAGCTAGTTCTAAATTTGAAAAGTTTGAAAAGCGAAGCAATATTTCCCATAAGAAATAATGGAAATACAATTAGTCAGTTCCAGAAACCCAAAAATATTCACAAAAAAAAAAAAATACATTTTACAGAGATTAATTATAGTTTTACATACACACAACAAATATAGTGTACAAATACGTATTAATAAATTTAAATAAACACATAAAATAACATTTTTACTTACCTTTATTGAAGATCGGTGATGGCATCTGGAAGACAGGGAGGAGAGAGGGAGTTGGGGTTAGTGTTTGGAAGGGGAATCCCCCTCCATATGGACTTTAGGTATCAAAGCCCTCTCTTGGGTTACTTCCCTTCTCTGTCTTTTAATGCCACTAGGACCAGCTTGAGAGTCACTGGAGCCCTGTCTCACAAAAGTAACTGTCCACTGTCCTCTGTTTCTGGTGCCTCTAAGATTTCCCTAAAACAGGACATGGTTTTGTCACTGAACCTGTTGCAAATATGGCTTGTTTCAGCTTGCTCAGGGTGATACTTCTCCTCAAACATTTGGACATCATTCCACCTGGTGCAAATCTCCTTAATCTTTGAAGAAGGCACCTCATCCACTCCCTCTTCCTCCTCCTCTGAAGCAAGTTCCTGAGCTGTGGTCTGATACTGTTCCAGATGAAGCTCTTCCAGCTCTTCAGTGGTTAGCTCTTCCCTGTGGTCCTCCACCAACTCTTCCACATCCTCGCCACTCACCTCCAGCCCCAGGGTGTTCCCCAATGCCACAATAGAGTCCACAACAGGCAGAGGGTCAGCTGGGTCAGGGTCAGCCTCAAACCCTTCAAAACCCCTCTTTTGGACACAATCTGGCCACAATTGTCTCCAAGCAGAGTTCAAAGTCCTGGAATTCACTCCCTCCCAAGCCTTACCTACAAGGTTTATGGAGCTATAGATACTGAAGTGATTCCTCCAGAACTCTCTTAGGGTCAACTTGTGTCTGTGGTCACTTCAAAGCACTTTTCAAACCTGCTGTTGTGTTTTAGAGTTTTTGAAGTTAGAAATGACCTGCTGGTCCATGGGCTGGAGGAGAGGAGTGGTGTTAGGAGGCAAGAATTTCACTGTGATGAAACTGTAGTCCCTAGACAGTAGGTCTACCAAGTTTGGAGGATGTGCAGGAGCATTGTCCATTAACAGGAGGCATTTGAGTGGCAAATTATTGTCTAGGAGGTATTTTCTCACACTGGGGCCAAACACTTCATGGACCCACTCTTTGAAAATTTGCCTTGTGACCCATGCCTTATTATTTGCTTTCCACAACACACACAGTCTATTCTTGACGACATGGTTTTCTTAAACACTGGGGTTTTCTGAATGATACACAAGTAAAGGCTTCACTTTAAAAACACCACTAGCATTAGCACAGAACAAGAGAGTTAGCCTGTCCTTCACAAGCTTGTGTTCTGGGAGTGCCTTTTCCTCCTGAGTAACGTAGGTCATCTTTGGCATTTTTTTCCAAAACAGGCCTGTTTCGTCACAAATGAATACTTGTTGGGATTTGAATTTTTCAGTGCCTACGTAAACCTTAAACTCCTGTACAAACTTCTCAGCTGTCCATTTGTCTGAACTGGCTGTCCACCATGCCTTACAACATTGTGTATGCCACTATGCTTCTTAAATCTGTCAAACCAGCCTCTGCTGGCCTTAAATTCACTATCAGCACTGGTTCCAGGAGTTTTCTGTACCAGATCAGCATGCAACTTCCTTTCCTTTTCACAAATACTCGTCTCTGAAACACAATCATCTGCCATCTCTTTATCCTTGATCCACACCAGCAACAACTTCTCAACCTGATTGACTGTCTGTGGTCTTTTTTTCGGTTAGCATATTAACGCCTTTTGCAACATCAGCTTCCTTGATTTGTTCTTTCTTTGCCAGGAGAGAAGTAATGGTTGACTTGTTTTTCCCATACATCCTGGCAAGCTCAACAAGTTTCACACCACTCTCATACTTCTGTAATGCCTTCTTCACATCTATGGCATTTCTCACTTTCTTTACCACAGGGGTATCACTAGTGAGTTTCTTTGGGCCCATGGTAGCTTATTTCATATTCCCACAAGCACTAAACACAATGAATTAATCGTAAAATGTTTGAATGAGACCCAAGGTTAGTGTTCACTCAAGCATCAACAAAACCAGACTGGCTCACGGCACCTGCGCGAGGACGTAGACAGGGCGGGCTGGCGGACAGGTCCAGTACCCAGTGGTTCAAAAAAAGGGGCGAGTTCGATAATGGGGACAAAGTTGGTTCGAAAAAAAAGCGGTCGATTTTTGAAGAGTTCAATAAGCAATACATTCGAAATTTGAGGTTCCACTGTATGTGGAATAGGTGTTAAATTACTAAATGCTGTAAAGAGTTTTTATGAGGATAGTGAGGCTCAGGTTAGGGTGCGTAGAAGAGAGGGAGACTACTTCCCAGTAAAAGTAGGTCTTAAACAGGGATGTGTAGTGTCACCATAGTTGTTTAATACATATTACAAGAGGGTTGTAAACGAAAAGTGAGAAATGCGGAGGAGAGGGTCTTGGCGAGGAGGTTTGTAGTATGTTTGTAGAGTTAAAGATAAAGAATTAAACACAAAGTGGGTGTTGTCACATTTTGCTCTTTGCTGATGACACGGTGTGCTTTGGGAGCTTTGAAGAGAAGTTTCAGAGGTTGGTGGCAAATGAATTTGGGTAGGGTATGTAAAACAGAAGAAAATTAAAATGTGATGATATAGGAAAGAGTAAGGTTATGAAGGTTACAATAAAGATTAGGAGACGAAAGACTGGATATCAGTTTGTGGACGAAGAGAGTATGGAGGAGGTGAATGTATTCAGATATTGAGTGGACTGTCAACAGAAATGGGTCTTATTGGGAAGGATAAGGTGAATCACAGTAATTGATGAGGGAAAAAATGCGTGAGTGGTGCACTTAGGAATCTGTGGAGAAAAAGAACTTTGTCCGTGGAAGCACAAAGGGATATGTATGAGATTATAGTTGTACCAACACTTGTATGGGTGTGAAGCATAGGTGATGTATGTTGCAACAGAGGAGAAGGCTGAAGGCAGTGGAGATTGTCATGTCTCTGAGGCAATGTGTGGTGTGAATATAATGAGAGAATTCGTTTAGTTCCGGAAATTAAGAGAAGGTTTGTGGGATTACCAAAGCTATTATCAGAGGGCCCGAGGAAGGGGTTTGCTGAAGGTGGTTTGGACATGTAGAGAGAATGGAACAAAACAGGAATGACTTCGAGGAGTATATAATCTGTAAGTGGAGGGGAAGGTGGGGTAGGGGTCGGATTAGGAATGGTTTTGGAGGGAGGGGAGGTGTAAAGTGGTTTTTGGTTTTCGTGAGAGGTGGCTTGGACTTCCAGCACAGCGTGCATGACGCGTATTTCGATAGGACGTGAATGGAGACAAATGGTTTTTAATAAGCAATGTAACTTTTATGAAGGACGATCAGAGATAACCAGCAGGCCGGACTTAAGTCCTGGAGATGGGATGTACAGTGGTCTTCACTCTGAAGGAGGGGTTGTTAATGTTGCATTTTATAAATGTAGTGTTAAGCACACATCTGGCAAAGACAGTGATGGAGTGAATGATGAAAGTTTCTTTTTCAGGGCCCCTGCCGTGTGTGGGAATCGGCCCGAAGTGTTGTAATAAGTAAATAAGAATAAAAAAATAAATGATACACTAAAAATTGTAAGAGATGTTAAAATGTTTATATAAAGTGTATATGTACTTTTCTTTACACACTTGGAGCAGAGATGGTGGGGGAGGTTGACCCTGCGCGTATGATGTCAGTGGCATTGTAGACCCCTACATCATCATTTGTTTTGTTTGACCGCTTGGATACTTAACTGTACACTTTGATTTTAATCACGGAACATAACTGATACAGCTTTAATATCTATTTATCGTAGAGTTACTAAGCTAGGTATTCCATGGCTAAGTCATGGAATCATCTTTTTTCTTCTCAGCACTAGTCCATTGCACTTATTTTCTTTGGTACTATGGTTTGAAAAAAGAAATTTGGCCATATGATTGCAAAAAAAAAAAAATAAATGCAAGCAAGATGAGAGACCTGATCCCACAGCGATGTAAACCTGTATACTCCTGACCGGATGTTTTGCATCAGCTGTGCCAACTAGCTTGCAGCATTCTGATATATTATTATTATCTCTAAGTACAGTGGACCCACCAGTATTTGATAAATCCGGTTTGCATGCATTTTAACGCTAAACAATTTTCCTCGGGTATTCGATTGAAAACCAGGTATTTACGATACGATTCCTTACAGTGACCTGGTCCTCGTGTGGCCTGCTGTACTGCTCCGTGTGTGATAGTGTGTTTGTGACAAGCCTGCCAGTCAGCCCGCGGCATCTAAGGTACATTCCATTTTATCACTGTGTTTGGTGTTTGTTTCTGCCAAAATTAAGTCACCCCCTCCTCCACATAGAAAGTTTTTCTAGTGCCAACCCTTCGAGAAAAAAGTCTCCTAATGACTTTTGAAATGAAGAAAAGAGATTAATTGCAAAGTACGAAAGTGGATGTGAGGGTGTCGAAGAGGTCAGGTTTATGTATAAAAAAACCCCAATCAACCATCTTACTAGTGACCAGGGAAACGGCAATCAATGGAAGCTGTTCTTGCATAAGGTGCAACTCGTGATTACGAAACAGCGACACCCGGCTTGTGTTAGAAATGTTGAGAGATTGTTATTGGCTGTGGATAAATTGAAAAACAGATAGCAGGAGATAGCATATGCTCAAGCGATCATTTGTGAAAAGGCTAGGAGTTGCATGAGGATTTGGTAAAGAAATTGCAGCAACTATTGGTGATGTGAGTGAATTTAAGGCCAGCAGCAAATGTTGGTTTTTGAAAGATTTAAGAATGTAATGACGTGGCCTGACATAGTGCTGATTAGGCATGGTGAGGATGCCAGTATGTTGTGCGACAGAATCAGCGACTTTCAGCGGGTACTAGTGGCTTAAAAGAAGAAGGGAAGTTACCCTAGCCTGTAAAGGACTTGCTAGGGGTACCTCATGTCTATTGGTAGGAATTCCCCTTCTAAACCACTTAACACCTCTCCATCTCCCATCCCATCAATCATAACCAGATCTTATTAAAGGTAAGTATGTCAATTATTTTATTGTTTTATTGTAATTATTCTATTGCATTAAACTTAATATTTCATGTAGTAAAAAATTTTTTTCTTCCATTACTGTTGGGTGTTCTTGCACGAGTTTAACTTGTTTCCATTTATTTACTTGTGAGGAAAATTGAATTCGGTTTATTCGATATTATCGAGTATTCGATGAGCTACAGGAACGGATTAACTATCGAATACCGGGGGTACCACTGTATTGTGTATTATTTTATTATTTTTATTATTATTATTAGTTTAGAAGAACTGAAGTGCTACAATTCTAATAATTTTAATTATAATAAAAACTATTTAGATAAAATCAAAAAAGATCACTCACGAAGATTCGTATTATATATCAAACGTTGTACATGCATTGTGCAGTGTGACTTAAGTGTAATGTAGATAATAACAAGAAATATCTGAATTTGCATGTTTACGAAACAGAAAAAAAGACACAGCAATCCTACTATCTGTAAAACAATTACAGGATTTCTATTTTACATCTCACTTGGCAAGACGTACGGTAGTACCTCCCTGGGTGGTTGCTGTCAACCTACATCCTTCTAATAAAGTTTATTATATTACTTCAGGTCACTTTTTTACTGTATCTTTATTCAGTGGACTTGTTTTTAGTTTTAAGGCTCTAAAGTAGTAATTTCGGAATCATAAGTCTTTTTCGTCAAAACACTGACTCGCAAATCGGGCGTTCAACTCGCAATAGTCGTTTTTCTAGGATGCATACGCACGGCCCCGAAGCCGCCTCAACACTCCATTCCAGCCAGCGTGCCATTGGTTTACCAGTGGGAGTAACATCACCTCAGGTGTTCATACGAAATATTTCATAATACAGTGGACCCCCGCATACCGATGGCCAACAACATACAATTAATCCGCATACCTCTTGCTTTAATCGCAAATTTTGCCTCGTCATACGAAAAAACCCGATCTCACCGATTTTGTCCGAGAGCGTCCACTATGTGCGCACTGCCAGCCTCACATGTGCCGCCGTGCCCATTGTTTACCAGCCAGCCTCCGCGGTAACATCCAATATACATCGGAATATTTCGTATATATTCTAAAGTGTTTTCGGTGCTGTTCTGAAAATAAGTGACCTATGGGGCCCCAAGATGCTTAGTGCCAACCCTTTACACCAATAAGGTGAGAATTCAATAGAAATGGAAGAAAGAGATCATTGATAAGTATGAAGTGAAGTGCGTTATCGCCGAACTGGTTCGGTATGTACAAGAAACCCCAATCAACATCGCTTATCTATTGTGGGCACCAGAAAGGCAATCAAGGAAGCTGTTCTTGCCAAAGGTTTAACTGTCTGTTTTCGAATACAAAGATCGCAAGTGATGGTGAAGATGTTGAGAGAATCTTATTGGCTGTGGATAAATGAAAAACAGCTTAGCAGGAGATAAGCATCTCACAAGCGCTCATAAGCGAAAAGGCTAGGAAGTATGCATCAAGATTTAATAAAAAATGCCTGAACTAGTGCTGATGTGAGGTGAATTTAAGGACAGCAAAGGTTGGTTTGAGAGATTTAAGAAGCGTTAGTGTCATACATAGTGTGATAAGGGCATGGTGAGCTGCCCCCCCCCCCGTTCTGACCACTAAAGGCTGAATCAAAATATGTGCATTGAATTAAGGAAGTCATAGAGTACGAAGGACGAAAACCTGAAACTAGTGTTTAATTGTGAGAAACAGGCCTGTTTTGGAAGAAAATGCCAAGTAGGGACCTACTATTACTAGGAGGAAAAGGCAAAACTCCCAGGACATATGCCTATGAAGACAGGCTTACTTTGTTAGATGTGGTTTCCATTGCTACTGGTGATTGCCAAAGTACAGCCTTTTTTGTGTATCACTGAAACTCCAGACCGGTTCAGGCCAAAGAATGTCCTCAAGGAGAATTGTGTTGCTGGGAGGGCAAACAGTAAAGGCATGGTTACTAGAGATTTTTCTCAGACTGGGTTAACACCTAGGCATTTTGCCTCCCAATGTGAAAGATTACCTAACTGAAAAAAGAAATTATGAATTAAGTGCCTCCTGGAGTTAGACAATGCCCATTGGTCATCCTTACGACGTGGCCCAGAGCGACTATATGGGGACTAAATTCATTAACAATCAAGTTTTTGCCTCATAATACCACTCCTCTCTGCAGCCATGGACACAGCAGGCTTATTGCAAAACTTCAAAAACTGTCCACAAACAATAAAGTCTGTTTGAAAGGTGCTTATGTTGTGACCTCAGAAACTCAACCTGACTCTAAGAGAGTTTTGGAGAGAAGCACTTTAATATCCCAATTGTGTAATCATTTAGGTATGGCTGGGGAAGGAGTGATAAGAAGGACTGGAACTAGCTTGGAGATAACTGTGGCCAAGAAATGTGTAGACAAAAGGGATTTTGAAGAGGTTTGAGGCTAACCCAGAGTGGTTATGCCATGTTGAGGAATCCAGTGTGGCCCTTTGGGAAAGTCTTGGGTTGGAGGTTAGTTGCGGGAGGTATGTGGATAGAGTTGGTGGAGGAGGGCAATGAAGAAACGAACCACTGATTGAGCTGATAGATCAACTTCAAGAGCAAGAGGCCAGACCTGGGAAAACTGGTTCAGGGAGAAGGGAAGAGAAATTGAAGAAGTTCCTTCTACAAAGATTATAGGAAATGTGTATGCTAAGTGAGCTTGAAGTGCAACCTTTTTTGATGAAAATCCCTCCACACAGCTATTGCAAGCCGTGCTGGTGATTATTACATGACAATATGTGAAACACTTTAGGGACAAGTTCATGTAAGGAACGTGAGGTTAAGGGGCCACTATGGACAGATATTGTTGTGCGAAAGAAGTCCAGTGACTCTGAGCTGGTTCCTATGTGGCAGGAAAGAAGGGAAGTACCCCGAAAAGGAACTCGGAACACCTCAGTCTAATGGAAGGGGTTTCCCCTTCTTAAACACTAACACTCTCTCCTCATCTCCATTCCCATCAATCATCACAGATCTTCAATAAAAGTAAGTGTCATATAATTGTGCATGCCTCTTTCTTTTTCAGTTTGTGTGATTCTAAAATTAATTTCATGTGGTAAAAAAAAACTTTTATTCATACTTTTGCTTTTTTTTTTTTTGGGTTGTCTTGCACGGAATTTAATTTGAGTTTTCATTATTTCTTATGGGGAAAAGAAATTCTGCGCGTACCGATTATTGAATAACAATTACCCCTCTTGACACGGGGATTAAATTTCGACGGTATGCGGGGGGAGGAGAGGGTTTGGGTCACTGTATCATTCATTTTAGTTGCTTGCAACTGACAAATAGAACCATGCTCCAAAGAAAGCTATACTAGTGCCTGGCCTTTGGTTAATAGCAGGTGAGTTAATACGACTGAATTAAAGAATAACATCATTGAACAATATGAAAGTGGCGTCGTGTGTGGCAGCCACGAACGGCCAGGACAGTATAAGAAAACCCCATACAACCATAGCTCCATCGTAGCCAAGACAAAGGAAATCGTAGGAACTCTGTTTGTTGCGAAGGGGGGTCAAATATGTGACTTAAATGAGTTGCCAGACTCGATGATGTTGAGAAGTTATTGTTGGTGTGGCATCAACAAGAAACACATTAGCTCAGGAGATAGTTCTTATGCAGTCACTTATTTGTGATTGAAAAAGGCTAGGCAAATTGCATGTCAATCTCCAAGAAATTGCCTGCAATGAGTTACGATATTTGTGATTTAAGGCAGCAAAAGGGACTAGTTTGAGAGGCTTTAAGAACCATAGTGGCATACACAGTGCTGATACGGCCATGGTGAAGCCATTATGTCAAAAAGGCAGCTACAAAATTCGCAAGTTAATTCAAGGAGAGTACATACAGACTGAACAATTAAAACCCTGCAACAAGTGTTCTTTTGTGACGAAACAGGCCACTTTTGGGAAAATGCAAAGAGGACCTAACATTATCAGGAGGAAAAGGCCTCCCTGCCTGCTGGGACACAAGCCTAAGCAAGACAGTGGTAACTCTATGTTTCTGTAGTAATGTAGTGGGTGATTTCAAGTGATCAAGCCTGTTCCTTGTGTTACCATTCTGAATATCTCAGCGTTGTTCAAGAAAATAACCTTTGTATGAAGAGTAATTGTGTGGTTTTTGAAAGCTAATAATAAGGCATGGGTCACGAGGGAAATTTTTCCTTGATTGTTCCATGAAGTGTTTGGCCCCTGAGGAAAAGATAATTGGACCTCAAGTGCTCCTGCTAATGGTACAATGCATGCTCATCCCTCCAAACTTGGATGACCTTATTTCTGGAGAGAACTTGGGTTCAATCTCAGTGAAGTTTTGCCCCCTTAATACCACTCCTCTCCTCCGCCCATGTATCAGAAGATTCATTCAAACTTCAAAAACACACCAAAAAGCA
The DNA here is from genome assembly GCF_026875155.1 of Cherax quadricarinatus. Lineage (NCBI taxonomy): Eukaryota > Metazoa > Arthropoda > Malacostraca > Decapoda > Parastacidae > Cherax > Cherax quadricarinatus. The sequence goes on from NC_069410.1 coordinate 62,132,913, forward strand.
ATATTTTCAAAATGGTGCTTTTTATATGACCACAGACACTCCTTGACCTATGAGAGGTTTTGTAAAAGATAACTTCAGTATCTCTTATTGAATTAAGCCTTATAGGTTAAGGCTATCTTGGGGAGGGTGTGTTAGTGAATAACCAGGACTTTAGAACTCTGCTTGTGGCGAAGAGAAAGAAAATTAGTGGCCAGTTATGTCGACAACAAGAGGGGATTTTCTGAAGAGCTTCTGACTTGATGGAACCCTTATGGCAGTTGTGGATTCGATTGTGGCATTGTGGAATTCCATGGGGTTGGATGTGCAATTTGGAGGAAGTGTGGACAGAAAGAATTGCGTTGGTGGAACCACAACGAGAGCTAAACACTGACAAGCTGCAAGGTTCAGCTGGAACAGCAAGAGACCGCAGCTCAAGAATATTGTTCTGAGGAGGAGAGGGAGAGAGGAGAGAGAGATGAGAAGTTGCCTTCTTCAGAAATTATGGGAGAGATTCTTGGAAATGTGGAAGTAGGGAGGAAAATTTTAATGGAGAAACATCACCCTGACATAAGCTGTTGAAACCATGTTGGCAACATTGTACCGTGACCAAAGTCTGGGTCCCATATTAGGAAGTTGTAAAGAGATGCCAGAAACACGAGCTCTCTGGATATTATGTGCCACAGGTGCTGCAGTGACCTCAAGCTGGTCCTAGGGACATTTAATAAAGAACAAAAGACGCAAAGTAACCCAGAACAGCTCTTGTTACCTGACGTCTTTATGGAAGGGAATTCCCCTTACCAAATAGTAAAGAATTCAATCTCTTCCTCCTCCGTCTCCCGTACACTAATGAAGAATCACCAATAAAATGTAAAATGTTATGTGTTAATGTTTCATTCACATGTCTCATTGTTTTCTGTGTATGTTTCATCGCAGCTCCTATTTCATGTAAAAGAAATTTTTGTTTTAATACTTTCTGGGTGTCTGGAATCTCATAGATAATTGTACAATTCCATTCATTTTCTTATGAAAAAGAATGGTTTTCACAAATCATCAGTTTCAATAATAGTCACACTTTCTGAATGGATTAATTAGGGTCACTGTATATGCTTCTAAACTGTTGTATCGGGGCACCTCCTGCAAAAACAGTGATTAGGTATGAGTGTGGTGAAAAGTTTGAATGATGATGAAAGTTTTTCATTTTGGGGATTTTGGTGGGAACGGATCGCATCTTGTTGAAGGAAAACAAAAAGAACTGGATACACAGATCCAAAATTCCTAGGATCAAGAGCCCCTACACCAGCCGCAAGAAAACTTGATGCTGGTGAGGAGGCTCTGACTGGGATAATAATAATAATAATGAGAGGTAAGGACAGAATGTGTAGGATTGCAGATGTACAAGGAGGTTTTTTAGTTTTAGAACGGGGGTAGGGGGGATTAGGGGCATGTTGTGTTTCTATTGATCAAGTGTTTATATTGAAGTCTGAGAGAATATAAGGTGAACAGTATTTAGATAAAAGGCTTAGGGGAAGTTTTTATTGCTTTATATATCTTAGAAAAGGATTATGATAGAGTGGAATAAAGGGGAGCATATGTGGCAGATGTTGATTGATTCAGTTGGAACCTCAAATTTTCAACTTAATCCGTTCCAGGAGCTAAGTTCTAAATTTGAAAAGTTTGACAAGCGATAGCAAAAGCAATTTCCCATAAGAATAAGAAAATACAAATAGCTCAGTTCCAGATAACCCAAAAAATATCACAAAAAAAAAAAAATACATTTTACAGAGATTTAATTATAGTTTTACATACAACAAAAATATAGTGTACAAATACGTATTAAATTAAATTTAAATAAACACAATACAAATTACATTTTTAACTTTCCTTTATTGAAGATCGGTGTTGCATCTGGAAAGAAAGACAGGGTAGGAGAGAGGGAGTTGGGGTCTAGTGTTGGTAGGGGAATCCATCTCCATATGGACTTTAGGTTATCTATAGCACCTTCTCTTGGGTTACTTCACTTTCTTGTCTTTTAATGCACTAGGACCAGCCTTGTGAGAGTCACTGGAGCCCTGTTAAAAAAGTAACTGTCACTATGTCCTTCTGTTTCTGGTGCTCTAGGATTTCCCTAAAACAGGACTATGTTTTGTCACTGAAACTGTTGAAATTTGGCTTGTTTCTACGCTTGCTCAGGGTGTGATACTTCTCCTCAAACGCATTGGGACATCATTTCACTGGTTGCAAATCTCCTTATTCTTTGAAGAAATGGCAAACCTCCCCACTCTCCTCTTAATCCCTCCTCTGAAGCAAGTTCTGAGCTGGAGTCGCTGATTGATACTGTTCCTGGATGAAGGCTTTCTATCCAGCTCTTTCAGTGGTTTAGACTCTTCACCTGTGGTCCTCCACAACTCTTCCCCACTATCCTCGCCCTCAACCTCCAGCCCAGGGTGTTCCCATCCACAATTGAAGGTCCACAAACAGGCAAGATAGGACAGTCACGTGGAGTCGGGTCAGCCCTCCTACAAAACCCTTCAAAAAAACCCCTCTTATTGGAAACAATATGGCCACAATTGTCTCCAAGCCAGAGTTCAGTCCTGGATTCACTCCCTCCCAAAGCCTAACTACAAGGTTTATGGAGCTATAGATACTGAAGTGATTCCTCCAGATCTTCTTAGGGTCACTTGTGTATGGTGGTCACTTCAAAGCAACTTTTCAAAACCACTGCTGTGGTGTAGAGTTTTTTGAAGTTAGAAATGAATCTGTGGTCCATGGGATGGAGGAAGAGGAGAGTGGTGTTAGAGGCAAGAATTCACTGTGTGTGTGATGAAAACTGTAGTCCCTAGACTGGTAGGTTCTACCCATGTTTTTGCGTGGAATGTGCAGGAGCATTGTCCACATTAACAGAGTAGGCATTTGAGTGGCAAATTATTGCTTCAGGAGGTATTTTCTAACACTTGGGGCCAAACACTTCATGGACCCATCTTTGAATAATTTGCCTTGTGACCCATGCTTATTATTTGCTTTCCACAAACACACAGTCTATCTTGACGACCCTTGGTTTTCTTAACACACTGGGGTTTTCTGAATGATACACAGTAAAGGCTTTCCACTTTAAAAACACACTAGCATTGCATTTGAACAGAACTAATGAGAGTTAGCCTGTCCTTCACAAGTGGTGTTCTGGGTGTCTAGAGCTTTTCTCCTGAGTAACGTAGTATCTTTTTGGGCATTTTTTTCCAAAAGGGCACCTGTTTCGTCACAATGATATAATTGTTGGGATTTGAATTTCAGTGCCTACGGGTGGGGGGGGGGGGGGGGGTTGGGTCGGTTTGTAGGGCGGTTGGGTAGCGGACTTTGTGGTTATTTAAACAGGGAGGGAGTGTTTGGTAGGTGTTGTGGGGGGGGGTTGGTTGCGGAGGGGGGGTGGGGTGGTTGGTCGTGGGGGTGGTGGGTGGGTTGTGTATAAACTATACCTTAAACTCTGTACACTTTCAGCTGTCCATTTGTCCTGAACTGGCTGTCTCACCATGCCTTACAACATTTGTGTATGCCACTATGCTTCTTATAATCTGTCAACACCAGCCTCCCTGCTGGCACTGTATACTTTACTTCCACTTAAATTCACTACGCAGAACACTGGTTTTTTTTTTTTTTACTTCACAAATTCCAGGAGTTTTCTGTACCAGATCAGCAAGAACTTCCTTATCCTTTTTCACAAATACTCGTTTCTCTGAAAACACAAATCATCTGCCATCTCTTTATCCTTGATCCACATCCAGCCAGCAACAACTTTCTCAACCTGTTTGACTGTATTGTGGTCTTTTTTTTCGGTTTAGCATATTAACGCCATTTTGCAAACATCAGCTTCTTGATTTGTTTTTCTTTGCAGGAGAGAAGTTATGGTTTTGACTGTTTCTTTTTTCCATACATCCTGGCAAGCTCAACAAGTTTCACACCTCCTCATTACTTCTGTTTTGGCATTCTTCACATAAATTGGCATTTCTCACTTTCTTTACCACGGGGTATCTCTAGAGTGGTTTCTTTGGGGCCATGGTTCAGCTTATTTTCATATTCCACAAGCACTAAACACAATGAAATTAATCGTAAAATGCTTTGAATGAGAACAAGGTATTAGTGTTACTCAAGCATCAACATAAACCAGACTTGGCTCTCAGAGCACACTGCCGCGAGGGAGTGACAGGGGGGGGGCTGGCGGACAGGTCCAGTGACCCAGTGGTTCAAAAAAAGGTGAAGCGAGTTTGATTAATGGGGAACAAAGTTGCTGGTTCGAAAAAAAAAAGCGGGTGTCGATTTTTGTAGTGTTCAATACTGCAATACATTCGAAACTTTGAAGGTTCCTATGTATGTGGAATAGGTGATAATTTTACCTAACATGCGTAAAAGAGTTTTTATGAGGATTAGTGAGGCTCTCGGTTTGGGTGCGTAGAACAGCAGGGAGTAATACTTTCCCAGTAAAACGTAAGGTTTCTTCTTAATCAGGGATGTGTAATGTCACCATAGTGTTTAATATATTTATAGATATAGGTTGTAAAAGAAGTAAATACTAGGGTGTTCGGAGTGGGCGTGGATTAAAATATGGAGGAATCAAATACAAAATGGGAAATGACCACAGTTACTTTTTGGTAATGATAATGTGCTTATGGGGTGATTCTAAGAAAATTTGCAAACGTTAGTGGACGAGTTTGGGAGTGTGTGTAAAGGTAGAAAGTTGAAAGTTGAACATAGAAAAGAGTAAGGTGATGAGGGTATCAAAATGAATTTAGTTAATGAAAACATTGGATCTCAAATTGGAGGAGGTGTATGAACGAAGAAGAATGTTTTCGATATCTGGGAGTTGAATTGTGCGAGATGGATTTGATGAAGGTGAGGTTAATCAAGAATTGACGAGGGTAAAAAGTACAGTGTGTGCGTTTGTTGAGGTATATGTGGAGACAAAAAAAATCCCCCATCATATATGTGAGGTAAAGAAGGGATGTATAATGTCTAGTGTACCAACACTCTTATAATGGGTGTGAAGTTGGTTGCACAGGCTGCAGCAAGGAGATGGTTAGAAGCACGTGGTAAGAAGATTTAGAATTTGAAAGCAGGGAGACAAGTGAGATGCTTTAGCGTTTGAGACAGTGGAGATTTATTCTGTCCTGTTCTAAGGGCAATGTATTGTCGGCTGTTGTAAAAATAATATGCAGAAAATTCTGAGTGTGGAAATTTAGGAAAATGTGTGGAGTTGATATAAAAAGCATTTAGTCAAGGCTGAAGAGAAGTTCGTTGAGGTAGTTTGGTCATTTAGAGAGAATGGATCAAAGTGTAGAATGGACATGGAGGCATATACAATATGTAGGGGGAAGGATGGCAGGGTAGGGGTCGTTCTGAAAGGCTTCGGAGGAGGGGGTAAAGGAGGTTCTTCGTGGGCCCAAGGGGCTTGGGGCGCTGGGCTCCGCTCTGGGCTTCGTCTTTGGACTTCCAGCAAAGGCGTTCGTGAGCGTTGTTTCGATAGGAGTGAATGGCAAGACGAATGGTTAATTGGGACCATGGCAAAGCTGTTGGTAGTCGTGAGCAGGGTATATCTTAGTGTGGGATTCAGGGGGAGAGGGAAACCGGCTTAATTTTACATAACCGGACTTGAATCCGGAAAGGGGAAAGTACAAATGCCTGCCTTTTTGAAAGGAGGGGTTAGGATACTGGCAGTTTGGAGAGGACAGTTGTGTATCTTTATACGTTTTGCTTCTAAACTGTTGTATTCTGATCACCTCAGCAAAACGAGTGATTAATGTGTGAGTGAGGTGTCAAGTGTTTGAATGATCAAAGTATTTTCTTTTTGTGGATTTTCTTTCTTTTTGGGTCACCCCTGCTCAGTGGGAGACGGCCGACTTGTTTTAAAAAATTATAAATAAATAGTAATATTAACTAACTTAAATAATTATTAATTATAATAACGAAGCTCACCAATCAGTGCACTGTTTTACTCGCTGTGGCTGAGCAGTTCTCTCATGGCTTTGCTAACATTTTTGACAGTCATTTGGCCAATAATTTCATTTTTCTAAGCACGAGTCCCAAAGAACAGTTAAGTGTAAAGGAACATGTTGAGAAGAGAGGGTGATTTCCATGGAATTGTAAAGCATGAAATCATAGTAAACAAGCTAGGTGTCCAGGGTTATGCTTTGTATGGGGATCAGAGGGAGCATCTGGTCCTAATCAGAAGCAAAAAATCCGACCCAGGGGCGGGCAGCTCGATTATCAAAAAAACTCGTACGTTGGGAACACTTGTAAGTCAAGGGTTCCACTGTATTATATACCTGTTAAAAAAATTTTAATTTATTTTCAAGGCGACAAATACTAGTGCTGTTCATTGCTCCTAGTGGCACACTGTTAGAAGGCACTTATTCCTCATTAGTGACCATTACGCAGGGCATGCCAGATTGTTCTTTTTTAACACGGTGGCCAACTTTCCCAAAAGAAAAAAAATTATCTTCGTCTTCAACCACTTCACCACCCTTCGATCGTGTAAATTACAATTTCCAGGCTTTCTCGTTATACACTTACATGCAGGATGGTAGTACTTCTATGGGTGGTTGCTGTCGACAAACCTACTACCTAAAATTAACATAGTTATTTGATTACTTCTAACCCCTTGACTTTCGCAACCCCAATCATCCGAGGTGTCTCCTGAGTGTCGCAAAATTTCCGGAAAAACGAAAAAGAGAAAAAAAAACACAAAAATCCTACTCGAATTAATAGAGAATCTTTTCCCGATTGTAATGACATCAAACGAACAGATTGATGGCAAAGTTGACAGAATTACACTTCCGAGCAGCGATACCTCGGCGGAGATAATTTACGCAATCGGTGGAATTTCGCCCATTTTGAGCCTATTTTTTAGCTAATTCCATTGTTCCAGTCCACCAAACTCATTAGCTATTTCTTTAAGAACTCATTTGTTTATCGATTTCTGAGTACAAGAAATCTGCCCATTTTACCAATTTCAAATACCCCAATAACTGGGTCAGATACATCTTGCCAAGTTTGGCTAATTTCATGAAAATTAAAAAATACATGACAATTTCAAAATAGGGTCCAGAATGAACAATGCAGACATTCCTGGCTCTAAATTTAACATTTCTTTGTTCTTCAGTCTCGTCTCCAGCCCTGCGTTATTACTTCTTGCTTTCTCTATTTTGAATTTTTATTCAACATAAAACAGATGATTTACTGTTTATGCAGGACTACTGCAATGATTGTAATAATTGTATAAATATGTAACCCATTCATGACTGCATATTAGAAGGTAGTTGGACATTTATTTGGACATATATCATTGTTTTCGTATGAACTCGGCAACCCAAAAATCAAACTTTTCCCCTCCTTTGGAGCTCCATTTCAAGGTTTTTTTCATAGTTTGTAAAACAATCAAATCACTTCTATTTCTATAATATGTTTTCCATTCTATCATATGAGGTACCACAAAAAAAAAAATAACGAGAATTCAACATAAATATACACGAAAAATAGACCGAAGTCGGCTTTTTTTTTTTAATTAAATAGAAAGGAAAAAAAAGGTCGGGTGTTTTTTTTTTCTCACCTATTGCACTGCGTGCTACAAGATTTTTTTATACTGCACACACTGACCCCATTCTCTCACATGTGAGCCTACCAGCTTTCTCTCTGCTTGATTTGATGCCACATGGAATTTGAGAGTATAATACGTCTAAAACGGCTGGTATCGTTACGTCGTACATATACGTACAACCGAATCAGTCAAATGGTTAAACACTAAGGCTGTTTTCCCACCAAGATGGGGGGCCTGGAAATAAAAAGAAAAATCTTTCATTCTTCATTCACTCCTTCATCTGTCTTGCCAGAGGCATGCTCTGCACACTACAGTTATGAAATTGCCTACCTTTAACACCATACCCCCCTTCTGAGTGCAGGCACTGTAATTCCCCTTCTCCAGGCACTCATGTTTTTCGTCTGGCCTGCCAGTTCCTTTAAATCCCTTCATGTTACACGCTCACACTCCCAACCAGCACGTTCAGTCCTAAAAAAAACCATTTGTCTCCATTTCACTCCTATATAACACGCTCACACATATACTTTATGGGAAGTCCAAACCCCTCACACACAAACTCCTTTACCCACTCCTCCATCCTTTCCTAGGCCAACCTCCCTACCCCCCTTCCCTCCCCATACAGGATACTTCAGATTTACACACTCTCGAGTCATTCTATTCCTTACATCCTCTCTAATGTCCAAACACTCAACTACCCTTCCTCAGCCCCCTCCTGATTAAATGGTTTTGGTAATCCCGCACCCTCCTAATTTCCAAGCATCCACGAATTCTTCTGCATTATATTCACATTTACCACAGCTCTCAAGACATGACATTTTCACTGCCTACAGCCTTCTCCTTGTTGCTATTCACCACCACACTGATTTCAACACCCAATTACAAGTGTGTTTGTATAACTATATTCTATCTACATTCCCACTCATTGCTTCCATGGACAAAGTTCTTGTCTCCACATATGCCTACAGTGCACCATTTGCTTTTTTCCCTCATCAATTCTATGATTCACCTCATCTTTCATGACCCATCTGCTGGACACGTCCACTCCAAATTTGCCCTCCCTCAGCCACACCTTCCTTACCCTCCCACAGGCCACACCTTCTGTTGCCCTCCCTCAGCACACTGACAATCAAAATATCTGGATCACCTTCACCATTTTCAATTTTCTATTTCTCATCCAAGTCTGAACTTCAGCTAATGATCAAGTAGTGTGCCTTTATGTTTTTATGGAAGTGGGTTATTAAGTAACGGTACCTAGGGAGGGCACGAAGAGCATGCATAGTACCTTTGTATAGGCAAAGGGGGATTAAAGAGTTGCAAAAAATTCAGGGGGAATAAGTCTGCTTGAGTATACCTGGTAAGTGTAATGGTAGAGTAATTATTGAAAGAATTAGAGTAAGACAAGAAGTTAGGATAGCAGATGAACAAGGTGGCTTAGGAAGGTACTAGGGGGTATGTAGGACCAAGTGTTTACTGTGGGAAAACATTAGGGGAACAGTATTTAGATAAGGGTAAAAAAGTGGTTTTTGTGGAATTTATGGATTTTGGGAAAAGGCCATATGACAGGTCAGTGGATAGGCGGGCATTAGTGGCAGGACGTTGCAGGTGTATGGTATAGGAGGTAGGTCACTGAAAGCATCGTTGTGAAGAGTTTTACGAGGATAGTGAGGCCAGTTAGGCTCCAGGTTTGATTTGTTTAGATGTGGGAGATCATTTTCCAGCTAAAAGGTAAGCCTTAGACAAGGATGTGTGATGTCACCGTGGTTGTTTCATACATATTACAAGAGGGTTGTAAACGAAAAGTGAGAAATGCGGAGGAGAGGGTCTTGGCGAGGAGGTTTGTAGTATGTTTGTAGAGTTAAAGATAAAGAATTAAACACAAAGTGGGTGTTGTCACATTTTGCTCTTTGCTGATGACACGGTGTGCTTTGGGAGCTTTGAAGAGAAGTTTCAGAGGTTGGTGGCAAATGAATTTGGGTAGGGTATGTAAAACAGAAGAAAATTAAAATGTGATGATATAGGAAAGAGTAAGGTTATGAAGGTTACAATAAAGATTAGGAGACGAAAGACTGGATATCAGTTTGTGGACGAAGAGAGTATGGAGGAGGTGAATGTATTCAGATATTGAGTGGACTGTCAACAGAAATGGGTCTTATTGGGAAGGATAAGGTGAATCACAGTAATTGATGAGGGAAAAAATGCGTGAGTGGTGCACTTAGGAATCTGTGGAGAAAAAGAACTTTGTCCGTGGAAGCACAAAGGGATATGTATGAGATTATAGTTGTACCAACACTTGTATGGGTGTGAAGCATAGGTGATGTATGTTGCAACAGAGGAGAAGGCTGAAGGCAGTGGAGATTGTCATGTCTCTGAGGCAATGTGTGGTGTGAATATAATGAGAGAATTCGTTTAGTTCCGGAAATTAAGAGAAGGTTTGTGGGATTACCAAAGCTATTATCAGAGGGCCCGAGGAAGGGGTTTGCTGAAGGTGGTTTGGACATGTAGAGAGAATGGAACAAAACAGGAATGACTTCGAGGAGTATATAATCTGTAAGTGGAGGGGAAGGTGGGGTAGGGGTCGGATTAGGAATGGTTTTGGAGGGAGGGGAGGTGTAAAGTGGTTTTTGGTTTTCGTGAGAGGTGGCTTGGACTTCCAGCACAGCGTGCATGACGCGTATTTCGATAGGACGTGAATGGAGACAAATGGTTTTTAATAAGCAATGTAACTTTTATGAAGGACGATCAGAGATAACCAGCAGGCCGGACTTAAGTCCTGGAGATGGGATGTACAGTGGTCTTCACTCTGAAGGAGGGGTTGTTAATGTTGCATTTTATAAATGTAGTGTTAAGCACACATCTGGCAAAGACAGTGATGGAGTGAATGATGAAAGTTTCTTTTTCAGGGCCCCTGCCGTGTGTGGGAATCGGCCCGAAGTGTTGTAATAAGTAAATAAGAATAAAAAAATAAATGATACACTAAAAATTGTAAGAGATGTTAAAATGTTTATATAAAGTGTATATGTACTTTTCTTTACACACTTGGAGCAGAGATGGTGGGGGAGGTTGACCCTGCGCGTATGATGTCAGTGGCATTGTAGACCCCTACATCATCATTTGTTTTGTTTGACCGCTTGGATACTTAACTGTACACTTTGATTTTAATCACGGAACATAACTGATACAGCTTTAATATCTATTTATCGTAGAGTTACTAAGCTAGGTATTCCATGGCTAAGTCATGGAATCATCTTTTTTCTTCTCAGCACTAGTCCATTGCACTTATTTTCTTTGGTACTATGGTTTGAAAAAAGAAATTTGGCCATATGATTGCAAAAAAAAAAAAATAAATGCAAGCAAGATGAGAGACCTGATCCCACAGCGATGTAAACCTGTATACTCCTGACCGGATGTTTTGCATCAGCTGTGCCAACTAGCTTGCAGCATTCTGATATATTATTATTATCTCTAAGTACAGTGGACCCACCAGTATTTGATAAATCCGGTTTGCATGCATTTTAACGCTAAACAATTTTCCTCGGGTATTCGATTGAAAACCAGGTATTTACGATACGATTCCTTACAGTGACCTGGTCCTCGTGTGGCCTGCTGTACTGCTCCGTGTGTGATAGTGTGTTTGTGACAAGCCTGCCAGTCAGCCCGCGGCATCTAAGGTACATTCCATTTTATCACTGTGTTTGGTGTTTGTTTCTGCCAAAATTAAGTCACCCCCTCCTCCACATAGAAAGTTTTTCTAGTGCCAACCCTTCGAGAAAAAAGTCTCCTAATGACTTTTGAAATGAAGAAAAGAGATTAATTGCAAAGTACGAAAGTGGATGTGAGGGTGTCGAAGAGGTCAGGTTTATGTATAAAAAAACCCCAATCAACCATCTTACTAGTGACCAGGGAAACGGCAATCAATGGAAGCTGTTCTTGCATAAGGTGCAACTCGTGATTACGAAACAGCGACACCCGGCTTGTGTTAGAAATGTTGAGAGATTGTTATTGGCTGTGGATAAATTGAAAAACAGATAGCAGGAGATAGCATATGCTCAAGCGATCATTTGTGAAAAGGCTAGGAGTTGCATGAGGATTTGGTAAAGAAATTGCAGCAACTATTGGTGATGTGAGTGAATTTAAGGCCAGCAGCAAATGTTGGTTTTTGAAAGATTTAAGAATGTAATGACGTGGCCTGACATAGTGCTGATTAGGCATGGTGAGGATGCCAGTATGTTGTGCGACAGAATCAGCGACTTTCAGCGGGTACTAGTGGCTTAAAAGAAGAAGGGAAGTTACCCTAGCCTGTAAAGGACTTGCTAGGGGTACCTCATGTCTATTGGTAGGAATTCCCCTTCTAAACCACTTAACACCTCTCCATCTCCCATCCCATCAATCATAACCAGATCTTATTAAAGGTAAGTATGTCAATTATTTTATTGTTTTATTGTAATTATTCTATTGCATTAAACTTAATATTTCATGTAGTAAAAAATTTTTTTCTTCCATTACTGTTGGGTGTTCTTGCACGAGTTTAACTTGTTTCCATTTATTTACTTGTGAGGAAAATTGAATTCGGTTTATTCGATATTATCGAGTATTCGATGAGCTACAGGAACGGATTAACTATCGAATACCGGGGGTACCACTGTATTGTGTATTATTTTATTATTTTTATTATTATTATTAGTTTAGAAGAACTGAAGTGCTACAATTCTAATAATTTTAATTATAATAAAAACTATTTAGATAAAATCAAAAAAGATCACTCACGAAGATTCGTATTATATATCAAACGTTGTACATGCATTGTGCAGTGTGACTTAAGTGTAATGTAGATAATAACAAGAAATATCTGAATTTGCATGTTTACGAAACAGAAAAAAAGACACAGCAATCCTACTATCTGTAAAACAATTACAGGATTTCTATTTTACATCTCACTTGGCAAGACGTACGGTAGTACCTCCCTGGGTGGTTGCTGTCAACCTACATCCTTCTAATAAAGTTTATTATATTACTTCAGGTCACTTTTTTACTGTATCTTTATTCAGTGGACTTGTTTTTAGTTTTAAGGCTCTAAAGTAGTAATTTCGGAATCATAAGTCTTTTTCGTCAAAACACTGACTCGCAAATCGGGCGTTCAACTCGCAATAGTCGTTTTTCTAGGATGCATACGCACGGCCCCGAAGCCGCCTCAACACTCCATTCCAGCCAGCGTGCCATTGGTTTACCAGTGGGAGTAACATCACCTCAGGTGTTCATACGAAATATTTCATAATACAGTGGACCCCCGCATACCGATGGCCAACAACATACAATTAATCCGCATACCTCTTGCTTTAATCGCAAATTTTGCCTCGTCATACGAAAAAACCCGATCTCACCGATTTTGTCCGAGAGCGTCCACTATGTGCGCACTGCCAGCCTCACATGTGCCGCCGTGCCCATTGTTTACCAGCCAGCCTCCGCGGTAACATCCAATATACATCGGAATATTTCGTATATATTCTAAAGTGTTTTCGGTGCTGTTCTGAAAATAAGTGACCTATGGGGCCCCAAGATGCTTAGTGCCAACCCTTTACACCAATAAGGTGAGAATTCAATAGAAATGGAAGAAAGAGATCATTGATAAGTATGAAGTGAAGTGCGTTATCGCCGAACTGGTTCGGTATGTACAAGAAACCCCAATCAACATCGCTTATCTATTGTGGGCACCAGAAAGGCAATCAAGGAAGCTGTTCTTGCCAAAGGTTTAACTGTCTGTTTTCGAATACAAAGATCGCAAGTGATGGTGAAGATGTTGAGAGAATCTTATTGGCTGTGGATAAATGAAAAACAGCTTAGCAGGAGATAAGCATCTCACAAGCGCTCATAAGCGAAAAGGCTAGGAAGTATGCATCAAGATTTAATAAAAAATGCCTGAACTAGTGCTGATGTGAGGTGAATTTAAGGACAGCAAAGGTTGGTTTGAGAGATTTAAGAAGCGTTAGTGTCATACATAGTGTGATAAGGGCATGGTGAGCTGCCCCCCCCCCCGTTCTGACCACTAAAGGCTGAATCAAAATATGTGCATTGAATTAAGGAAGTCATAGAGTACGAAGGACGAAAACCTGAAACTAGTGTTTAATTGTGAGAAACAGGCCTGTTTTGGAAGAAAATGCCAAGTAGGGACCTACTATTACTAGGAGGAAAAGGCAAAACTCCCAGGACATATGCCTATGAAGACAGGCTTACTTTGTTAGATGTGGTTTCCATTGCTACTGGTGATTGCCAAAGTACAGCCTTTTTTGTGTATCACTGAAACTCCAGACCGGTTCAGGCCAAAGAATGTCCTCAAGGAGAATTGTGTTGCTGGGAGGGCAAACAGTAAAGGCATGGTTACTAGAGATTTTTCTCAGACTGGGTTAACACCTAGGCATTTTGCCTCCCAATGTGAAAGATTACCTAACTGAAAAAAGAAATTATGAATTAAGTGCCTCCTGGAGTTAGACAATGCCCATTGGTCATCCTTACGACGTGGCCCAGAGCGACTATATGGGGACTAAATTCATTAACAATCAAGTTTTTGCCTCATAATACCACTCCTCTCTGCAGCCATGGACACAGCAGGCTTATTGCAAAACTTCAAAAACTGTCCACAAACAATAAAGTCTGTTTGAAAGGTGCTTATGTTGTGACCTCAGAAACTCAACCTGACTCTAAGAGAGTTTTGGAGAGAAGCACTTTAATATCCCAATTGTGTAATCATTTAGGTATGGCTGGGGAAGGAGTGATAAGAAGGACTGGAACTAGCTTGGAGATAACTGTGGCCAAGAAATGTGTAGACAAAAGGGATTTTGAAGAGGTTTGAGGCTAACCCAGAGTGGTTATGCCATGTTGAGGAATCCAGTGTGGCCCTTTGGGAAAGTCTTGGGTTGGAGGTTAGTTGCGGGAGGTATGTGGATAGAGTTGGTGGAGGAGGGCAATGAAGAAACGAACCACTGATTGAGCTGATAGATCAACTTCAAGAGCAAGAGGCCAGACCTGGGAAAACTGGTTCAGGGAGAAGGGAAGAGAAATTGAAGAAGTTCCTTCTACAAAGATTATAGGAAATGTGTATGCTAAGTGAGCTTGAAGTGCAACCTTTTTTGATGAAAATCCCTCCACACAGCTATTGCAAGCCGTGCTGGTGATTATTACATGACAATATGTGAAACACTTTAGGGACAAGTTCATGTAAGGAACGTGAGGTTAAGGGGCCACTATGGACAGATATTGTTGTGCGAAAGAAGTCCAGTGACTCTGAGCTGGTTCCTATGTGGCAGGAAAGAAGGGAAGTACCCCGAAAAGGAACTCGGAACACCTCAGTCTAATGGAAGGGGTTTCCCCTTCTTAAACACTAACACTCTCTCCTCATCTCCATTCCCATCAATCATCACAGATCTTCAATAAAAGTAAGTGTCATATAATTGTGCATGCCTCTTTCTTTTTCAGTTTGTGTGATTCTAAAATTAATTTCATGTGGTAAAAAAAAACTTTTATTCATACTTTTGCTTTTTTTTTTTTTGGGTTGTCTTGCACGGAATTTAATTTGAGTTTTCATTATTTCTTATGGGGAAAAGAAATTCTGCGCGTACCGATTATTGAATAACAATTACCCCTCTTGACACGGGGATTAAATTTCGACGGTATGCGGGGGGAGGAGAGGGTTTGGGTCACTGTATCATTCATTTTAGTTGCTTGCAACTGACAAATAGAACCATGCTCCAAAGAAAGCTATACTAGTGCCTGGCCTTTGGTTAATAGCAGGTGAGTTAATACGACTGAATTAAAGAATAACATCATTGAACAATATGAAAGTGGCGTCGTGTGTGGCAGCCACGAACGGCCAGGACAGTATAAGAAAACCCCATACAACCATAGCTCCATCGTAGCCAAGACAAAGGAAATCGTAGGAACTCTGTTTGTTGCGAAGGGGGGTCAAATATGTGACTTAAATGAGTTGCCAGACTCGATGATGTTGAGAAGTTATTGTTGGTGTGGCATCAACAAGAAACACATTAGCTCAGGAGATAGTTCTTATGCAGTCACTTATTTGTGATTGAAAAAGGCTAGGCAAATTGCATGTCAATCTCCAAGAAATTGCCTGCAATGAGTTACGATATTTGTGATTTAAGGCAGCAAAAGGGACTAGTTTGAGAGGCTTTAAGAACCATAGTGGCATACACAGTGCTGATACGGCCATGGTGAAGCCATTATGTCAAAAAGGCAGCTACAAAATTCGCAAGTTAATTCAAGGAGAGTACATACAGACTGAACAATTAAAACCCTGCAACAAGTGTTCTTTTGTGACGAAACAGGCCACTTTTGGGAAAATGCAAAGAGGACCTAACATTATCAGGAGGAAAAGGCCTCCCTGCCTGCTGGGACACAAGCCTAAGCAAGACAGTGGTAACTCTATGTTTCTGTAGTAATGTAGTGGGTGATTTCAAGTGATCAAGCCTGTTCCTTGTGTTACCATTCTGAATATCTCAGCGTTGTTCAAGAAAATAACCTTTGTATGAAGAGTAATTGTGTGGTTTTTGAAAGCTAATAATAAGGCATGGGTCACGAGGGAAATTTTTCCTTGATTGTTCCATGAAGTGTTTGGCCCCTGAGGAAAAGATAATTGGACCTCAAGTGCTCCTGCTAATGGTACAATGCATGCTCATCCCTCCAAACTTGGATGACCTTATTTCTGGAGAGAACTTGGGTTCAATCTCAGTGAAGTTTTGCCCCCTTAATACCACTCCTCTCCTCCGCCCATGTATCAGAAGATTCATTCAAACTTCAAAAACACACCAAAAAGCAATATTTTCAAAATGGTGCTTTTTATATGACCACAGACACTCCTTGACCTATGAGAGGTTTTGTAAAAGATAACTTCAGTATCTCTTATTGAATTAAGCCTTATAGGTTAAGGCTATCTTGGGGAGGGTGTGTTAGTGAATAACCAGGACTTTAGAACTCTGCTTGTGGCGAAGAGAAAGAAAATTAGTGGCCAGTTATGTCGACAACAAGAGGGGATTTTCTGAAGAGCTTCTGACTTGATGGAACCCTTATGGCAGTTGTGGATTCGATTGTGGCATTGTGGAATTCCATGGGGTTGGATGTGCAATTTGGAGGAAGTGTGGACAGAAAGAATTGCGTTGGTGGAACCACAACGAGAGCTAAACACTGACAAGCTGCAAGGTTCAGCTGGAACAGCAAGAGACCGCAGCTCAAGAATATTGTTCTGAGGAGGAGAGGGAGAGAGGAGAGAGAGATGAGAAGTTGCCTTCTTCAGAAATTATGGGAGAGATTCTTGGAAATGTGGAAGTAGGGAGGAAAATTTTAATGGAGAAACATCACCCTGACATAAGCTGTTGAAACCATGTTGGCAACATTGTACCGTGACCAAAGTCTGGGTCCCATATTAGGAAGTTGTAAAGAGATGCCAGAAACACGAGCTCTCTGGATATTATGTGCCACAGGTGCTGCAGTGACCTCAAGCTGGTCCTAGGGACATTTAATAAAGAACAAAAGACGCAAAGTAACCCAGAACAGCTCTTGTTACCTGACGTCTTTATGGAAGGGAATTCCCCTTACCAAATAGTAAAGAATTCAATCTCTTCCTCCTCCGTCTCCCGTACACTAATGAAGAATCACCAATAAAATGTAAAATGTTATGTGTTAATGTTTCATTCACATGTCTCATTGTTTTCTGTGTATGTTTCATCGCAGCTCCTATTTCATGTAAACCATGCAGTACAGGATAATATATGGTGCAGGGTACCATATAGTGCAGGTACCAATGGTACAGGGTACCATATGGTACAGGGTACCATATGGTACAGGGTACCTTATGGTACAGGGTACCTTATGGTACAGGGTACCATATGGTACAGGGTACCATATGGTACAGGGTACCTTATGGTACAGGGTACCATATGGTACAGGGTACCTTATGGTACAGGGTACCATATGGTACAGGGTACCATATGGTACAGGGTACCATATGGTACAGGGTACCATATGGTACAGGGTACCATATGGTACAGGGTACCATATGGTACAGGGTACCATATGGTAAAGGGTACCATACAGTACAGGAAACCATATGGTACAGATACAGGGATAACTAAAAGAATAAGTCACCCTGACTTTTTTGGGTTATCCTAGGATTTTATACGTATGCTGCTATGTATGATAATCTATGCAATTGTATTTCTGTACACCTGAATAAACTTACTCAAGTGCATGTGGCATCATAAGTAAGTTTATTTAGTTATACACAAATAAAGTTACATAGAATATCATACTTAGCAGCATATGTTTGGAGAACCTAGGATAACCCAAAAAAGTCAGATTTATTTCCATTAGGGTCCCTGTACCCTGTACCATATGGTACAATGTACTATATGGTACATTGTAACCTATGGTACCATTGTACCATATACCATTGTACCATATGATACCATTGTATGACATGGCACCATTGTACCATATGGCACAATGGTACCATATGGTTCAAAACCATAGAATTCGTCTTCAGCTCCACTTTCATCAGTCTTTGAACTGTAAGTTGTGAAGAGGAGAGTCAGAATTCGCCCGGAAAGTGAGTGGGGAGTGAGAGCATCTTGCCGCCAGGCACTATGAACAAAGCTACTTTGTTGGCGTTCCCACAATGCCATGTGGGCGTCCAGATTTTTTCTATGGTGTGCACACTGACCACCCAGACCCATTCTCTTAGATGTAGGCCTACCAGCCTTCTCGAGCTAAATTTGACGGCGCTAGAATTTTGGCGTAGATCTACGGTTTGGACCCTGAACGTAAAGCTGTAGATCTACGGGACGGACCCTGAAAGGGTTAAATCTCTCAAACCAACCTTTGCTTGCCTTAAATTCACTTACATCACTAGTTGCTGGCATTTTTTTAATTAAATCGTCATGCAACTTCCCAGCCTTTTCACATATGATCGCTTGAGAGATGCTATCTCCTGCTATTTGTTTATTGTTTATCCACACCAATAAGTCTCTCAACATCTTCTACTGCTTGCGATCTCAGTTTCGAAAACACAGTTGCACCTTTGGCAAGAACAGCTTCCTTGATTGCCGTTTTCTTGCCCATAATAGTAGCGATGGTTGATTGGGGTTTATTATACAACCTGACCAGCTCAGAGACACGCACTCCACTTTCATACTTAGCAATGATCTCTTTCTTCATCTCCATAGTAATTCTCACCCTTTTTGCTGTAGGGTTGGCACTAGAAGCTTTCTTGGGGCCCATGGTGACTTATTTTGCAGGTGCAATCACTACATAGGCTGTGATAATATGAAATGTTCCAGTTGTATGTTTGGAAGCGACTGCGGTGGCTGGCTTGTAAACACTGGCACCCACGGGACAAGTGAGGCGCACTCTGGCCAAAGTGGACGCGTCTCGTACGGAATGAATAGCGCTGGTCGGGTTTTTAAGCGTTAGTCGAGGCAAAATTTTTTTGCGTTAAAATGTATCGCTAGTCAGATTTATCGTTAATCGATGTCATCGCTGGTTGAGGGTCCACTGTACTCTTAAACTATCTGTGAAACTAGGATATCCACCTACAAGAAAACCTTAATCTAGATTATTAAATTTGCATTCCTTAATCATAGAGAAATAGAAGGAAAATCAATTCATGCTCACCTGTAAAACAAATTTCTGATCTATAACTCTCTTGCCAATTGCTGGCTGGAAGTCGGGGCTCTCTAAGAAGCGTAGAAAGAATTCATAGACCAGCTGTAAGTGTGGCCAAGACGCTTCTAGCGTTGGATCGTCCTCTTCTGGGTCAAAATCTGGGTTATCCGAAGGAGGAAGAGTTCGGAACAAGTTGCAAGCAATCTGAAAAAAAAAAAAAAAGTTTAGTATTTTTACTGAATGCTGACACAATTCTAATGTTAACACATTGGCCATCTCCCACCAAGGCAGGGAAACCAAAAAATCAAGAACATTCACTACTAATTATTCAATATACAGTATAAATGTCTTGCCAGAATTCACAATCACAGTTCAAACGACTCTCCAAACTGTGACATCCTCACCCTTCTTCAGAGTACAGGCACTATATTTCCCATCTCTAGGACTTGC
Source organism: Cherax quadricarinatus (assembly GCF_026875155.1). Taxonomy (NCBI): domain Eukaryota; kingdom Metazoa; phylum Arthropoda; class Malacostraca; order Decapoda; family Parastacidae; genus Cherax; species Cherax quadricarinatus. Next base: position 62,152,588 of record NC_069410.1, read on the forward strand.
TCACACTCCAACAGCACATCAAATCCCTAAAACCCACTTAGTCTGTACTCACCTTCATCCAACACTCATGCTCTTATTGGATGCATAGGTGCCAACCACCCAAAACCACCACCACCCCTTCCCTCTGAACCTTCCTGTAATAATCCTCTACCCTTCTTCCTTCCACCCCAGATTTATACACCCACTTGTCATCCTATTCTGCTCCATCTTCTCTAAATGCCCAATCCACCTCAACAACCCCTCCTCTGCCTTTTGAATAATACTGTCCTTTGTAACCCCCCATTCTCTGCATAATATTTATACCATATTGCTCTCAACCTGACATCTCCACTGCCTCCAACCTTCTCCTCCACCTCACTGCAATGTTTGAAGCCAATGTCTTACCATATAAAAGGATTAATACCAATACACTGGTACATTCAATCTTTGCCCCCATAGATTAACTTTTTTTCCCCTTTATATAGTCTATGATTCATCTTATCTTTCACAACATCTGACAAAATTTTTTTCAATTGAAACTTACAGTTTACTCTCATTATCTTGCTCTTTTCTGTGTTCACTTAATTTCATTCTCCAAGTAAACCCTCCCAAACTCCTCTAACCTTTGCAACTTCTCCAAAGAGTAGTTGCAAAGGTTAGTGCAGGAGTCACAGTTGCTATTTGCTGTGTCATCAGCACAGCAACTGTGACAACACCCACCTATCAGGTTCTTTATTTTTTAATCCCACATCTATCTCAACACCTAGAATTTATATACAATTGGATGTCAATTAACACAGTAGTGATGTTCTTAAAAATAGCATTCAAGTAAAAAATTATGAAAGATGAAGAACACATGGGATAAATAATTATACATGTTATATTGTCGGGTACACATACACACTAGTGTCTCCCTTGTCGAAGTTCATAGGTTTGAACCTGAAGTGTTAACACTAATATATATATTGAATGTAGGTAGTAGGTTGGTAGACAGCAACTGCCCAGGGAAGTACTACCGTACTGCCAACTGAGTGTAAAACAGAAGCCTGTATTTGTTTTAAATAATGGCAGGATTGCTGGTGTCTTTTTTCTGTCTCATAAACAAGCAAGATTTAAGGTACATCTTGTTACTTCTACTTACACTCAGGTCACACGCACACTACACATGCATGTATACATTTATGTATACATACTCATCTGAGTTTTCTTTGATTTTATCTTAATAGCTTTTGTTCTTATTATTTTTCCTTTCACATCCATGGGAAAGTGGAATGAGAATCTTTCCTCCACAAGGCATGCATGTTGTAAAAGTCAACTAAAACGCCAGGAACGCTGGGCTAGTAACCCCTTTTCCCGTATAGCCTACTAAAAAGAAGAAGAAAACCTTTAAAGTGGGATGTTTGAATGTGCATGGTTGTAGTGCGAATGATAGAGATGATTGTGGATGTTATGAATGAAAAGAAGTTGAAGGTCTTGGCTCTAAGTGAAACAAAGCTAACATAAATGTATAAATTCAAGGATTATGTGGAGTAAAATAAGGGTTGGATGTGAAAAGTGGGTTACATTAAGTGTTTATGCACCTGGAGAAGAGAGAAGTGTAGAGGAGAGAGAGATTTTGTGGGAAATGTTGAGTGAGTGCATGGGGAGTTATGAACTAAGTGAGAGAGTACTTGTGGTTGGGGATCTCAATGCTAAAGTGGGTAAAAATGTTATGGAGGGAGTAATAGGTAAATTTGGGGTGCCGGGGGTAAATGAAAATGGGGAGCCTTTAATTGAACTGTGTGTAGAAAGAGGTTTGGTAATAATACATATTTTATATAATGGGATAGACACCAAAAGGGTTAATATAGTGACTGAGGTGTTTTTTAGGACAGTTTTCATGGTTTCAATTGATAAACTAAAAGACATACTACTGAAATAATTTTGGTGGGTTTCATACCTGAAGTGGCTTGAAATAGGCCTCAAACAGTGAAATTATTTGATTTTGGGAAATTTTCTTGTGGAATAGTAGGGCTCCCCCCTTTACCTACCTGGTCTGTTTCATGGGCTTTTTAACCCCTTCAGGGTCCAAGGCCCAAATCTGAAGTGGTGCCCCAGTGTCCAAGAATTTTCAAAAAAAAAATTTGTTATTTTTTCTTATGAAATCGTAGAGAATCTTTTTGTGAAGGTAATAAAACAAAAAGTGCGAAATTTGATGGAAAATTGACGAAATTATGCTCTTGCGAATTTTGATGTGTCAGCGATATTTACGAATCGGCGATTTTGCCGACTTTCACTCCCATTTTAGGCCAATTACATTATTCCAGTCAACCAAATTCTTAGCTATTTCATTAGTATTACTTCTATTCTATCGATTGAGCACAAGAAATCGCCAAGTCAACTATTTCAACTACAAATTAAAGTGATCGGAAATTGTTAATTTGGCCAATTTAATACAAAGTTCAAAATATTCCAATTTCAAAATAGGGTCCAGAATAAACAATGTAGGTATTCCTGGAACTAAACTAACATTTCCTCTGCTCATTAGTTAGTTTTGAGGCTTTACAAATAAATTCCATTTTGATTCTTTATTCACATAATAAATTTTTATTCACACCAAAAAATAGAAGATTTACTGTTATGCAATACTGTAAAATTGTATAAATATCATCACCATATTTGTGAATGCATATTAGACCCACCAGCTGGCGTGTATTAGACATGTGAGGTCGTTTGTTTACTCTTGAATATCGGCAAAAATTTAACATTTCTGCTACTTTGAGCTCAGTTTCAAGCCATTTCCAGTGCTAAAACCAATCAAAATCATCTCTATTTCTGTAATATGTCTTCCATTCTATCAAATGAGACCAAGAAATTGCAAATACAACTATAAAAAACATACGAAAAAACACTGCAAAGTTGCTGTTTTAATCGAAAAATCATGATTTCAGTTTTTTTTCTCTCATACACAGTGTGCTGCAGGATCTGTTTTATGTGGTGCACACATACCACATAGATGTATTCTCTCATATCTAGGCCCAAATGTACCACTCACAGTTTTATCAGTGAGCTGAGCTCATGACGTAGATCTACGGTTTGGACCCTGAACGTAAAGCCGCTAGATCTACGGGACAGACCCTGAAAGGGTTAATAAGTTTGCTCAATTACTGAGATGGCTTAAACCATGACCAATCATTCTTTGGCTACATTTCATTAAGGAGAGAAAACAGAGTGAAAACTTTAAATTTTTGTGTAACAATGGGTTTAATATGGAGAGCAGGTGCTAAAGAAGAGGCAAGGGGACATGATTAATAAACAGAGGAAAGGTTGATTTAGTGGCTGGAATGCCAAGAGTTTATTTTGGATTGTCTTTAAACTGAAATTTGTAGGGCCCTCCAGACCCCTTCTTTGTAATGGGAGTTGTACCACGAGGCAAATTGCTTGCAGCAACATTGAGGTTCCGGATAGACTGAGGGATGTATCTCGGTCTCTCTGAAAATATCCTTCACAAGGACTCCCTCCCCCAGAAAAGTGATGACACCAGTCTTCACCATACAAAGCCTCTCCTGACCCATTATGAATGACAGAAATAACTGTAGATGGCAACAAAAGTACAGGGAAAAAGATACAAATGGAGTGTGAGACTAACATGTCCCACACTCGCAACACATGTCTCATTCAACACATGTCTCATTCATTTTCTTTACATGGTTGAAAACAAGCAAAAACCGTTTGCCACTTGATCAATGGCAAGCAACTTTTTCGAGTTTCATGGCAAAGATTTTGCTGCAGAGGCTGCATTATAGTTTCTTCCATGGTGAAAATATAGGTCCTTGCTTAATTTAAAAGCAAAACTACTGATCTAATACCTTAATCAACTTACAGAATACCTCAAACCAACATACCAAACTTCACTGAATATTTGAGAAACATGATAAACATAGAACTCAAAAATTGCTTAATATTTGCTGAAGACCTCAACACATACCTTAGCAACAACTCCAAGGTGCTGAGTTTTGTTTTCTAAACACATATTGTACGTCTGGCTAACTAGACCCAAGTCTTGAGGTGGGAAGTGCAGTGCCTGCACTCTCAAGGAGAAGTCGAGATATTTATTGTTTGGAGTGACATCTGAACTGTCATATCTGTGTGCCTCTGGCAAAACAGTGATAGTGTGAGTGACAGCAAAAGTGTTTTTCTTTTTGGGCCACCGTGCCTTGGTGATAAACGGCCGATTTGTTGAAAGAAAGAAGGTAGTACTGCTTGCTTGCTCTTTACTCCCCTCAATTAGAAAACCCACTAGAATCACTGAAACATCTGCTTCTATTTTTAATCATATCTGAACCAACATAATAGCACCTAAAATAATAAATATAATCAAGTATACAACAAATGACCAGTGCCTTACATTTGTAATCAATAATATTACAAAAGGGCCATTCTATAAAAAAAAAAGGTAACTAAATTACCAGGAGTAAGGGACTAGTAACCCTTTCTCCCATATAAATTACTAAATATAAAAATAAAAACTTTTCAGGTCACTCTACCTCGGTGGGATACGGCTGATGTGCTTAAAAAAAAAAAAAAAGATTGATGACATTAAATATACAAATTGAGAAAATAAGCTGAATCTCAACACCAACATACACTACCTACCAAAAAAATTATAACCCCATAACTGTCACACCCTCAAATCCTGAGGTGTCTCCTAGTGTCGAAAAATTTTTGGAAAAAAAAAAAAAAATCTCTCATGAAATGATAAGAGAATCTTTTCCCGATGGTGATGACACCAAAAGAACGAAATTTGACGGAAAACTTACGGAATTACGCTCTTGCAAAGTTAGCGACCTCGGCGATATTTATGAATCGGCGATTTCGCCCACTTTGAGCCCAAATTTTTGGGCAATTTTAAATTTTTTCCTCCACCAAACTCATAGCTATTTTTTTTTAGAATTTCCTTTGGGTTCAAATAAAATGAGAAAAAACAAACCCATTTACCCAATTCCAACTACCCAAAAATTTGGGGGCAAAAATTTTTGCAATTTGGCCAATTTCAAAAATTTAAAAAATACCCAAATTTTCAAAACGGGGCCAGATGAAAAATGCAGACATTCCGGGCCCTCAAAAAAAAACACTTTCTTTTCATCAGTCACCCCCCCGGGGCCCCTCAATTTTACTCTTGCTTTCTTGCATTCTATTTTGAATTTTTTTAAAACCCAAAAAAAAAAAAAAAAAAAAAAAAGGTTTTTATGTTATGCAGATTCGAAATATTTAATTTTTGTATAAATAATTTAAACCCCCTTCATGACTCATATTAGAAGGCTATTGGACTTTTAATTGGACAATGAAAACATTTGTTTACTTTTGAACTTTTAAAAAATCAAACATTTTCCCAAACCTTTAGCCCCCATTTAAAATTTCCCTTTTCAAAGAAAAACCCAAATCAAAATCACCTCTATTTCTAAAAATTTTTTTTCCCCATTTATCAAATGAACCCCCAAAAAAATGAAATACAACCATAAATACGATACGGAAAAAACACCACAAAATCCGGGATTTTAAAAAAAAAAACAAGTTAGTTTTTTTTTCATTTTGCACGGTTTCTGCAGGTTTTTTTTAACTGTCACACGACCAAAAAAGACCCACCTCACCTGTGGGGCCTACCAGCTTTTTTCCTGCTTTATTTTAACCGCAAAAATTTTTTGAGTACAGTAGGCCCCACTTATACGGCGGGGTTTTGTTCCCCCGCTGTCCCCCCGGGAAACAACCTCGCTTTGGAAAAAAAAAGAACCCTTTTTTTTTCCTTTTTTAAATGCATAAAATGCCCGACAAAAATTTACACAAATTATATAAAATTTGTAATAAACTAGCATTAAAAAAAACACAAATAAAAAAACCTTCACAGTAAATTCATTACTATCTTTAAAATATTTTTAATCAATGCAAGGAGAGAGGTGAGTAGTAGTACTTATTGTAGGAAGCCAGGTGCATACCCAGGTTAGGTAGCCCAGGGTGTAGGTAGCCCAGGGTTAGTACCCAGGTTGGGAGCCCAGGTGTAGTAGCCCAGGTTGGGTACCCAGGGTAGGTAGCCCAGGTGTAGGTAGCCCAGGTTAGGTACCCAGGTGTAGGTGCCGGGCTCCCCGTCTCTTACTTAATAAACAATTTTTTAAAACACTCAGAGGTAAAATACACTACATACACTCATTATTTATTTTTAAAATATTTATTTTTTTAACCCCTTTCGGGGCCCAAAACGCCAAAATCTAAAGTGGTGCCCCATGTCCAAAATTTTAAACCCTTTTGGGGTCCGCCCCGAAATCTACGGCTTCACTTTGAGTGCCCAAAACCGTAGATCTATGCCAAAATTCACCCATAAAATTTTAAAAGCGCAAAACGCTCATAGGCCACATTGAGAGAAGGGGTCGCGGGTGGATGGCCCATAAAAAAAAATCTAGGTGCCCGCAAGCTTGGGGGAACGGGGCTCATTCCCCTTTGTTCCCCGGGCCCTCTCGCAAGTCAGCTCTCACTCCCCGGAAAATTGGGACTCTCCTCTTCCTATCAATATTTTTGACACTGAGGAAGTGGAAATGAAAACGAATCTACGGCTTTGTCATTTATGACCGAAAAGAATACCGGGAATCGATAATAGGGGCAAAAACCCTGACGATCCTCAACCTTCTACCTCCCCCGGTTGGGACTGGACTACGGGGTTTTTTCCGAAAACCCCCCCCCCCCCCGAAAAACATCTTTCGATAGTGATAGTGAGGAATCATATTCACCAGTGAAGCCGGTATTTTCGCCGCGCATGCGCTCGGGTATGTACCCAATGCTGTGCCCGGGGACGGAGTACATCCTGGAGTACATCCCAGTACCCCCGGAGTACACCCAGATACATCCCGTGGCCCAACCCATTTTTGGGGATGAAGTAGGATGATGTGCTACACGGCATGGAAAACCACAGGCTCAGGGATGAGTTAGTGGTGATGGTAGGGCCCGCCATGCGCGACCCCAGGCCACGCTGGGACCCACCTGCTGACTCTCATTCAAGGAAAAAAGGGGAGCGCCAGCCACCAGCCCACCACAACCACAACCACCCCAAAAACCACCCTAAGTCCATTCCACCACAAACTGTATGGGGGATTGGCGCAAAATCCCAATTTGTTCCCACCCCACCATTTTGATGACCCAAAAAGTGGAATTCCCCCTATTTGTCCCCGGGAACCCAAGGGCCCCAATAAACTGGAATTCTTGAATTTTCTTTACCCCCCTTGAGGAAATTATTGTCAGGGAAAGTAAAAAGTTTTTTGAGTACCCAGGCAAATACATCTTTATCCCCCGGGCCCAGACTACACAGGTGGAAAGAGACACGGTTGCAAAAAGTATTTGCTTTTTGCAACAATAATGCTTATCCTCACTCTAAAGCAAATTAAAAGCATACGGTCCCAGTTTGGGCTAATTTCAAACCCCGCTTCAGGAAACATACCAGTGAACGGGTTTTATCTTCTTTACGTATTTTGCATTCTCTGAAAAAACCAGGCCTGACAGAATGACAGTTTACAAGATTAGAAAAGTTTTTCATGTATCTAAAACAAAAGTTCAGCATATACTTTTACCTTTCAAGAATTTTGAATTGACGAGTCTTTGTTTTTTTCAAAGGTAACTGCATTAAAAGCATATATACCGAGAAAGAGAAACGCTTTGGTATAAAACGTTTGTGCTCTGTGATTGTGACAGGGGCCCTGGTTTTGGATATTTTTGTATACACGGGTAAAAACACGAAAGATACCAAATGTTTTTGGTTATCTCAGGGAAAAGAGAAAACATGAGGCACCTTATTTTGGGAAGGGGCAACATTATAACCATAACGTACACAACCCCCTTTACTCAGTGATTTCATGAATGAACAAGACAGATGTGTGTGGCCCTGCACACACATTACGATTAAACATGCTTTCTAATCATAAACAAATGCCCGGGCTAAACGCGGGTGCTCGTGGTGGACTGCGGGTTTTTTACTGCCAATGACATCATGGGCATTACGGGGCATGACAAACGGAGCACATTGTTGACAACCTTTCACCAATGAAAGCAAGACAGTGGAAATTGATCGGTGACTAATAACGTATTAAAACCAGTGAGAGTGTTGTTATACAAAAAACATCATTTTGTTGACAAATTGGACATGCAGATTGGTTTTGTTGCTGTGTTCGAAAGAGTTACAAGGTAAAAAGAAACTTTTCTTCCACTCATGGACTTTTCAATGCTCAATGCAAAAAGTACCAAATAAAGACTGGCAAAAACCCACTGTAGGTGAATTTTTTTTGCCCTTTTTGTCAGACAACTCAAAATGAAGTACCAGGAAAGAACACCTGCTATACAACCGGTCCTCGAATTCCCAGGATTCCCCAAGTTTTTGAGGGGGAAGGGAAAATTTTCATAAACAACTTCTTCAACCAGAAGAATGCATCGTCTGGCCAAACAAAACGACGGCAAAAAGACGCAAAACACTGGGTTTTAGTGTGAGGAATTTAACCCTTTGACTGCCCAAACCCCCCAATAGGTTCCCCGGGGGGGGGGGTGTCGAAAAATTTAAAAAAAAAAAAATTATTTTTTCATAAAATATAAGAATTTTTTCCCGATTTTAAGAAAAACCAAAAAAACGAAATTTGATGGAAAACTGCGGAATTATGCGCCCCGCAATTTAGCGACCTGGGCGCGTTTAAAAATGGCGATTTCGCCCACTTTGAGCCCTTTTTTTGGGGAAAATTTCATTGTTCCATCGCCCAAACTCTAGCTATTTTTTTAGAACTTCTTTTTTTTCATTTTTTGAATACAAAAACTGCCCATTTACTGATTTCAACTACAAAAAATTGGTCAAAATTTTTGCAATTTGGCCAATTTCACGAAAACTAAAAATATGACAATTTCAAAATAAGGTCCAAAAACAATCAGACTTTCCTGGCTCAAAAAATAACATTTTCTTTGCTCATAGTCAGTCCCCCGGCCCTTCGATATTACTCTTGTTTTCTTTTTAAATTTTTTTTATTCAAACAAAAAAAAATTAACTTACTATTATCAGACTACTGCAATGCTGTAATAACGTATAAAAACATCAACCCATTCAGACGCATATTAGAAGGGCTATTGGACATTTTTTGGGATAATGGCACATTTTTTTATTTTTGAACAGGGAAAAAATCAAAACTTTTCCCCACTTTGAGCCCATTTCTAGGTTCTTTTTTAGTAAAATCAATAAAAAATCACCTCTATTTCTGAAATATTTTTTCCATTCTATCAATAGCCCAAGAAAACGAAAATACAACCATAAGTAGTATACAAAATAGACCACAAGTCGGCATTTTAATTAAAAAAAACGGTCGGAGTTTTTTTTTTCTCATTAAGCACTGCGTGCTCCAGGTTTTTTTTTATATGGGCACACTGACCACACAGACCCATTCTCTCACAGTGGGCCTACCACTTCCCTGCTTGATTTGAAGCCGCTAAAAATTTATGAGTATATATACGTCAAACAGGGGCACCCGAAAACGTATATATACGGCTGCACAGTCAAAGGGGTTTAAGGTCCCTCTTGCATGGTCCTTTGTTTCAAGGAGTTCCACAAGCCCAGCTTTTCTAAAACCCTTTTCCAGTGATTTGTAAATATGTAAAAATATAGAACTTTAGATTATACAAATTGTGCATGTTTTTTGAAAAAAAAAAACACAAAACAATATAAGATAATAACTTTAGTGGGTTTATTGTGTCAATACAGGAGTTTATATATATATACAAAATTGGTCTCTCAGGCCCCAAATGTTATAGGAATAAAAAAAAAATTGGAAAAGAAAAAAAAACAATAAAACCCAAAAAAATGTAATGCCGTATTGGGGAAAATTCGTCGATGTTCCCCGCCACCACATCATTTTTGACAAACTTCTTGGCACTGTATCCGTAAGTAAGACAAAATTTTTTTTTTTTTGTCTTATTACCTTCACAAAAAATGTTTTTAAATTCTGTAAGAAAAAAAAAATTTTTTTTTTTTTTCAAAATTTCTTGGACACTGGAGCACCACTTCAAAATTTGGCCTTGGACCCAAAGGGGGTTAAAAAAAAAAAAATTTTTTTTTTTTTCTTAAAAATAGAAGTGAATTTTTTTTGTGAATGTAACAAAACAAAAAAAAACGAGATTTGATGGAAATTGACAAAATTATGCTCTCGCGAATTTTTGATGTGTAAAATTGAATTTTACAAATGGGCGATTTTGCCGATTTTTCACCCCCCTTTTTTGGGCCAAATTACATTATTCCATCAAACCAAATTTTTAGCTATTTCACGTATTACTTCATTCTATCGATTGAGCACAAAAAATCGCCAATTTGTTTCAACTAAAAAATAAAGTACCGGAAATTGGTAATTTGGCCAATTTAACACAAAATTCAAAATATACGAATTTTTAAAAAAGGGGCCAAATAAACATGTAAAATTCCGGGACTAAAAATAACATTTCCCCTTTTCATTAGTTTGTTTTTTGGCTTTTTCAAATAAATTCCATTTTTTATTTTTTTTTTCACAATGAATTTTTTTTTCAACCAAAAACGAAGATTTTCCTTATGCAATATTGTAATAATTATACAAATATCATCACCCATTTGTGAATGTAAATTAAAACCCCCCCGGCGTGTATTAGACGTGGAGGTCGTTTGTTTCTCTTGAACATTGGCAAAAATTTAAAAATTTCCGCCACTTTGAGCTCAGTTTTTAAGCCCTTTCCAGGCAAAACCAATCAAAATTTTCTCATTTTTTGCAATAGTCTTCCATTCTATCAAAAGGACCAAGAAATCACAAAAACAACTATAAAAACATACGAAAAAACACTGCAAAATCGCTGTTTTAATCAAAAACAGGGGTTTTGTTTTTTTTTTCTCGTTATAGCAGTGGCGCAGAATTTGTTTTTTTGTGGTGCACACATACCACAAGATGTATTCCTCATACTAGGCCCCAAATTTTCCACCACAGTTTATAAGCGACTGAGCCATTACGTAGATCTAGGTTTGGACCCTGAACGAAAGCCGTAGATCACGGGGTGGACCCCGAAAGGGTAATATAGGAAGAGAGGTGATAGTATTTATTTTTTAGGGAATCATGTAGGTAGCCGGGAGGGGTAGCCTGCCTGGGCTACACCGACCGGGTACCTACATTGTGGGGCCCGAGCCATATTATTAACATCACATACCTTTTCTTAAATTTTAAAAATTTTTAACAACTACGATATTTGTAAAATGACTGGGAGAGTTACTATTTAAAGAAAAGAGTAAACAAGAATAGGGTAGCAGATGAAAAAGGAGGCTTTTTGAAAGGTAGGGTTTGGACCAGGGTTTTTCAGTGAAACATAAAGTGAACATATTTAGATAAGCTAAAGAGGTTTTGTGGCATTAAGGATTTGGAAAAGGCATATGACAAGGGGGGATAGGGGGGCAATGGGCAGATTTTGCAGGTGATGGTGAAGGAGGAGGTTTCGAAAAGTGAAGAGTTTTTTACGAGGATACGAGGCTCAAGTTTGAGTATGTGGAAAAAGGGAGATTATTTCCCAGTAAAATAGGCCTTAGACAAGGATGGTTTATGTCACCGTGGTTTTTTTAATATATTTATAATGGGGGTTTTAAGAGAATAAAAGCGAGGGCTTGGGAAAGGGTGGGGTTAAAAGAAAAAGAACACAAAATGGAGGGTCACATTTGCTCTTTGCTGATGCACTGTGCCTTGGAGATTTTAAGGAAATTGCAGAGGTGGGGAGAAATTTGTAGGGAAACAAAAGAAGAAAATTTAAAAATGAATACAGGAAAGAGAAGGTTATAGATAACAAAAAGATTAGGTGATAAAGATTGGTATCAGATTGGAGGGAAGAGTTGGAGGAGGGGAATTTTCAGATATTTGGGGGTGGACGTGTCAGCGGGGGGTCATGAAAGAGGTGAATCAAAAAAATTGATGAGGGGGAAAAGGGGGAGCGGTGCACTTTGGACTTGGAGACAAAGAACTTTGCCTTCCCGGGGAAAAAGGGAATGTAAGAGTAAGTTTTACCAAACCCCTTTTATGGGGGGAAGCATGGGGGATGAATGTTGCGTGGGGGAAAGGCTGGAGGCGTGAATGCTGCTGAGGGCAAAGTGTGGTGGAATAAATGCAGAGAATTCGCAGTTTTGGGAAATTAGGGGGAGGGCGGGATTACCAAAAATGTTGTCCAGAGGGCTGAGGGAAAGGGTTTTTTGAGGTGGTTTGGCATTAGAGAGAATGGGCGAACAGAATGACTTTAAGAGTGTTCAGTTGTAGGGAAGAGGCGGGGGAGGGGTCCCTAGAAAGGGTTTGGGGGGAGGGGGGAAAGGGGGTTTTGTGTGCGAGGGGGTTGGACTTCCAGCAGGCATCCGAGCTGTTTTTATAGGAGTGAATGGAGACAAATGGGTTTTTTTTTTTCTTGCAGGCTGTTTGGGGTGGAGCAAATAACTTTATGAAGGGATTCAGGAAACCGGGAGCCGGGCTTGAGTCCTGGAGGGAAGTACAGTGCCTGCACCTGAAGAGGGGTGTTAATGGTGCAGTTTTAAAAAAGTATGTAAAGCACCCTCGCAAGACATGATGGAGTGAATGATGGGGAAAGTTTTTCTTTTTTGGGCCCCCCGCTTTGGTGGGGGAAACGGCCAGGGGGTTAATAAACTGCCTCCTCTTTGTTTTTAAAACCTTTCCCCCTCTCTCTTCCCTGATGCTTCTATCTCCTTGTATCCACAAACCCTTTTTCTCTCAGTGTAGCTACAACTAAAAAGTGATCATATATCTGTGGCCCCTAATAAATATGTCAACCCGAAAATCTACCAACAGCTTTTCTACCAAAACATAATCCAACAAAATACTGTCATTTCGCCCAAAATCAATTCTTGACACTTATTTATCCTTTTTTTCTTAAAAAATTATTTCCTATAACTAAACCCCTTTTTTATCAAAATTAATCAAAGGGCTCCCATTATCATTTACACCTGGCACCCCAAAATTACCTACCACACCCCTCAAAAATTTTCTCCTACTTCACATTCAGGCCCCTAAAACAATTTAAATCCCCCCCCTCACTTTTCAAAGGTTCCTAACATTTACTTAAAATCTCCCCCAAAAACTCTCTCTATCCTCTACATTCCTCCTTCTCCAGGTGCTACACCTTATTATGACCCACTTTTTTGCACCAACCTTTTCTTTAAACCCTTTTAGGGTCCAAAGGGCCCCAAATCTGGAGTCACCACCTGTCCAAGAATTTCAAAAAAAAAAAAAATTTGTTATTTTTTCTTATGAAATGTAGAGAATCTTTTTGGAAGGTAATAAAACAAAAAGACGAAATTTTTTGGAAAATTGACGAAATTATGCTCTCGCGAATATTGAGTGTCAGCGATATTTTTAATTTGGCCCAAATTTAAAAAACAAAGTTTAAAAATCCAATTTCAAAAAAAGGGGCCAAATGAAAAAGTAGGTCCTGGCACAAACAACATTTCCTCTGTTCATTAGTTTTTGTTTTGAGGGTTTAAAAAATAAATTCCATTTTTATTTTTTTTTTCACATATGAATTTTTATTCAACCCAAAAAATAAAATTTACTGTTAGCAATACTGTAATAATTGTAAAAATACATCACCATTTTGTGATGATATTGACCCACCAGTGACGGGATTAGACGTGTGAGTCGTTTGTTTACTCTTGAATATCGCAAAAAAAATTTAAAATTTCCCGCTACTTTGAGCCATTTTTAAACCCTTTCCAGTGCAAAACCAATCAAAATCATCTCTAAATTTTTTTTAATATTCTTCCATTCTATTTTATAACCAAAAAAACGCAATACAACAAAAAAAACAAAAAACACTGCAAAAATTGCTGTTTTAATCGAAAAACATTTCATTTTTTTTTTCTCATTATACACAGTTTGCTGCAGGATCGTTTTATGTGGTGCACACATACCCCAAAAATTCTCCATATCAGCCCAAATGACCCCTCACAGTTTATCAGAGTGACTAGCTCATGCGTAGATCACGGTTTTTGGGCCTAACGTAAAGCCGGAAAACTACGGGACGGACCCTGAAAGGGTTTAAACCACATAACCTGAATTTACACTTCAATTCTCTTTTTTTCCTTCCATAACGATCTTCAACATTTCTCTACCCCGTTCCTTTGCCTAACTCCCTATTTTAATTAATATATTACATATTATTTTATTTAAAAATGCGTTTTTATTAATTATATGACGTATTGGAAAATAACCTTTCTTACCATTTGGAATTTTTTTTCACACAAAAAAAAAAAATTTTTCTGTAGCAGACACTGCAAAATTTTAATAATTATAAAAAAATATCAACCCATTCAGACTGAATATTAGACTGGCCCTTGGACACACATTAGACAGTAATGGGCTTTGTTTACTCTTTAACATCACAAAAAACAAACATTTCTGCTTTGAGCCAATTTCAAGTACTTTTCGTTGTGAAAGCAATCAAAACCATATTTATTTCTCTAATATATCTTCCCAAAATATCAAATGAGATCAAAAAAAACAAGAAATACAACAATAAAAACCATACAAAAATATACCACTTAAGAGGCAGCAATGGCTGAGAAGTGAACTCTGTATTTATGGTCCAATTTCTTTCTATTTTCCATGTACATGAAGAAGCATCATAAGAACAACATAAGAAAGAAGAACACTGCAAAAGGCACTACTGACCCATGCGAAGCAGGTCCATGTCCCTCCCCCCCGATTAGGCCCAATGACCACCCACCCATCCTGGTCACCTAAACTCCAAGGATGGAGCACCTGCACCAGACCCAGCAGCACAAGCTAGTCCAGGTCCACTCACTCCCACTCATGTATTTATGTAACCTATTTAAAACTACTCAATGGTTTTAAAAAAAAAAAGCGACCCTGATAACTGTACTTGGGAGTTTGTTCCACTCATCCGCAATTCCACTTGAAAAATCAGCACAGACACAACCAGTGGCTTTTACCCCCCTTATATCCTTTCCTGAATCTAAAATTTTCCACCTTGAAACCCCGCTGCGAGTCCTCTGGCTGGAAATTTCAGCACGCTATTAACATCCCCTTATTTATTTCCTGTCGATCATATCCCCCCTAATTCCTATCATACGCCTTTCGAGAGAGTGCAATTCAGGGCCCTCGGTCTATCCTCACAGGGAAGATTTCTGGAACATGGGATCATCTTTGTCATCCTCCTCTTACGTTTTCCCAGAGCATGTTATATCATTCTGTAAACGGGTGACCAGAACTGAGCAGCAATATTCTAAATGAGCCTAACCAAGATATATAAAGTTGAAAGACAACCTGAGGACTTCTATTATTTAATACTTATAGTTATGAAGCCAAAGAATTCTGATTACTTTATTTGCAAACAACTAATTGCACGTTTCTTGGTTTTAAGATTACTGCTAAACAGAACTCCATAAATCCTTTCGCAATCAGTAGTACTAAGATCTACATTAGTTTATATGTGCACGGTTATTTTAACTGTCCAACATTTAGAACTTTGCACTGTCAATATTAAACTGCATCTGCCACTACTCCGGCCATTGCAATCAGTCGATTCAAATTATTCCTGGAGTGCTTTAGTGTCCTTATTAGAAGATTGGACGGGCCTATTTTGGAGTCATCATCAAATTTGCTTTATGTCGCTATTTATTCCCCTCATCTATGTCGTTTTTATGTAAATTGTGAACAACAACAGGCCAAACACGGACCCGAGGAACACCGCTTTGTGACGTGCCCCCATTCTAATTCTCCCCATGTTTATGCAAACTCTCTGTTGCTCTTTGTCAGCCATGCCTCTACAGCCCAGAAAAAAATTCCTCGCTATTTCCGTGTGCCTTAAGTTTCCTCAGTAGCCTCTGATGTGGAACTCTATTTCGAAAGCCTTACTGAAGTCCATATAGTACACAATATCATAATCATTAACGCAAGATCTACCCTCCCAAACACCTTAGTGAAAAAAAAAGTTTTAGTAAATTCGTAAGACAGGAACGCCCCTTTTGTAAAACAGTGTTGAGATTTTATTAATCATCTGTGCTGTCAAGAGATGCTACGAATTGCTTCGCAATTATTGATTCCGATAAATTTCCCACTATGGAGATCAGGCATATTGGTCTATAGTTTGAAGCCCAGGACCTGTCACCGTGCCTTGTAAATAGACTTACATTTGCCATTTTTAGCTTATTCAGGCACAAACAGTTTTGTAGTGATACATTAAAAAGATTAGCCAAAGGTATGCTAAGTTTCCTCCTTATACATCTTTAACACCCTTGCAAACAGTTCATCAGGCATGGGGGATTTGTTAGGTTTAGTTTCTCAATTTGTCTGAGGACCATGTCACTAGTTACCGCAATCGTACATAGTTTATTATCCATCCTGTTCTACATAATCTATTTTTCAGAATTCGTCTAGTATTTTCCTGGGTGAAAAACTGAGGAAGTAGTATTATAGAATTTCACACACATTCTTATCACTGTTATGATCTGACAGAGTTAATCTTAAGTAGGGCAATCTTGTTCCCCATAATCTTACTTCTGTATACCTGAAAGAACCCTTTGGGTAGTCTTTTGAATCCCTTTGTGAACCTTTGCCTCAAAATCCCTTTTTGCTTTTTCATATTCCTCTCTTTATTTCTCTCTTAATTGAATATACTGATTTCTAACTGCCCATCCCCTCTTTGATATGCCTATATAGCCTCTACTTTTGACCAATGAGAATTTTTAATCTATTGTTCATCCATTTGGGATCATTTTTGTTAGATCTTATTTCCTACTCGGACCAAAAGTGTCTGGGCAGCTCTACTAGGCCTGAAAAACGTCATATTGGCAACCAGGGAACACCACCTACCTGGACCCATAGTCAGTAACATCTCCAATTTAGCCCACCCAGGTAATTTTTCAAGGTCCCATGAAGTCCGTCAAGCGAAAATCTGGGCCAGAGATTTGATTGCAGTTATCTGGGTAATTCCATGATATATTTGAAACTAAGTGATTTGTGATCACTTTCCCCTCAAGCTCATCATTAACCTCAAGATTATTAATAGTGAATCTTTATTGACTCACGAAATCGTAATGACACGACTGCCAAACAAACCATAACCCCGGCCGGATTGAATCACCGCGTCCAGGAGAGTCTCAAAACTTCCAATCCTGTCTCGACGCGGAGTTTTGAGACTCTCTGACCACGGTTCAATCCGGTCGGGGTAATGGTTAGTGAATCTTGTTGCAAGAACCAAGTCAACAGATTGTTGCCTCTTAGTTGGTTCTGTCACAAACTTGTTTCTAAAAAGCAATCCTGAAAAACCGTATCAAGAAAGTCACTAGACTCAAGATTTTTTTTGGGGGGGGGGGGGGGGGGGGGTGTTTTTTTTTTTGTTTCCCTGTCATGTTTTCTAATCAATTTTGTCTAAAGTAAAATCTCCCCATTATCACACATTTTCATATCTAGATGCCTATGAATTTCGTTCCATAACAGCTTACTGCCCTCCGTATCAGGTTTGGGGGCCTATAAATCAACACCCAAAATTATTTGTCACGTCCCTCGAGAAACTGTAGCCAAACAGATCTGTGTTCGATGTTTCTAATTTTAATCATGTCCTAAGACCAACAATTTATATTTTCTCCTGACATACATCGCCACACCCACACCACCCTTCCTTTTGACCCTCTCAGTGTGAATTGTTTTATGATAACCCTGTATGTTGCAATCATAAGGCATTCCTCTATCTTCAGGTTTGAACCAGGTCTCTGTTATACCAATAACATCTATCGTACCTACACTTGCAAAGTAATCTTAGCTCATCTATCTTATTTCTTAGACTCCTACTATTTGTATAGTAACCATAAGGAGCTAGTCACTCGTTGCCCTCTACTATCTTTCTTTGTTTGTTGATCAATTGATTTTGCCATTACTAGCAACTTTATTTTGGAATGTTGTCTTTTAAACATATCCCTGAGGTATCCCAGACCTCTAAATCTATCAGTTTAAATTCCTGACAAGTCCAAACTATTACCCTCTCAATTGAATTTGCTAATGCACCACTTCCTCCCCATAGAGATGACCCCATCCCTTGCATACATATCACATTTTGCCAAAGAATAGGTCCCAGTATCAATGAATGGGATTGCAAGTTCCTTGCAGTACCTGTCTAGCCAGCAATTTATACCAATTGCCCTAGACACCCATTCATTGCCCACTCCCTTTCTAGGCAAAATGCTACATATGACTGGGATCCCTTCCTTAGACCTAACTACTTCTATGGCTGACCTGTACTTATCCAGCAGCTCCTCTCTCCTGCCCTTCCCAATGTCATTACCCCCAGGACTAAGACAGATAATGGGCTTGTTCCCATTACCTGCATACCACCATACATTGCCCAAGTTTCAATAAGATAGTCCAACAAACAAATGAGACCCAATTCCCTAGATCAAGAGCAAGAGCCCCTCACCAGCATTACGGAACCTCCCTCAAGGCCCACTCACATCTGGAAATTTCGCTTGTGTCTGGAAGCAAAAAATAAACCGAGTGACTGCTCGTATCTGGAAAAACTCATACGTGGATGCACTCATAAGTAGAGGTTCCACTGTATTTAATAAAAAGTAACATACATCTGGCAGCATATACAGTAGTAAAATATTTAGTAAAAATTAACATACATCTGGCAGCATATAGAGGGGTGGGGGGGTAGGGCAGTAGTAAAATATTTAGTAAAAAGTAACATAGTATGCTATGTAGGTACTTTATATAGCAAAGGTTTGGCATTATGTCCTGCTCAGTATGTACGCAATTTTCTAAGGTTCGACTTGCAGCTTGGAACCAAGCTCAGTCGGAAGTTGGATGGTACTTGTATTTGCTTCCAAGATGGTTAGTGATGTTAGTCTGAGAGACTGCAATATTGTTTGAGAGGTCAGTTTCTACTGTAGAGAAGTTATTGAGTATTTTCACAGTACCATTTGAAGGAGGGGGGGGAGAAGAGAGGGGATGAGAGAAATAAGAGGAGAGTGGGGGGAGGGAGGGGGGATGGGAGGGGGGAATCATTTGCATTGGAGATGGTTATACCTGCTTTGGAATTATTAAATCCAATTGAATAATAATTTTGTTTGGACTAAACAATTGTGTAGGTTGCAGAGTACGGTAGACCTCTGGATTACATAATCCCCAAAAATAATGAATTTTAGCATGCAAGCACTGAAAAACAGCAACTGTAATTTGAATCTGCACCAGAACTTCTCTGACCCTTTGTGCTATAATTTATGATGGGCTCAAGAGTGATGTGTGAAATGCTTGGTGGCTATACCGTGATGAGTGCAGCCATCATGCAATGTTGTAATAGTACTCACACTGCCTACCTTCTTGGGTATTATCATTACCCCCATATTTATACTAACTGTACATTCCCCTGTCTTTGAATAGTACCTACCCAGCTATACTTACACAAGTAAAATATGTTTGGTTGAAAACCCCATGAAAAACTATTAAATAAAAGGTTGTGTAGTGAAGGTATGATGTTCACTGGTACAGTTTGATGTTTACCAATTATGCTGAACTTAGATATCAGTAGTATGGGAGTTTTGTGGACTTTTGTGGAGGATCTGGCTGAGGCCCTACTTAGTGTTGTTATATTCTCTTTTCTCTTCTCTCCTTGATCCTGATTCTGTGTCGCAGTGCTTTTATATTGTTATTGAGCTTGCAATCCGTTTTAATTGTATCAAGCAAGCTGTTCTGATTGCCGAGGTGGTCAAGTAGTTAGTTAATGTGAGGACTTAGTCAGTGCACTAGTTAAGTCTAAGTTGAGTTTTGAGACATAGCAACTACTTAGAGGCACTTACACACATATCACACAAACTTACTTGTACATATTTTAATATCTTATTAAATGTTAATGTATCCAGACAGTACTTAAGACGTATAAATGTGATATATGCCTTCAAAGCACAATACTACTGTACACACAGAGAAGTGTAGCAACTGTATCCTATATTATATTAAACTGATTAATTTAATTTACTTTGATCTTATACCTCTAGACTTTTGTTATTAATAAATTTTATTAAATTTTTAATTTCTCGCCAGTTCGTAGCCTACCAGTGTAATCCTGAAGCACTAATAATCTTATTGAATTCTAATGGACAATTGGACCAGATACGACTACTTGTTACGAAAACCCAGTAACAAGGCTAGGATGCTAGAAGGGCATCCTTTCTAGTAATCACATGAAGATCCTATGCTTATTAGAAATCACGTTTTTTGTAACACCCTCAGACACGACATCTCCACTGCCTCCCCCAGCTTTCATCTTGTTGCAAACATTCATCCACCCATGCTTCACACCCTAATCCTATAAGAGTGTTGGTATAACTATACTCACTCATACATTTCCCTCATGCTTCCATGGACAAAGTTTCGTCTCCACAGACCCTCAGTGCACGCACTCACACCTTTTTCCCCTCATCAATTCTATGATTCACATCTTTCAAAGACC
>NC_069410.1:62173580-62204569 GCF_026875155.1 Cherax quadricarinatus
CCCGGGGATCCCGGGGGACCTAACCCGGGTACAACACCTTATGACTGGAATGGTATTTTACCTCTCTGAGATTTAAATGTTATTAAGTATGAGACGGGGAGCCAGAGACCTACCTGGGCTACCTACACTGGCTCCTCACCGGGGCTACCTACACCTGGGCTACCTACACCTGGGCTACCTACACCTGGGCTACCTACACCTGGGCTACCTACACCTGGGCTACCTACACCTGGGCTACCTACACCTGGGCTACCTGCACCTGGCTTCCTACAAATAAGTACTACTACTCACCTCTCTCCTTGCATTAAGATTACAAATACTTTAAGATAAGTAATGAATTTACTGTGAATGTATTTTACTTTGTGTGTTTTTAATGCCTAGTTCTATTACTAACTTTATATAATTTAGTGTAAACTTGTTGTCTGGCATTTATATGCATTTATAAATGGAATAAAATGGCGTTCTGCCTTCCAGCGATGTCTGCTTTCCGGCGACAGCCTGGAACCTAACCCGCCGTATAAGTGGGGCCCTACTGTACTCAAAAATTCTAGCGGCTTCAAATCAAGCAGGAGAAAGCTGGTAGGCCCACATGTGAGAGAATGGGTCTGTGTGGTCAGTGTGCACAGTATAAAAAAAAATCCTGCAGCACGCAGTGCATAATGAGAAAAAAACTCCAACTTGTTTTTTGATTAAAATGCCGATTTTGTGGTGTATTTCCGTATCGTATTTATGGTTGTATTCTCATTTTCTTGGTCTCATTTGATAAATGGAAAACATATTATAGAAATAGAGGTGATTTTGATTGGTTTTACTTTGAAAAGAACCTTGAAATGGAGCTCAAGGTAGGGAAAATGTTTGATTTTTGCCAATGTTCAAAAGTAAACAAATGATGTCATTGTCCAATAAATGTCCAACTAGCCATTCTAATATGCAGTCATGAATGGGTTGACATTATTTATACAATTATTACAATATTGCAGTAGTCTGCATAACAGTAAACCTTTTTTTTTTTTTTATTTTTTGCTTGAATAAAAATTCAAAATAGAATGCAAGAAAGCAAGAGTAATATCAGAGGGGCCGGGGGACGTGACTGATGAACAAAGAAAGTGTTGTTTTAGAGCCAGGAATGTCTGCATTGTTCATTCTGGACCCTGTTTTGAAATTGGCATATTTTTTAATTTGCATGAAATTGGCCAAATTGCAAATTTCTGACCACATTATTGGGTAGTTGGAATTGATAAATGGGTAGTTTCTTGTACTCAGTCAATAGAACAAATGGAGTTCTAAAGAAATAGCTATGAGTTTGGTGGACTGGAACAATGAAATTAGCTGAAAATAGGGCTCAAAGTGGGCGAAATCGCTGATTCATAAATATCGCCGAGGTCGCTAACTTTGCAAGAGCGTAATTCCGTAAGTTTTCCGTCAAATTTCGTTCTTTTGGTGTCATCACCATCGGGAAAAGATTCTCTTATCATTTCATGAGAGATTTTTTTTTTTTTTTCCAAAAATTTTTCGACACTAGGAGACACCTCAGGATTTGAGGGTGTGACAGTTATGGGGTTATAATTTTTTTGGTAGGTAGTGTATATTGGTGTTGAGATTCAGCTTATTTTCTCAATTTGTATATTTAATGTCACAATTTTTTTTTTTTTTTAAGCCCCATCAGGTACCACCGAGGTGTGACCTGAAAAGTTTTATTTTTAATTTAGTAATTTTATGAAATTATAGTCTCAATCTTTTTTTTTTTTTAAAAAGCCTTTGTATATATCAACCGATGTAGAGTGACTGAAAAGTTTTTTTATTTTATATTTAGTATTTATTAGGTTAAGTGGTTAGTAGTCTTAAACTACTAGAAGTAATTTAGTATTCTTTTTTTATTGAATGGCCCTTGTAGTATTATGAGATTACAAAGTAAGGCACTGGTCATTTGTTGTCACAAATTGCATTTATTTATATTGGTTAGGTGCAAAAGAAAATTGTTGGTTCAGATACTGATTGAGAAAATAGAATGACAGATTGTTTCAGTGATTCATAGTGATTTATCTAATTGAGGGAGTGAAGGCAAGCTAGCAGTCACCTAACTTGTCTAGTTCAACCAAATGCGTTTATCACCAAGGCACGGTGCCCAAAGAAACACTTTTGTGTCACTCACACTATCACTGTTTTGAGAGGCCACGAATGACATTAGATTCACTCCAAACAATATCTCGACTTCTCCTTGAGAGTGCAGGCACTGCATTCCACCTCAAGATTGGGTCTAGTTAGCGACGTGCAATATGTGTTTAGAAAACAAAGCTCGCACCTTGGAGTGTTGTAAGTATGTGTTGAGGTCTTCAGCAAATATTAAGCATTTGAGTTCTATGTATATGTTCTCAAATATTCAGTGAAGTTTGGTATGTTGGTTTGAGGTATTCTGTAAGTTGATTAAGTATTAGATCAGTAGTTTTGCTTTTAAATTAAGCAAGGACCTATATTTTCACCATGGAAGAAACTATAATGCAGCCTCCGCAGCAAAATCTTTGCCATGAAACTCGAAAAAGTTGCTTGCCATTGATTAAGTGCCAAATGGTTTTTGCTTGTTTTCAACCATGTAAAGAAAATGAATGAGACATGTGTTGAATGAGACATGTGTTGCGAGTGTGGGACATGTTAGTCTCACACTCCATTTGTATCTTTTTCCCTGTACTTTTGTTGCCATCTACAGTTATTTCTGTCATTCATAATGGGTCAGGAGAGGCTTTGTATGGTGAAGACTGGTGTCATCACTTTTCTGGGGGAGGGAGTCCTTGTGAAGGATATTTTCAGAGAGGCCGAGATACATCCCTCAGTCTATCCGGAACCTCAATGTTGCTGCAAGCAATTTGCCTCGTGGTACAACTCCCATTACAAAGAAGGGGTCTGGAGGGCCCTACAAATTTCAGTTTAAAGACAATCCAAAATAAACCTCTTGGCATTCCAGCCACTAAATCAACCTTTCCTCTGTTTATTAATCATGTCCCCTTGCCTCTTCTTTAGCACCTGCTCTCCATATTAAACCCATTGTTACACAAAAATTTAAAGTTTTCACTCTGTTTCTCTCCTTAATGAAATGTAGCCAAAGAATGATTGGTCATGGTTTAAGCCATCTCAGTAATTGAGACAAACTTATTAACCCTTTCAGGGTCTGTCCCGTAGATCTGCGGCTTTACGTTCAGGGTCCAAACCGTAGATCTACGTCATGAGCTCAGCTCACTGATAAACTGTGAGTGGTACATTTGGGCCTAGATATGAGAGAATACATCTATGTGGTATGTGTGCACCACATAAAACAGATCCTGCAGCACACTGTGTATGAGAGAAAAAAACCTGAAATCATGATTTTTCGATTAAAACAGCAACTTTGCAGTGTTTTTTCGTATGTTTTTTATAGTTGTATTTGCAATTTCTTGGTCTCATTTGATAGAATGGAAGACATATTACAGAAATAGAGATGATTTTGATTGGTTTTAGCACTGGAAATGGCATGAAACTGAGCTCAAAGTAGCAGAAATGTTAAATTTTTGCCGATATTCAAGAGTAAACAAACGACCTCACATGTCTAATACACGCCAGCTGGTGGGTCTAATATGCATTCACAAATATGGTGATGATATTTATACAATTACAGTATTGCATAACAGTAAATCTTCTATTTTTTGGTGTGAATAAAAATTTATTATGTGAATAAAGAATCAAAATGGAATTTATTTGTAAAGCCTCAAAACATAACTAATGAGCAGAGGAAATGTTAGTTTAGTTCCAGGAATACCTACATTGTTTATTCTGGACCCTATTTTGAAATTGGAATATTTTGAACTTTGTATTAAATTGGCCAAATTAACAATTTCCGATCACTTTAATTTGTAGTTGAAACAGTTGACTTGGCGATTTCTTGTGCTCAATCGATAGAATAGAAGTAATACTAGTGAAATAGCTAAGAATTTGGTTGACTGGAATAATGTAATTGGCCTAAAATGGGAGTGAAAGTCGGCAAAATCGCCGATTCGTAAATATCGCTGACACATCAAAATTCGCGAGAGCATAATTTCGTCAATTTTCCATCAAATTTTGCACTTTTTGTTTTATTACCTTCACAAAAAGATTCTCTACCATTTCATAAGAAAAAATAACAAATTTTTTTTTTTTAAATTCTTGGACACTGGGGCACCACTTCAGATTTGGGCCTTGGACCCTGAAGGGGTTAAAAAGCCCATGAAACAGACCAGGTAGGTAAAGGGGGGAGCCTTACTATTCCACAAGAAAATTTCCCAAAATCAAATAATTTCACTCTTTGAGGCCTATTTCAAGCCACTTCTGGTATGAAACCCACCAAAATTATTTCAGTAGTATGTCTTTTAGTTTATCAATTGAAACCATGAAAACTGTCCTAAAAAACACCTCAGTCACTATATTAACCGTTTTGGTGTCTATCCCATTATATAAAATATGTATTATTACCAAACCTCTTTCTACACACAGTTCAATTAAAGGCTCCCCATTTTCATTTACCCCTGGCACCCCAAATTTACCTATTACTCCCTCCATAAAATTTTTACCCACTTTAGCATTGAGATCCCCAACCACAAGTACTCTCTCACTTAGTTCATAACTCCCCATGCACTCACTCAACATTTCCCAAAATCTCTCTTCCTCTACACTTCTCTCTCTCCAGATGCATAAACACTTAATGTAACCCACTTTTCACATCCAACCCTTATTTTACTCCACATAATCCTTGAATTTATACATTTATATTAGCTTTGTTTCACTTAGAGCCAGGACCTTCAACTTCTTTTCATTCATAACATCCACAATCATCTCTATCATTCGCACTACAACCACACACATTCAAACATCCCACTTTAAAGGTTTTCTTCTTCTTTTTAGTAGGCTATACGGGAAAAGGGGTTACTAGCCCAGCGTTCCTGGCGTTTTAGTTGACTTTTACAACATGCATGCCTTGTGGAGGAAAGATTCTCATTCCACTTTCCCATGGATGTGAAAGGAAAAATAATAAGAACAAAAGCTATTAAGATAAAATCAAAGAAAAACTCAGATGAGTATGTATACATAAATGTATACATGCATGTGTAGTGTGCGTGTGACCTGAGTGTAAGTAGAAGTAACAAGATGTACCTTAAATCTTGCTTGTTTATGAGACAGAAAAAAGACACCAGCAATCCTGCCATTATTTAAAACAAATACAGGCTTCTGTTTTACACTCAGTTGGCAGTACGGTAGTACTTCCCTGGGCAGTTGCTGTCTGTTACCAACCTACTACCTACATTCAATATATATATTAGTGTTAACACTTCAGGTTCAAACCTATGAACTTCGACAAGGGAGACACTAGTGTGTATGTGTACCCGACAATATAACATGTATAATTATTTATCCCATGTGTTCTTCATCTTTCATAATTTTTTACTTGAATGCTATTTTTAAGAACATCACTACTGTGTTAATTGACATCCAATTGTATATAAATTCTAGGGTGTTGGAGATAGATGTGGGATTAAAAAATAAAGAACCTGATAGGTGGGTGTTGTCACAATTGCTGTGCTGATGACACAGCAAATAGCAACTGTGACTCCTGCACTAACCTTTTGCAACTACTCTTTGGAGAAGTTGCAAAGGTTAGAGGAGTTTGGGAGGGTTTACTTGGAGAATGAAATTAAGTGAACACAGAAAAGAGCAAGATAATGAGAGTAAACTGTAAGTTTCAATTGAAAAAAATTTTGTCAGATGTTGTGAAAGATAAGATGAATCATAGACTATATAAAGGGGAAAAAAAGTTAATCTATGGGGGCAAAGATTGAATGTACCAGTGTATTGGTATTAATCCTTTTATATGGGTAAGACATTGGCTTCAAACATTGCAGTGAGGTGGAGGAGAAGGTTGGAGGCAGTGGAGATGTCAGGTTTGAGAGCAATATGGTATAAATATTATGCAGAGAATGTGGGGTTACAAAGGACAGTATTATTCAAAAGGCAGAGGAGGGGTTGTTGAGGTGGATTGGGCATTTAGAGAAGATGGAGCAGAATAGGATGACAAGTGGGTGTATAAATCTGGGGTGGAAGGAAGAAGGGGTAGAGGATTATTACAGGAAGGTTCAGAGGGAAGGGGTGGTGGTGGTTTTGGGTGGTTGGCACCTATGCATCCAATAAGAGCATGAGTGTTGGATGAAGGTGAGTACAGACTAAGTGGGTTTTAGGGATTTGATGTGCTGTTGGAGTGTGAGCAAGTCCTAGAGATGGGAAATATAGTGCCTGTACTCTGAAGAAGGGTGAGGATGTCACAGTTTGGAGAGTCGTTTGAACTGTGATTGTGAATTCTGGCAAGACATTTATACTGTATATTGAATAATTAGTAGTGAATGTTCTTGATTTTTTGGTTTCCCTGCCTTGGTGGGAGATGGCCAATGTGTTAACATTAGAATTGTGTCAGCATTCAGTAAAAATACTAAACTTTTTTTTTTTTTTTTCAGATTGCTTGCAACTTGTTCCGAACTCTTCCTCCTTCGGATAACCCAGATTTTGACCCAGAAGAGGACGATCCAACGCTAGAAGCGTCTTGGCCACACTTACAGCTGGTCTATGAATTCTTTCTACGCTTCTTAGAGAGCCCCGACTTCCAGCCAGCAATTGGCAAGAGAGTTATAGATCAGAAATTTGTTTTACAGGTGAGCATGAATTGATTTTCCTTCTATTCTCTATGATTAAGGAATGCAATTTAATAATCTAGATTAAGGTTTTCTTGTAGGTGGATATCCTAGTTTCACAGATAGTTTAAGAGTACAGTGGACCCTCAACCAGCGATGACATCGATTAACGATAAATCTGACTAGCGATACATTTTAACGCAAAAAAATTTTGCCTCGACTAACGCTTAAAAACCCGACCAGCGCTATTCTTTTCCGTACGAGACGCGTCCACTTTGGCCAGAGTGCGCCTCACTTGTCCCGTGGGTGCCAGTGTTTACAAGCCAGCCACCGCAGTCGCTTCCAAACATACAACTGGAACATTTCATATTATCACAGCCTATGTAGTGATTGCACCTGCAAAATAAGTCACCATGGGCCCCAAGAAAAGCTTCTAGTCCCAACCCTACAGCAAAAAGGGTGAGAATTACTATGGAGATGAAGAAAGAGATCATTGCTAAGTATGAAAGTGGAGTGCGTGTCTCTGAGCTGGTCAGGTTGTATAATAAACCCCAATCAACCATCGCTACTATTATGGGCAAGAAAACGGCAATCAAGGAAGCTGTTCTTGCCAAAGGTGCAACTGTGTTTTCGAAACTGAGATCGCAAGCAGTAGAAGATGTTGAGAGACTTATTGGTGTGGATAAACAATAAACAAATAGCAGGAGATAGCATCTCTCAAGCGATCATATGTGAAAAGGCTGGGAAGTTGCATGACGATTTAATTAAAAAAATGCCAGCAACTAGTGATGTAAGTGAATTTAAGGCAAGCAAAGGTTGGTTTGAGAGATTTAACCCTTTCAGGGTCCGTCCCGTAGATCTACAGCTTTACGTTCAGGGTCCAAACCGTAGATCTACGCCAAAATTCTAGCGCCGTCAAATTTAGCTCGAGAAGGCTGGTAGGCCTACATCTAAGAGAATGGTCTGGGTGGTCAGTGTGCACACCATAGAAAAAATCTGGACGCCCACATGGCATTGTGGGAACGCCAACAAAGTAGCTTTGTTCATAGTGCCTGGCGGCAAGATGCTCTCACTCCCACTCACTTTCCGGGCGAATTCTGACTCTCCTCTTCACAACTTACAGTTCAAAGACTGATGAAAGTGGAGCTGAAGACGAATTCTATGGTTTTGAACCATATGGTACCATTGTGCCATATGGTACAATGGTGCCATGTCATACAATGGTATCATATGGTACAATGGTATATGGTACAATGGTACCATAGGTTACAATGTACCATATAGTACATTGTACCATATGGTACAGGTACAGGGACCCTAATGGAAATAAATCTGACTTTTTTGGGTTATCCTAGGTTCTCCAAACATATGCTGCTAAGTATGATATTCTATGTAACTTTATTTGTGTATAACTAAATAAACTTACTTATGATGCCACATGCACTTGAGTAAGTTTATTCAGGTGTACAGAAATACAATTGCATAGATTATCATACATAGCAGCATACGTATAAAATCCTAGGATAACCCAAAAAAGTCAGGGTGACTTATTTCTATAGTTATCCCTGTATCTGTACCATATGGTTTCCTGTACTGTATGGTACCCTTTACCATATGGTACCCTGTACCATATGGTACCCTGTACCATATGGTACCCTGTACCATATGGTACCCTGTACCATATGGTACCCTGTACCATATGGTACCCTGTACCATATGGTACCCTGTACCATAAGGTACCCTGTACCATATGGTACCCTGTACCATAAGGTACCCTGTACCATATGGTACCCTGTACCATATGGTACCCTGTACCATAAGGTACCCTGTACCATAAGGTACCCTGTACCATATGGTACCCTGTACCATATGGTACCCTGTACCATATGGTACCCTGCACTATATGGTACCCTGCACCATATATTATCCTGTACTGCATGGTACCCTTTACCACATAGTACAATGTACCATATGGTACCCTGTAGCATATGATACCGTGTACCATATGGTCAAGAGGTGTTGGTGGCATGAGACACCAGCCAAGACTGAGTGAGTGGCGACGCAAGACTCGGCAGTTTCCGAGACAAAGTGCTTTGTCATCCACCTCAAGGAACACTTCAAGTTCCTGTACACTTGTAAATATATAATAGAACAGTACTAATATACAACATTTTTGCATATTTTTGTTGTAAACAACTATTGTAAACAAAATAATAATGAAAATATTAGTGTGTTTGTGTTGAATACAACAGTACCATATGGTACAATGAACCATATGGTATCATTGTATTGTATGGTACAATGTACCATATGGTACTATTGCATCATATGGTACCATTACACCATATGGTACCATACAGTACCATTGCACCATATGGTACCATTGTATCATATGGTACCATTGTACCAAATGGTGCCATTCTACCATATGGTACCATTGTATCATATGGTACCATTGTATCATGTGCCATTGTGCCATATTGTACCATATGGTGCCACTGTATCATATGATGCCATTGTACCATATGGTACCATTGCATGCTATGGTACCATTGCACCCTATGGCACCATTGTACCATATGGTACTATATGGTACCATTGTATCATGTGCCATTGTACCATATTGTATCATATGGTGCCATTGTACCATATGGTACAATTGCACCCTATGGCACCATTGTACCATATGGTACCGTTGTATTCAACACAATAACCGCACTAATATTTTCATCATTTTGTTTACAATAAACTTGTAAACAAGTTTTGTAAGCAATATAATGATAAACAAATTAGTGCAGTTATTGTGTTGAATACAATGAGTGTACACTTATACAATGTACATTATACTGGTCTCACAGGCCACAAATGTTATTAGAAAAAGAAAAAAATAGAATAGAAAAGAAAAAAGTATAAAAAACATAAAATAAAAAAATGGGATTTTGCGGAAGTCACTTATGTTGCCGTCACCGGGTCATTTTGGGTCAACTTCCCACCACTGTATCTCGGCAAGTACTGATCAGAAAAAACTTTTTTTTTTCTTATTACCTTCACAAAAATAACTTTTTTTTTTTTTTTTTTTTTTTTTTTTCAAAAATTTCTTGGACACTGGAGCACCACTTCAGATTTTGGCCTTGGACCCTGAAGGGGTTAAGAAGCGTAGTGGCATTCATAGTGTGATAAGGCATGGTGAGGCTGCCAGTTCGGACCACAAAGCAGCTGAAAAATATGTGCAGGAATTCAAGGAGTACATAGACAGTGAAGGACTGAAACCTGAACAAGTGTTTAATTGTGATGAAACAGGCCTGTTTTGGAAGAAAATGCCAACCAGGACCTACATTACTCAGGAGGAAAAGGCACTCCCAGGACATAAGCCTATGAAAGACAGGCTTACTCTGTTGATGTGTTCCAATGCTAGTGGTGATTGCAAAGTGAAGCCTTTATTAGTGTATCACTCTGAAACTCCCAGTGTGTTCAGGAAAAACAATGTCGTCAAGGCTAATTTGTGTGTGCTGTGGAGGGCAAACAGTAAGGCATGGGTCACTAGGGACTTTTTCTATGACTGGTTACACCATGCATTTGCCCCCACTGTGAAAAATTACCTCCTGGAAAATAAATTGGACCTTAAGTGCCTCCTGGTATTAGACAATGCTCCTGGTCATCCTTCAGACGTGGCAGAGTGACGTTCTGGGGACATGAGCTTCATTAAGGTGAAGTTTTTGCCTCCTAATACCACTCCTCTCCTGCAGCCCATGGACCAGCAGGTCATTGCAAACTTTAAGAAACTGTACACAAAAGCTATGTTTGAAAGGTGCTTTGTAGTGACCTCAGAAACTCAACTGACTCTAAGAGAGTTTTGGAGAGATCACTTCATCATCCTCAATTGTGTAAACATTATAGGTAAGGCTTGGGAGGAAGTGTCTAAGAGGACCTTGAACTCTGCTTGGAAGAAACTGTGGCCAGAATGTGTAGACAAAAGGGATTGTGAAGGGTTTGAGGCTAACCCTGAGAATCCTATGCCAGTTGAGGAATCCATTGTGGCATTGGGGAAGTCCTTAGGGTTGGAGGTTAGTGGGGAGGATGTGGAAGAGCTGGTGGAGGAGGACAAAGAAGAACTAACCACTGATGAGCTGCTAGATCATCTTGAACAGCAAGAGGGCAGACCTGAGGAAACTGCTTCGGAGGAGAGGATAGAGAAATTGAAGAAGTTGCCTACTTCTAAGATTAAGGAAATGTGTGCAAAGTGGCTTGAGGTGCAAACCTTTTTTGATGAAAATCACCCTGACACAGCTACTGCAAGCCGTGTTGGCAACCTGTACACTGACAATGTTGTGAACCACTTTAGGGAAGTCATAAAGGAACGAGAGGTACAGGTATCTATGGACAGATATGTTGTGCGACAGAAGGCCAGTGACTCTGAAGCTGGTCCTAGTGGCATTAAAAGAACAAGGGAAGTAACCCCAGAAAAAGACTTGCTACCTCAAGTGCTAATGGAAGGGGATTCCCCTTCTAAACACTAAGAAGATCAATGGTCTCCCCTCCTCCCATCCCATCAATCATCACCAGATCTTCAATAAAGGTGAGTGTCATGTAACTGTGCATGTCGTCTTCAGTTTGTGTGTATTAAAATTAATATTTCATGTGGTAAATTTTTTTTTTTCAATACTTCGGGGTGTCTTGCACGGATTAATTTGATTTCCATTATTTCTTAGGGGGAAAATTAACTTGACTAACGATTATTTCGATTAACGATGAGCTCTCAGGAACGGATTAATATCGCTGGTTGAGGGTCCACTGTATATTTGTTTAACTTGGGAACTTAATGCAGATGTGTGAACATAAAATGAAGTTTTGTGTTGGAATTGTGGGTGTTTGGAAACTTTTATATTTGAGATGGAAGGGGAGGGATGTTTGTGCAGGATGTTGCTACTATTGGTTGGGATATCAGCAAACTTGGTATGCTTATGAATGACTGACCTGCAACACGTTGGAAAAACGAGAGACATGCTATTGCACTGGATTAGAAGTAAAATGTCCTCGAGGAGTAGTTTCACAAGTGAGGTACCACAGGGATCTGTGCTTGCCCCACTGATGTTTAGACTTCATACAAATGATTTCCCAAAAGTAATAAAATTTGCTGAACATGCTTGCAGATGATGCAAAGAGCGTTTGTAAGACAAAAAATAAAAATAATATTTTATCCCTGCAAGAAGACCTGAATTGAGCCAATGGTGGTAATGGATTCATTATGTAAATATACGAGTTGTCACAGCTGCTCTTTACTGATTACACTGTGCTTTTGGGAGATTCTGAAGAGAAATTGTAAAGGTTGGTGGATGAGTTTGGTAGGGTATGTAAAAGAAGAAAATTAAAAGTGAATATAGGAAAGGTGACAAAAGATTAGATATCAGATTGGAGGGAGAGAGTATGGAGGAGGTGAATGCATTCAGATACAGTAATACCCCTGTTTTCGTCCTTAACCTTTTGACTGTCGCAACCCCCAATCCTGAGGTGTCTCCTGGTGTCACAAAATTTAAAAAAAAAAAAATTATTTTTTCTTATGAAATGATAAAGAATCTTTTCCCGATTGTAATGACACCAAAAAAACGAAATTTGATGGAAAACTGACGGAATTATGCCCATTTACCGATTTTAACTACCTAATAATGTGGTCAGAAATTTGCAATTTGGCCAATTTCACGAAAACTAAAAAATATGACAATTTCAAAATAAGGTCCAGAATGAACAATGCAGACATTCCTGGCTCTAAAATAACATTTTCTTTGCTCATCAGTCATGTCTCCAGGCCCCTCTGATATTACTCTTGCTTTCTATTTTGAATTTTTATTCAAACAAAAAATAGAAGACTTACTATTATGCAGACTACTGCAATACTGTAATACGTATGTATAAATAACATCAACCCATTCATGACTGCATATTAGAATGGCTAGTTGGACATTTATTGGGCAATGGCATCATTTGTTTACTTTTGAACATTGGCAAAAATCAAACATTTCCCCTACTTTGAGCTCCATTTCTAGGTTCTTTTTATAGTAAAATCAATCAAAATCACCTCTATTTCTATAATATGTTTTCCATTCTATCAAATGAGACCAAGAAAACTAGAATACAACCATAAATACTATACGAAAATAGACCACAAAGTCGGCATTTTAATTAAAAAAAACGGTCAGAGTTTTTTTTTTCTCATTATGCACTGCGTGCTCCAGGATTTTTTTTATATGGTGCACACTGACCACACAGACCCATTCTCTCACATGTGGGCCTACCAGCTTTCTCCTTCTTGATTTGAAGCCACTAGAATTTGAGTATATATACGTCAAACACGGTACCTCATAAGACGTATATATACGGCCGCGACAGTCAAAGGGTTAATCCATTCCAGGAGGTTGGCCGAAATCCGAAATGGACGAAAACCGAAATAATGTTTCCCATAAGAAATAATGTAAATCCAGTTACAAAATCTGTTTCAGACACCCAAAAATATTAACAAAAACACATTTTATAGAGAATAACTATAAATTCACATACAGAAAACAATGAGAAATAAATATGGATAAATGAACATTTAAATCACTATTACATACCTTTTATTGAAGACTCTTGTTGGCGTATGGAAGAAGGCGAGGAGGGGAAAGAGGAAAGGTTGTTTGGAAGGGGAATCCCTCTCCATAAGGACTTCAGGTATTAAAGCCCTATCAAAGCCCTCCACAACACTATCTCCTGCTAAGTGTTTTTCGTTGTTCCACACCAACAACAACAACTTCACAACCTCAATTGTTTGTGATCTCTGTTTCGATAGCATATTTACCCCTTTCGCAACATCAGCTTCCTTGATTTCTGCTTTCTTCGCCAGGATGGAACTAATTGTTGATGTCGACTTCCCTTACATCCTGGTGAGCTCGGCCACATATACGCTACTTTCACATTTTGCTACAAGTTCTTTCTTGAATTCTATCAAGTTTCTCAGCCTGCTTTACCAAAGGGCTGGCACTCTGAACTTTCTTTGGCCCCATGGTGGCTTATTTCACAGTCGCAATCAATAAACAAGCAAAAAAAGCAATGGAGGAACGCACGGAGTATTGCTAACTCAACGAGAGACGGAGGCAGACCGAGTCTGGTACGTGTGAGAAGCGGCATCCTGGGCGGGTGGATGCATCTGATATGATTTCCGAGTGCATGTATGAAACCCGGGGGAAAATTTCGCAGAAAAAGTGCTTAAAATCCAGATTGTACGATTTCCACACTGGACGAAAACCGGGGGTCCACTGTATTTAGGAGTGGACGTGTCAGCAGATGGGTCTATGAAAGATGAGGTGAATCATAGAATTGATGAGGGAAAAAAGGCAAATGGTGCACTGAGGCATATGTGGAGACAAGAACTTTGTCCATGGAAGCAATGAGGGGAATGTATGAGAATATAGTTATACAAACACACTTGTATGGGTGTGAAACATGGGTGGTGAATGTTGCAACAAGGAGAAGGCTGGAGGCAGTGAAAATGTCATGTCTTAGAGCAGTGTGTAATGTGAATATAATGCAGAGAATTCGTGGCTTGGAAATTAGGAGGTGCGGGATTACCAAAACCATTATTCAGAGGGCTGAGGAAGGGTAGTTGAGGTGGTTTGGACATGTAGAGAGGATGGAAGGAAATAGAATGACTTCGAGAGTGTGTAAATCTGTAGTGGAGGGAAGGTGGGGTAGGGGTTGGCCTAGGAAAGGTTGGAGGGAGGGGGTAAAGGAGGTTTTGTGTGTGAGGGGTTTGGACTTCCAGTAAGTATGTGTGAGCGTGTTAGATAGGAGTGAATGGAGACAAATGGTTTTTAGGACTGGACGTGCTGTTGGAGTGTGAGCGGGGTAACATGAAGGGATTTAAGGAAATGGCAGGCCAGACATGAGTCCTGGAGATGGGAATTACAGTGCCTGCACTCTGAAGGAGGGGTGTTAATGTTGCAGTTTCATAACTGTAGTGCAAGCATGCCTCTGGCAAGACAGTGATGGAGTGAATGATGATGAAAGTTTTTCTTTTTCAGGCCACCCCATCTTGGTGGGAAACAGCCATAGTGTTAACCATTTGACTGTTTCGGTTGTACGTATATGTACGTCTTACGAGCCACCGTTTTTGACGTATTTATACTCTCAAATTCTAGTGGCTTCAAATCAAGCAGGAGAAAGCTGGTAGGCTCACATGTGAGAGAATGGGTCAGTGTGTGCAGTATAAAAAAATCTTGCAGCACGCAGTGCATAGTGAGAAAAAAAAAACTCCGACCTTTTTCTTTTTAATTAAAATGCCGACTTCGGTCTATTTTCGTGTAGTATTTATGGTTGTATTCTCGTTTTTGTGGTCTCATTTGATAGAATGGAAAACATATTATAGAAATAGAAGTGATTTTGATTGGTTTTACTATGAAAAGAACCTTGAAATGGAGCTCAAAGTAGGGGAAATGTTTGATTTTTGCCGATGTTCAAACGTAAACAAATGATATCATTGTCCAATAAATGTCCAACTAGCCATTCTAATATGCAGTCATGAATGGGTTGACATTATTTATACAATTATTACAATATTGCAGTAGTCTGCATAACAGTAAATCTTCTGTTTTTTGTTTGAATAAAAATTCAAAATAGAAAGCAAGAGTAATATCAGCAGGGCCTGGAGACGTGACTGATGAACAAAGAAAATGTTATTTTAGAGCCAGGAATGTCTGCATTGTTCATTCTGGACCCTATTTTGAAATTGTCATGTTTTTTAATTTTCATGAAATTAGCCAAATTGCAAATTTCTGACCACATTATTGGGTAGTTGAAATTGGTAAATGGGCAGTTTCTTGTACTCAATCGATAGAACAAATGGAGTTCTAAAGAAATAGCTATGAGTTTGGTGGACTGGAACAATGGAATTAGCTGAAAATAGGGCTCAAAATGGGCGAAATCACCGATTCGTAAATATCGCCGAGGTCGCTAGCTTCGTGAGAGTGTAATTCTGTCACTTTGCCATCAAATTCTGTTCGTTTGGTGTCATTACAATTGGGAAAAGATTCTCTATTATTTCGTAGGATTTTTTGTTTTTTTTCCGGAAATTTTGCGACACCAGGAGACACCTCAGGATTTGGGGTTGCGACAGTCAAGGGTTAATAGTAATAAAATAACTATGTTAATTTTAGGTAGTAGGTTGGTCGACAGCAACCACCCATAGAAGTACTACCATCCTGCGAAGTAAGTGTATAACGAAAGCCTGAAATTGTTTTACACGATGGTAGGGTGGTGGAAGTGTTGAATGACGATGAAATTTTTTTTCTTTGGGAAAATGGCCACCGTGTTAAAAAAGAACCAATTCTGCAGTGCCCTGCGTAATGGTCACTTAATGAGGATAAGTGCCTTCTACAGTGTGCCCTAGGAGCAATGAACAGCACTAGTTTTGTCCTTGAAATTAAATTAAATTTTTTACAGGTATATAATACAGTGGAACCTTGACTTACAAGTGTTCCAACGTACGAGTTTTTTGAGATGCGAGCTGCCCCTGGGTCGATTTTTTGCTCTGAGTTAGGAGCCAGCTCCCTCTGCTTCCCCATCAATGCATAACCTGGACACCTAGCTTGTTTATCTATGATTTCATGCTTTAATTCCATGGAAATCACCCTCTCTTCTCAACATTGTCCTTTACACTTACTTTCTTAGGACTCGTGCTTAGAAAAATGAAATTTGGCCAAATGACTGTCAAAAATGTTAGCAAAGCATGAGAGAACTGCTCCCACAGCGAGGTAAACAGTGCACTGAGTTGGTGACATTCGTTATTATATTAATAATTATTATTAGTTATTATTATTACTATTATTATTATTTTTTTAACAAGTCGGCCGTCTCCCACTGAGGCAGGGTGACCCAAAAAGAAAGAAAATCCACAAAAAGAAAATACTTTCATCATTCAACACTTTCACCTCACTCACACATAATCACTGTTTTTGCAGAGGTGATCAGAATACAACAGTTTAGAAGCATATACGTATAAAGATACACAACATGTCTCTCCAAACTGCCAGTATCCCAAACCCCTCCTTCAAAGTGCAGGCATTGTACTTTCCATTTCCAGGATTCAAGTCCGGTTATGTAAAATAACCGGTTTCCCTGAATCCCTTCACTAAATATTACCCTGCTCACACTCCAACAGCTTGCCAGGTCCCAATTACCATTCGTCTCCATTCACTCCTATCGAACACGCTCACGTACGCTTGCTGGAAGTCCAAGCCCCTTGCCCACAAAACCTCCTTTACCCCCTCCCTCCAACCTTTTCGAGGACGACCCCTACCCTGCCATCCTTCCCCTACAGATTTATATGCTCTCCATGTCATTCTACTTTGATCCATTCTCTCTAAATGACCAAACTACCTCAACAACTTCTCTACAGCCCTCTGACTAATGCTTTTATTAACTCCACACATTTTCCTAATTTCCACACTCTGAATTTTCTGCATAATATTTACACCACACATTGCCCTTAGACAGGACATCTCCACTGCTTCTAACCATCTCCTTGCTGCAGCATTTGCAACCCAAGCTTCACACCCATGTAAGAGTGTTGGTACCACTAGACTTTCATACATTCCCTTCTTTACCTCCATAGATGATGTTTTTTGTCTCCACATATACCTCAACGCACCACTTGCTTTTTTCCCTCGTCAATTCTATGATTAACCTCATCCTTCATAAATCCATCTGCTCACAATTCAACTCCCAGATATCTGAAAACATTCTTCTTCTTTCATACTCCTCCTCCAATTTGATATCCAATTTTTCTTTATCTAAATCATTTGATACCCTCATCACCTTACTCTTTTCTATGTTCACTTTCAACTTTCAACCTTTACACACACTCCCAAACTCGTCCACTAACGTTTGCAATTTTTCTTTAGAATCTCCCATAAGCACAGTATCATTACCAAAAAGTAACTGTGTCATTTCCCATTTTGTATTTGATTCCCCATAATTTAATCCCACCCCTCTCCCGAACACCCTAGTATTTACTTCTTTTACAACCCTATCTATAAATATATTAAACAACTATGGTGACATTACACATCCCTGTTTAAGACCTACTTTTACTGGGAAGTAGTCTCCCTCTCTTCTACGCACCCTAACCTGAGCCTCACTATCCTCATAAAAACTCTTTACAGCATTTAGTAATTTAACACCTATTCCACATACAGTGGAACCTCAAATTTCGAATGTATTGCTTATTGAACTCTTCAAAAATCGACCGCTTTTTTTTTCGAACCAACTTTTGTCCCCATTATCGAACTCGCCCCTTTTTTTGAACCACTGGGTACTGGACCTGTCCGCCAGCCCGCCCTGTCTACGTCCTCGCGCAGGTGCCGTGAGCCAGTCTGGTTTTGTTGATGCTTGAGTGAACACTAACCTTGGGTCTCATTCAAACATTTTACGATTAATTCATTGTGTTTAGTGCTTGTGGGAATATGAAATAAGCTACCATGGGCCCAAAGAAACCACTAGTGATACCCCTGTGGTAAAGAAAGTGAGAAATGCCATAGATGTGAAGAAGGCATACAGAAGTATGAGAGTGGTGTGAAACTTGTTGAGCTTGCCAGGATGTATGGGAAAAACAGTCAACCATTACTTCTCTCCTGGCAAAGAAAGAACAAATCAAGAAGCTGATGTTGCAAAAGGCGTTAATATGCTAAACCGAAAAAAAGACCACAGACAGTCAATCAGGTTGAGAAAGTTGTTGCTGGTGTGGATCAAGGATAAAGAGATGGCAGATGATTGTGTTTCAGAGACGAGTATTTGTGAAAAGGAAAGGAAGTTGCGTGCTGATCTGGTACAGAAAACTCCTGGAACCAGTGCTGATAGTGAATTTAAGGCCAGCAGAGGCTGGTTTGACAGATTTAAGAAGCATAGTGGCATACACAATGTTGTAAGGCATGGTGAGACAGCCAGTTCAGACAAATGGACAGCTGAGAAGTTTGTACAGGAGTTTAAGGTTTACGTAGGCACTGAAAAATTCAAATCCCAACAAGTATCATTGTGACGAAACAGGCCTTTTTGGAAAAAAATGCCAAAGATGACCTACGTTACTCAGTAGGAAAAGGCACTCCCAGAACACAAGCTTGTGAAGACAGGCTAACTCTCTTGTTCTGTGCTAATGCTAGTGTGTGTTTTAAGTGAAGCCTTACTTGTGTATCATTTCAGAAAACCCCAGTGTTTAAGAAAACCATGTCGTCAAGAATAGACTGTGTGTGTTGTGGAAAGCAAATAATAAGGCATGGGTCACAAGGCAAATTTTCAAAGAGTGGGTCCATGAAGTGTTTGGCCCCAGTGTGAGAAAATACCTCCTAGACAATAATTTGCCACTCAAATGCCTCCTGTTAATGGACAATGCTCCTGCACATCCTCCAAACTTGGTAGACCTACTGTCTAGGGACTACAGTTTCATCACAGTGAAATTCTTGCCTCCTAACACCACTCCTCTCCTCCAGCCCATGGACCAGCAGGTCATTTCTAACTTCAAAAAACTCTACACAACAGCAGTGTTTGAAAAGTGCTTTGAAGTGACCACAGACACAAGTTGACCCTAAGAGAGTTCTGGAGGAATCACTTCAGTATCTATAGCTCCATAAACCTTGTAGGTAAGGCTTGGGAGGGAGTGAATTCCAGGACTTTGAACTCTGCTTGGAGACAATTGTGGCCAATTGTTCCATAAGAGGGGTTTTGAAGGGTTTGAGGCTGACCCTGACCCAGCTGACCCTTGCCTGTTGTGGACTCTATTGTGGCATTGGGGAACACTGGGCTGGAGAGTGAGTGGCGCGAGGATGTGGGAGAGTTGGTGGAGGACCAAGGAAAGAGCTAACCACTGAAGAAGCTGGAAAGGTTCATCGGGAACAGTTATCAGACCACAGCCAGGAACTTTGCTTCAGAAGGAGGAGGAGGAAGAGGGTGTGGGTATATGGTGCCTTCTTCAAAGATTAAGAGGATTTGCACCAGTGGAAATGGATGGTCCAAATGTTTGAGAGAAGTATCACCTGAGCCAAGCCTGAAACAGCCAGATTTGCGCAAACTAGGTTTCAGTGACAATAACATGTCATGTTTAGGGAAATCTTAGAGGCACCAGAACCATGAGGAAAGTGCGACAGTTACTTTTGTGATGTAAGGGCTCAGTGACGTCTCAAGCTGGTCTCTAGTGGCATTAAAAGACAGAGAAGGGGAAGTAACCCAAGAGAGGGCTTTGATACCAAAGCTCCATTATGGTGGGGGAATTTCCCTTCCAAACCACTAACCCCTACTCCCTCTTTTTCCTCCCGGTCTTCAGATGGCATCACCGATCTTTCAATAAAGGAAGTAAAAATTAAATTTTATGTATGTTTATTTAAATTTATTAAATTACTTATTTGTACTCTATATTTGTTGTGAGTATGTAATAACTATAATTAACTCTGTAAATTGTATTTTTTTTTTTTTTTTTGATGAATATTTTTGGGTTTCTTGGAACTGACTATTGTATTTCCATTATTTCTTATGGGAAATATTGCTTCGCTTTTCAAACT
This sequence comes from Cherax quadricarinatus, assembly GCF_026875155.1. NCBI lineage: Eukaryota > Metazoa > Arthropoda > Malacostraca > Decapoda > Parastacidae > Cherax > Cherax quadricarinatus. The sequence continues at coordinate 62,193,838 of NC_069410.1, forward strand.
TTTCAAATTTAGAACTAGTCCTGGAATGAATTAATGTTTGAAATTTGAGGTTCCACTGTATAGCAACTTCTTGCCCACATTGCTCCCCTATCCACTCTATCATATGCCTTTCAAATCTATAAATGCAATAAAAAAAACTTCCCTACCTTTACTAAATTTGTTCCACATTTACGCTTCAATATAAACACTTGATCTACTCATCCTCTACCCACTCTAATTCCTACACTTGCTATCTGCAATCATACATTCTGTCTTTCCTATAATTATTATTATTATTATTGTATTATTATACATCTTTTTTTTTATTTATTATTTTAATTTAGGTAACTTGAGCACACAGATCCAATTCACCGAAGTATCAGAGCCCCTCACCAGCAATCATGGTTTTCTTGAGCGGTGAGGGGCTCTTGTTCTAGGGAAGAATTGGATCTGTGTTCCAGGTTCTTTTGTTCCTCAACAAGTCGGCCGTTGCCCTCCAAAAAATCCCCAGCGAAACGAAAAACTTTTCATCATTCACACTTCACCACACTCCATACATAAATCACTGTTTTTGCAGAGGTGGCCCAGATACAACAGTTTAGTAAGCATATACATGTGGACCCTAATTAATCCCCATTCCAGAAAGTGTGTCTATTATTAAAACTGATGATTTGTGGTGAAAACCATTTCTTTAATAAGAAATAATGTGATATGTACAATTACATCCATTCTAGACACCCAGAAGTATTTAAAACAATATAGTTCTTTTACATGAAATATACGAATGTACAACAACAGATAAACAATGAGACATGATGAATGAAACATTAACAGCATAACATTTACCTTTATTGGTGATTCTTCTTAGTGTATGGAGAATGGAGGAGGAGATGAGATTGGATTTATTTACTATTTGGAAAGGGGAATTCCCCTTCATATTAGACTTAGGTTAACATGTCACTTTCTTGGGGGCTGTTACTTTGCTTCTTTGTTTTTAATGTCCTACGGACCGCTTGAGTCATTGCACACCCTGTGGCACTAAATACTTACTCCAGAGAGTAGCTTGTTCTGGCTCATCTCTTTACAACTTCCCTAATATGGGCCAAGGACTTTGTCACTGGTACTTGTTGCCAACATGGCTTGCAACAGCTTTGTCAGGGTGATGTTTTCTCCTAAATTTTTCCATCCTACTCCACATTTCAAGAATCTTCCTTTTTTTCTGAAGAGGCAATTATTCCATCTCTCTCCCTCCTCCGCTGAAGCAATATTCTGAGCTGCGGTCTCTGCTGTTCAGCTGAAGAAGCTCGTGCAGCTGGTCAGTGGTTAGCTCCTTCGTTTTGTGGTCTCCACCAAACATCTTCCATCATCCTCCAAACGCACATCCTAGCCCCATGGATTACTCTCAATGCCCACTTAGATTCCACAAACTGACATAGGCTCCTCAGGTCTGACCCAAAACCTTCAAAATCCCTCTTGTCGACATAATCTGGGCCAAATTTTCTCCCAAGCGAGTTCAAAGTCCTGGTAGTCACTCCCTCCCAAGCCTTACCTATAAGGCTTATGCAATTGGAGGATACTGAAGTGATCTTTCCAAAACTCTCTTAGGGTCAAGTGAGTGTCTGTGGTCATATTAAAGCACCTTTGAAAATATTGCTTTGGTGTAGTTTTTGGAAGTTTGAAATGATCTGCTGGTCCATGGGCTGGAGGAGAGGAGTGGTATTAGGGGGGGGGCAAGAAGAAAATTCTCACGTGATGAACCAAGTTCCTCCAGATTTAGGTTATCAAGTTTGGAGGATGAGCAGGTGCATTGTCCATTAGCAGGAGGCACTTGAGGTCCAATTTCTTTTCCAGGGGCCAAACACTTCATGGAACCAATCAAGGAAAATTTCCCTCGTGACCCATGCCTTATTATTAGCTTTCCAAAACACACACAATTTACTCTTCATGACATTGTTTTTCTTGAACACGCTGAGATTTTCAGAATGGTACACTAGTAACGGCTTCACTTTGAAATCCCCACTAGCATTACTACAAAACATGAGAGTTACCCTGTCTTTCTTAGGCTTGTGTCCAGGCAGGGCCTTTTCCTCCTGAGTAATGTAGGTCCTCTTTGGCATTTTCTTCCAAAAGAGGCCTGTTTCGTCACAATTGAACACTTGTTAGGGTTTTAATTCAGTCTGTATGTACACCTTGAATTTCACTTTGGAAATTTTGTTATGCTGCATTTTTGTCAGAATGGCTTCACCATGCCGTTATCACATTGTGTATGCCACTTTGGTTCTTAAACCTCTCAAACTAGTCTTTTCTGGACCTTAATTCACAAATCAGTTACTCAATTGCAGGCAATTGCTTGGAATGGTTGTCATGCATATTGCCTTGCCTTTTCACAAATAAGTGGACTGATAAGTCTATCTCTGCTAATTGTTTCTTGTTTGATCCACACAACAATAACTTCTCTACATCTTCGAGTTCTGGCTATCATCATTGTTGTCAGCATATTACCCCTTTGCACAACAGAGTCCTGTTTCCTTTGTCTGGGCTACGATGGGAAGCTATGGTTGTATGGGGTTTCTTATACATCCTGGCAGTTTTCTGCACACAGACATTACGCCACTTTTCATATTGTTCAATGAAGTTTTTCTTTAATTCAGTCGTATTACTCACCTTCTTAACCAAAGGCCTGGCACTAGGAGCTTTCTTTGGAGCCATGGTAGCTTATTTAGCAGTTGCAAGCACTATAATGAATGGTTTATTTGAAATATTTCGTTATGAACACTGAGGGGATGGGCACTCACTGGGTAAAACAATGGGCACGGCTGCTGGGAATGGAGTGTGAGGCTGCTCGGGGCCGTGCGTACGCATCCTAGAATAAAGCGGCTACAGTGGACCCCCGGTTAACGGATTTTTAATCCGTGCAAAGAGGGGTAATTGTTATGCGAAAATAATCGCTAAATTAGTAGTGAATGAATTTTCCCCTTAAGAAATAATGGAATTCAATTTAATCCGCGCAAGACACCCCAAAAGTATGAAAAAATAAAATTTCCACATGAAATATAATTTTCCCACACTCAAAGCAAGGAAGGATACATGCACATTAGTAGAGTAGTAATGCTCTGTTTATATTGTGCATGTACTTGTCTAATAAATTGAAGAATAAATGACACTTACCTTTATTGAAGATGCAGCATTGTCTGAATGAGACACTGTGTATGGGGGTGCCTTTTTCCTCCTGAGTTCTGTTGGTCCTGTTTGGCATTTTCTTCCAGAACAAGGACCTTATCACACTGTGTATGCCTCTACGATTCTTAAAGCTCTCCAAAAACCAACCTTTGCTGGCTTTAAATTCACCAATATGAGCACTATTTCCAGGTCAATTTTTCCCTGTTTCACTGGGTGTTAGTCTGACTTTTGTGGGTTGCTCCTGGGAGGACTAGTTTAACCATCTTGATGGTCGACAGGGCCTCTCCGAAAACTCGTTCTCAGGGTCGGCCAAATTTTAAAAAAAAAAAAATTATTTTCTCTTATGAAAAGATAGATAATCTTTTCCCGATCTGAACGACACCAAAAAGTTTGAATTTTGATAGTAAACTTACGGTAATTATGCTCTCGCAAAGTTAGCCTTTCGGGTTTCTCGCGATGTTTACGGATCGGCGATTTTTGCCCACTCTTTGATGCCCCATTTTTCGGCCAATTTCAGTACTAGTCGACAAAAAACATGATATATTTCGCTAGAACTCATTTTTTCCTATCGATATGTTGCAAGAATACTACCACATAAATTCATCTATCCAGTTTAACTAGTGGTCAGAATTTAGCAATTTTGCCCAATTTACACAAATTTCAAAAGATGCCAATTTCGGAATATAGGGTCCAGGGAATAAACAAGAAGGACATTCCTGTGGCTCTTAAAATGACATTTCCTCTAGTCATTAGCTCACGTCTCATGGGCCCCCTCTCTTTATTCTTTTGCTTTCCACTTTGAATTTTTATTATCACAAAAAATATTAGTATAGATTGACTGTTATGCAGGACTACTGATCATTAGTTGTTAATAAATGGTATAAATCATTATTGGTGCACTTGTGAAAGAATATTGAATCACCAGTTGACGTTTATTGCCGCTTGGCACGATTTTGTTTACTTTTGAAGTTTGGTTAAAAATCAACATTTCTGCATCTTTGAGCTCAATTTCAAGGCACTCTTTCATTGTAAATCCAGTCAAAATCATCTACAATTTCAGGTAATATGTCTTCATTCTATATATTGAGGACAAGGAAAACTAGAGTTATCAACAATAATACTAATACGAAAATACACTGCCAAAGTCGAGGATTTATTTAAAAAAAAATTGGAAAAAAAAAAAAAAATAAAAGTTTTTTTTTTTTCATTTATGCACCGTGTGCTGCAGGTTTTTTTTTTAGGACTGATGCACACCCCTCTGACCACATAGACCCATTCTTTTCATATGAAGGCCTACCATCTTTCTCCCTAGATTTGAGTCGTAGAATTTATGTGTATAGTACGTCAAAAACCCCTAGCGGGTAAGACGTACTAGTACGACGAAAACCCTCAATAGGGTTAAGGGGACCCCAATGTGGGAAATAAGGTTAGGACAGTCTTCGATGTCACTGGACTTTTTTGGGTTTATCCTGGGTGGCCAAATTCCTCTGGGGTTATTGTTTTCTTGGTATGTCTCAATGAAGCCACACCAACCAAGGTGCTCTACAGCAGACAGCAGAGCAGCAGCTGACAGTGCAGCTGCAGCAGCAGTGACGTGTAGCATGCAGTTAGCAGTGATCAGTGCAGCAGCAAGCAGCAGCAGCTGTTACCACCAATAGTAGCGAGGTTGATTTTGGGGGTTTTATTATACAACCTGGCCATTCGGAGACATGCACTCACCTTTTCATACTTTTAAATGATCTTTTTCTTCATCTCTATTGTAATCTCACCCCTTATTGCTGTTGGGTTGGCACTAGAAGCTGTCGTGGGGGCCCTTTGTCAACGTATTTACCAGAAAAAGCACCTGAGAAAAAAATGTAATAATACGAAATTATATCCGATTGTTTGCTTGGATGTTACCGCGGTGGCTGGGCTGGTGTTGGTTGCGTAAACCAATGCCACCTGGGAACATGGGTGGGGAGCGTGGGGGCTTCATGGTTACCGCCCCACCTTTGGACGCGTTTCTCAGGACACGGAAAATACGGGAAAAATGGGCTCCCCCCAAAGCGTGGTGTTTGGGGTGGTTTGTGGTGAAGCGGGATTAGTGGTATGTGTGTGGCTATATTTGTGTTGCTATTGGGGGGGCGGTGGGGGGGGGATAAGGGATGCGGGTGTGTGGACTGGGCGGAGGGGGGCGCGAAGGTGCGGGAAAGGGGAAGGTGGCAACCGAGGATACTGTCATGATGAGTTGGTGGGGGGGTACAGGTAAGGTGGGGGGGAGGTTCGGGAGGGTGTTATGGTCTGCCTCGCGGGATAGTGGGGATGTAAGAATTCCTGGTGGGTCGAATTGTCGGTATATTCCTATTGTCGAACTACAGCTTGCTCTTTTTAGCACATTTTTTTTAATATTCTTAATGCGAAATAATCGCTATTGTGTGATGCCATCGTTCTGCGGGGGGGGGGGTTTGGTCCACTGTATTTTGGTTGATCGACGATTTGGGTGTCGTGTTTTGACGAATAATGACGTTAATGATTCCTGAAAAATAAAAAATTACGACTTTACGATTAAGCCATTGCCGTGTCGGGTGAATTTATTCTTGGTTGGGGGCGGCGACGGCTGTACGGGGGGGAGAGCACAGTGTAGGGGCGCTGCGGGGCTTATTTCTAATCGTGCTTTCTTTTATTTCTTTACTTTTACCATTGTTTAACTCCTCCATTCTTTCGCTTCTGCTGCACGTGTACCTTGTATGTTATATTTTCCACTGTATATCAGATGTTTTTCGCAATAGTAATAAAGTGTGATCCTGAAGATAAAGTTTTCCATTAGTTAGTAATATTAATAAACTTTATTAGTAGGTAGTAGTAGTGACTAGCTAACCACCCGGGATGGATGGTAACTCACCGTGTTCTTTGCAAGTGAGGAGTAATAATGTGTAAGTCTGCTTGACTAATTGGTTTACATTTGATAGTAGTGGATTGATGGTTTGTTCTTCTTGTCTACTCCTACTCCTCTTTTTTATGTTTCGTAAACAGTGCAAGATTTTTCAGATTATGTCTTGTTATTTCTACTTACACTTAAGTCACACTGCACATCCAATGTTTACACTGTTACTTTATACGCAATTCTTTCATGATGTTTTCTTTGATTATATCTTAATAGTTCTTTTAATTAATAATTATATTTTATAATTGTTGACTTCAGTTCTCTAATCTAATATTAATGATAATTATACATAAAATACACAATTACAGTGGATCTCCCCAATATTCGATAATTAATCTCGTTCCTGAGAGCTCATCGTATACCGATAAACGATAAACCGTAATCAATTTCCTCATAAGAAATAATTGGAAGATCAAATTAATCCGTTGCAAGACACCCAATAGTTTGAAGAGGAAAAAATTTTACTACATGAAATATTAAGTTTAATGCATTAGAATAATCACAATATCAATAAAAAGCTATTGACACGTTGACCTTTAATGAAGATCTGGTGATGATGGATGGGATGGGAGGATGAGGGGGCGATGGTGTTAGTTGTTTTGAAGGGAATTCCCTTCCATATAGGAATGGGTCGGTAGCATAGTCCTTCCTTTTCCGGGGTTACTTCCCTTCTACTTTTATATGTCCACTAGGACCAGCTCAGAGTCACTGGTACTCTTCTGTTCTCGCACAACTATAATGGCAGCCGCTCAACCATGCCCTTAATCACACTATGTATGCCACTACAACTACGATTCTATAAATCGCTTCGCACAACTCCCAAACTTTGCTGGCCTTAAATTCAATATCACATCACCACTAAGTTGGCAGGCAATTTTCTTTACCAAATCATCATGGCGACTCCTAGCCTTTTCACTCGCAAAGGATCGAACTTGGAGAGATGCTATCTCCTGCTATCTGTTTTTCATTTATCCCACACCAATATAAACAATCTCCTTAACATTTTTCTAAACACTTTAGCGCGGTCTCGCTGTTTCGTTAATTAACAGTTGACCTTTTGCAAGTACTGCATACTTGTATTTGCCGTTTTTCCTGGGTCACTATTTAGTAGAGATGGTTTGAATTGGGAGTTTATTATACAACCTGGACCCAGCTTCGCACACGCACTCCACTTTTCGTACTTTGCAATTTATCTTTCTTCAGTTCATAAGTATTAGCGATACCCTTTTTTTTTTCTCGAAGGTTACACGGCCATCCCACTGCTGAAGCTTTCTTGGGAGGAGGGTGATCTTAGATTTTGAGATAATAGAATACAAGCACACAAACCACAGTGATAAAATGTGAATGTACCGATTGTATCCTTAGATGCGCGCACTACTGGCTGGCTTGTTAAGACACCTAGCACCATCACGGGGGCAGTTCAGGCCACACGTGGACCGGTCTCGTAGGAATCGTACTCGAATACCCGACGGAAAATTTTTTGCGGTTTAAAATGGCATCGTAAAACCGGATGATTTATCATAATACTGGGGGTCACTGTACTTAGGTAATAATAATTACTGTAATGCTGCTGCTAGTTTGGCCACGTATGCCAAAAAATACATCAGGTAAGGAGTACGTGGATTTACATAGCTGTCGGGAAGCTAGGTTTCTCTCATGCCTTGCGTTGATTTTTTTTTCATTTTTTGCTACGTCATTTGGCGCATCCAATTTCTTTTTTCTAAACCATTGTTCCTTAGAAAGTAAGTGCAATGGTCATGTGCTCTGAGAAGAAAAGATTGATTTCCATGGACTTAAGCAGGTGAATACCAGCTTAGTTACATCTATGATATATAGAATTTATAAAGCCTGTATCTCAGTATGTTTCCGTGATTTAACAGTGTATCAGTTAAGTTCTAGCGATGTCAAAACAAAAAACAATGTTGTTGGCAGTTCTACAATGGCCACTGACATCATTCGTCTGCAGGGTCAAACTCCCCCACCACATCTCTGCTCCCCCAAGTGTGTAAGTACATTTACAACTATATAAATACAGTTTTAACATCTCTTTACATTTTGTAGTGTATCAGATTTATTTTTTTTATTTTTTATTTTCTTTATTAGAACACATCGGCCACGATGCCCACCACGGGCTGGGTGGCACTGAAAAAGAAACTTTCACATTCACTCCATCATCTGTCTTGCCAAGAGGGTGCTTTACACTTCGTTATAAATAACTTGCAACATTAACACCCCTCATTCAGGAAAAGTGTTAGTCTCTGTACTTCTCCATCGCCAGGAACTTCTGTCCGTGCGGTTTCTCTGAATCCCTTCTCTAAATGTTACTTTGCTTATTAAAAAACCATTTGTCTCATTTGCACTCCTATCAAATAACCGTCTTGCATGTCTCACGCTTGCTAGGATAAGTTCTAGCCTCGCACACAAAAAACCTCTTTACCCCCTCCCTTCGCAAATTTCCTAGGCCGACCACCTACCCCGCCTTCACCTCCACTACAATTTATACTCTCGAAGTATTCTGTTTTGTTCCCATTCTTCTCATGTCAAACCATCTCACAACCCCTCCTCAGCCATCTGCGATAATAGCTTTGGATAATCCCCACACCTTCTCCAAATTTCCAAAATACGAATTCTCTGCTTTATATTCACACCACACATGCCCTGACTGACATCTCCACTCCCTTCACCCTTCTCCTCTTTTGCAACATTCTACCTATGCTTAACCCCTCAAGTTTTGGGTAAAACTATTTTCTCATCATTTCCCTTGTGTTTTCCACGGACAAATTTTTGTCTCCACGTTTCCTAAGTGCACCCTCCCCCTTTTTTTCCCCTCACAATTCTGTGATTCACCTTATCCTTATAGACCCATCTTTTGAATGTCCACTCAATATTATAATTCATTATACTCTCTTCCTCCAATTGATATCCAGTCTTTCGTCTCCTAATTTTTTTGTAACCCTAAAACCTTCTTTTTCCCTTATTCACTTTTAATTTTCTTTTTTTACATCCCCTACCCCAAAATTCACCCACCAACCTCGAAACTTCTCTTCAAAAATCCCCCAAAAAAAGCCATGTCATCAGCAAAAGCAACTGTGACAACTCCCATTTTGTGGTTTAAATTTTTATTTTTTTAACTCCAAAACCTTTCCCCAACCCCCAATTCATTTTCTTCCCCCTTATCTGTAAATGTATTGAACAACCCAGGGTGACATCACACACCCTTTTAAAGGGCTTATTTTTTTTACGGGGAAAGTCCCCTCTCTAATACATACTCTAACCTGACCCCACTATCTCGAAAAAAACTCTTCACTGCTTTCAGTGCCCCCTACCCCCTATACCATACACCTGCAAATCTGCCACTTTCCCCCTATCCACCTTTTTATGCTTTTCTAAATCCAAAATGCCCCCAAAAACCCTTTTTTCCCTTTTCTAAAACTGTTTTACCTTTTAAAGTTTCACTTAAACACTGGTTACAACCCCTACCTTTTCCCAAACCCCCTTGTTTATCGCTATCCTACTCTCTTTTAATCTTAATTTTTTCTAATTACTCTACCATACACTTACCAGGGATACTCAAAAGACTTTTTCCCCCCCAAATTTTTTTGCCTCTTTAATCCCCTTGCCTTTATACAAAGGAACTATGATGCTCTCTGCCAATCCCCAGGTACCTTTTCCCTTTCCTAAAAACAGAAAAGGGACAATACTGTGACTGGGAAAGATACACAAATAAACCCCCCATAAAAAGAGAAGCTTACGACACGTTTTTTGTCCGACTTGGACCATTGACAAAGTCACACCGAAACGTGTCGTAAACTTTTTCTCTTTTATGTGCGGGTTTTTTGGGGTACCTCCCATACTTTTTTAAAAAATAGTACCAAACCCCTCCAAAACTACATCCCTCCCCCTTTTTAACATTTCTATCTTTTATCCCCTCAATCCCAGCTGCCTTACCCCTTCCCTTCCCCACTGCCCCAAAACCTCCCCACACTCACAACGGCTCTTCCCCCACTCATACAAGATATTTTTCTCCTTTGCCCTATACTCGAAAACACGTTCCCTATCTTCATCAAAATTTAACAATTTCCTTTAAAATATTCCCTCCCTCTTTCCCATACCTCTAACTCTTCATTTAAATAACTCTCCCTCCTATTTTTAATGACAAATCCATTTGTTCTCTAGGCTTTCCTTAACTTGTTAACTCCTCCCAAACTTTTTCTTATTTTCAACAAAATTTTTTGTAATCTTGCCCCACTCCTCATTGCTCCTTTTTACATTTCTTTACCACTCTTAAACCTCTCTTTTTTTCCAATAAATTTCCTTCCTTGTATCATTCTACTTTGAAAAACCTCTCTATACTAACTTTTTTTTTCCCCCTTTCTAAATCTCTTTACATCATCATTCCACCAACATTTCTTCCCCCAGCACCCATTTTTCCTGGGACCAAAACTTCTGCTTGAACACACTACGCTACTTCTTAAACCTACCCTACACTTCCGGGCCCCATTGCCTAACTCTCACTACCCCTCTATCCCCCAAACAGTTGTTTTTCTTACCCCTAACTGCCTCCTCTTTATTTCTTCACCCTTTACCCCCTCTTACTTTTCTGGTTTATTTTCCCTTTTATCCCATCTACTTTTACTTCACTGTAGCTAC
>NC_069410.1:62205069-62308993 GCF_026875155.1 Cherax quadricarinatus
TCCTCTATTTTTTTTTGATACATGTAACACTTTTATTTTTTTTTACTCTTACCCACTTCACAAGTTTCTTTGTTACTGTACTTTCAAAATGTGTTTCTTTTTGGTTGTTTTCACTGCCGCAACCTGTCTCTTCCCAGGCACACTCATATCTTCAAAATCAATTATCATTTCACAAAAATCTTAGTAAATTTTCTGCAATTCCATCCACTCTTTTACCAGACCACTTTTATAGATTAGTTTAACCCTCCAATAGGCCTACTGGCACAGCTTTTTATACTGTTTGTAATTTGAAAGTCTAAATAAGAGAGAGATTATGACATAAATTTGGGACATACTTTGCTTACCTTATAATAAACCAGATGTCAAGTGGATAATTTATTCCCTCTCCATCAACTGATGTGCTTTTTCTAGCCTTCCTTCTATTTTTACCTGAAACAATACATTAACCAAAGGTTAAAAACCCTTAATACAGAGACTCCATATAAACACCGACAAGGAGTGTCATTCAAGGACCCAACTGGAAATAAGTCACTTTGACTTTTTTTGGATTATCTTAGGTAATTTACACTATGTATGATAATTGTATTTATGTATGCCTGTACCTAAATAAACTTAGTAACTTCATGACCATGCTACATTTCTGTCCACAAAAGGTGTTGTTGAAGAATAAGTAAGTTTATTCAGGTATACACAAATACAGTTACATAGAATTATCATACATAGCAGCATATGTGTAGAGAACCCAAGATAACCCAAAAAAGTCAGACAAAGTAACTTATTTCCATTGGGGACCTTTTAACCCCGTGACTGTCGCAACCCCCAATCCTCAGGTGTCTCCTGGTGTTGCAAAATTTCAAAAAAAAAAATTATTTTTTCTTATGAAATGATAGAGAATCTTTTCCTGATAGTAATGACACCAAAATATCGAAATTTGATGGAAAACTGACGGAATTACGCTCTCGCAAAATAAGCGACCTTGGCAATATTTACAAATCGGCGCTATTGCCCACTTTGAGCCCTATTTTGAGCTAATTCCATTGTTCCAGTCGACCAAACTCATAGCTATTTCTTTAGAACTCCATTTTTCTATCGATTGAGTACAAGAAACTGCCCATTTATCGATTTCAACTACCCAATAACATGGTCAGAAATTTGCAATATGGCCAATTTCACGAAAATTAAAAAATACGACAATTTCAAAATAAGGTCCAGAATGAACAATGCAGACATTCCTGGCTCTAAAATAACATTTTCTTTGTTCATCAGTCACGTCTCCAGGCCCCTCTGATATTACTCTTGCTTTCTACTTTGAATTTTTATTCAAACAAACAATAGAAGATTTACTGTTATGCAGACTACTGCAATATTGTAATAATTGTATAAGTAATGTCAACCCATTCATGATTGTATATTAGAATGGCTATTTGGACATTTATTGGACAATGACATCATTTGTTTACTTTTGAACATAGGCAAAAATCAAACATTTTCCCTACTTTGAGCTCCATTTCCAGGTTCTTTTTATAGTAAAACCAATCAAAATCACCTCTATTTCTATCAATATGTTTTCCATTCTATCAAATGAGACCAAGAAAACGAAAATAGAATCTTAAATACTATACAAAAATAGACCACAAAGTCGGCATTTTAATTAAAAAAAATGGTCGGAGTTTTTTTATCATTATGCACTGCGTGCTCCAGGATTTTTTTTATATGGTGCACACTGACCACACAGACCAGCATTTTAATTAAAAAAAAACAGTGTGGGCCTACCAGCTTTCTCCTGCTTGATTTGAAGCCGTTAGAATTTATGAGTATATATACGTCAAACACGGTGGCTCGTAAGACGTATATATACTTTTTATTTATTTATTTATTTATTTATTTATTAATTTGAACATGATACAGTGAAGTACAAAGTTATTACAGTGCAACATGCCAAAGCCCCTTGTATGCAGAGCATTATGAGCAGGCTTAAAATTAACTTAAGATTAACTAAGCAATGATATATTCATTGGTATAAACATTATTGTAAACAGATAACACTTTGGCACAAATGAGTATTACAAAGACAGGTCATATGGTGATTTACTGTGTTGCTGAGCATTCAGTAGAATGGAGTATTCTGTTAGGTAATGTAATTAAAAAATAAAGTTTGATTGGGTCACAGGTTAGACATTTATGAGATACAATAATGAGAAACATATACAAGATACAATTTATGAGATACAGTTATTCAGTATTTCTTTAGCTGTGGGTGAGTAAGTGATTTTTTAGAAGAGACTTGAATTTATAAACAGACAGTATTTCTTTTATATTCACGGGTAATGAATTCCAGATTTTAGGGCCTTTTATGTGCATTGAGTTTTTGCATAGCGTGAGATGGCCTCGAGGAACATCAAAGAGTGATCTGTGTCTTGTGTTATGGTCGTGTGTTCTGTTGAGGTTGGTAAGGAGACGTTTGAGGGGAGGGTTTATATCAGAATTAAGTGTTCTATGAATGTAATAGGTGCAGTAATAAGTATGGATGTTTTGTATGGTGAGTAGGTTTAGAGTTTTGAATATTGGTGGAGTGTGCTGCCTGTAGTGGGAATTTTTTATCATTCTGACTGCAGCCTTTTGTTGGGTAATTAATGGTCTGAGATGGTTTATTGTTGTTGAGCCCCATGCACAAATTCCATAGGTGAGATAGGGGTAAATAAGCGAGTGATATAGGGCCAGGAGGGCTGACTGTGAAACATAGTACTGTATCTTCAATAGTATGCCTACGGTCTTGGAAATTTTTTTGGAAATTTGTTGAATATGTGTTTGAAATTTGAGTCTATTATCAAGGTGGATTCCTAAGAATTTTCCCTCTGTGACTTTTGTGATAGGTAATCCGTTTATCATTATGTTATGAGGGACGTCTGTAGCTCTGTTACCAAACTGAATGAAGTAGGTTTTGTCAATGTTTAGAGTAAGTTTGTTAGTACTCATCCAGGTAGATATTTTCTGTAATTCGGTATTTACAGTATTGGCTAGCGTGACTGAGCTCGGGTGAGAGAAGATGAATGTAGTGTCATCTGCAAATAGTGTGGGTTTGAGTAGTTGTGATGCATTTGGTAGGTCATTTATGTATATGAGAAAGAGAAGAGGGGCTAGGACACTTCCCTGTGGGACACCAACTATAATTGGCTGTGCTGAAGAGTTTGCCCCGTTTGTGTACACATATTGGCTTCTGTTGCTAAGGTAAGGCTTTAGGTAGTTGAGAGAGTGCCCTCTTATACCATAGTGCGACAATTTTATATGGAGCAAGTCATGGTCAACTGTATCAAAAGCTTTACGTAAGTCTATGAAGATCCCCAGTGGGATTTCTTTTTTCTCTATTGCAGTGTATATGTGTTCTAGCCCACCAAATGACTACCTCACTGGCAACTACCCGAACACACTGTTCCTAGCTCCGACTAACCCATACAAAGTCTCCCTTATTATCAACGCACTAAAAAACAAGGCAGGAGATTTAAATACCTTACCACCTTTTATATACAAAAAGGTGTCACAAGTGCTATCACTTATCATTGCAACACTCTTTAACAAATCCACTGAATCCTCCACCTTCCCTACAGTTCTCAAAATAGCAAGGGTCACCCCGATCCATAAAGGTGGAGACCAAACAGAGTTGTATAACTATAGGCCTATATCCAACTTACACCCTCTCTCAAAAATCTTCGAAAAATTAATTCATAAACGAATCTACTCCTACCTCATCTCCCAAAACATACTCAACCCCTGCCAATTTGGATTCAGGCCTAATAAAAATACTAATGATGCTATTATACACATGCTAGAACATATATACACTGCAATAGAGAAAAAAGAAGTCGCACTGGGGATCTTCATTGACTTACGTAAAGCTTTTGATACAGTTGACCATGACTTGCTCCATATAAAATTGTCACACTATGGTATAAGAGGGCACTCCCTCAACTACCTCAAGTCGTACCTCAGCAACAGAAGCCAATATGTGTACGCAAATGGGGCAAACTCTTCCGCACAACCAATTACAGTTGGTGTCCCACAGGGAAGTGTCCTTGGCCCTCTTCTCTTTCTCGTATACATAAATGACCTACCAAATGCTTCGCAATTACTCAAACCCACACTTTTTTGCAGATGACACTACATACGTCTTCTCTCACCCAAGCCCAGTCACGCTAGCCAATACTGTAAATACCGAATTACAGAAAATATCTACCTGGATGAGGACTAACAAACTTACACTAAACATTGACAAAACCTACTTCATTCAGTTTGGTAACAGAGCTACAGATGTCCCTCTTAACATAATGATAAATGGATCACCTATCACAAAGCTAACAGAGGGAAAATTCTTAGGAATCCACCTTGATAATAGACTCAAATTTCATACACATATACAACAAATTTCTAAGAAAATTTCCAAGACTGTAGGCATACTATCGAAGATACGGTACTATGCTCCACATCAGCCCTCCTGGCCCTATATCACTCTCTTATTTACCCCTACTCCCTATAATTTTGGGGGTTTAAACAACAATTCCATTAATTTAATTAAAAAAAACTCATTTTGTAAAAAATTTTTTTAAACCCAAAAAATTTTAAAAAACACCAATACTACCATAAAAAAAAATTATTTTATCCCCCATTAAACAAAAATTTTATTTTAACCCTCCCAAAAACATTTTTTGCCAATTTTAAGGGGAAAAAACAACTCACCAATTTCCCTTTAAAAAACTTTTAAAAAAAAATGTGGTAATTTGTACCTACCGTGTTACCTTTCCAATCAACTTACAAAATTAAACAAGCCAATTAAAAACCATTGTTATTTTTTAATATTTTCTTTTTGTACTTTATTTAAAATTTTTTTTTTGGTAATTTTAAATCTAGTTATTTTTTCTTAACTTTTTGTTCCAAACTTACAAAAACTTTTTTTGTAAATTATCCCCTTTTTTTTAATTTCTTTATTTTTAAAAAAATTAAAAAATTTTTTTATTAAAATTTTCTTTACTTTTAATTTTTTTCATTTAATCCCATATTTTTTATTATGTTTTTAATAAATTTTTATTTCGGGCCTTTTAATTACCTTTTCCCTAAACCTTAAAACTCCCAAAAATTTTAATTCTTTTTTTTTTTTTTCTTTTATTTAAAAATTTTTTTCCCCTTTTTAACCCGTAATTTTATTTTTTAAATTAAATTAATTTTAATTTCCCAAATTTTTGTTGAAAAAATTTTTATATAACCCCAACCTTTAATTACCTTGTCTTGTCCTTTTTTTAAAAGAAACCTTGTACTTGTACCTTCATTTACTATAAATTTTATAAAAGAACCTTGTTTTTTTTAATTTTTTTTTATTAAAAATTTAATTTTTTTTTTGTAATTTAAATATTCTTTTTTTGTCAAAACCATAGACTCATAAAAAGTCCTTTTAAAAAGAATTTTTATTTAAAGTTTATATTTTAATTTTAAATTGTTTTTTTTTTATACTAAGTTTAATAGTGTATATTTCAATTTTAAAGCAACCCCACTAGCAACAACCCAACTCCCCTTTAAATTTTTTTTTTTTTTTTACTTTCTCTAATTAAAACCAAAAAATCTAGTTATACTTAAATTTTTTAAAAACCATAAAATTATCATACATGAATTTTTCCAAAATTTTTAATTTCAGGAAAAATAAACCAAATTTAAAACCTGGGAAATATGGGATCATTTTTAAATTGTTTTTTTAAAAAAATTTAATCTGGACCCATTCAAAACAAAAATAACTCCTAAAAAGTTTTAAAGCCAGCAAATTAAAACAAGTAAAAGTTTTTTTTTTTTTAAATTTAATTTTTAAAAAATATTTAACAAAACCCTAGTTGCCCCTGCATTCCCAAAACACAAGAAAACACCCCTCATTATTTTATAGCCCTCTTTAAGCCAAAACCTAGATATCTAAATTCCCCCCCTCTTCAGATAACCCAAACACAATCAGAAAAAACCAAAAATGGTGATTGAATTGATTATCTAACCAATAATAAATAAAACCATTGAATAAGTTTTTTTAAAATAAAACCCAATTTAAAACTGAAAAAAACCTTTGACCCTAAACCCCCAAAAATATTTTTTGGGGAAAACCCCAAATCCCAAAAAAACATTTCCCAATTTTAGAGGGGTTAAAGCACTAAACCCCCAAACCAGAAAAGAATTAAAACCAACCCCAAAGTGGGGGGATTCAAATCAACCTCCTTACTGTTTTACACCTTTTTAATGTTTATCACAATTTTTATGAAAAAAACTTAAAACCAAAAAATTTAACAAAACCCCCCCAAAAACATTTTTTTTGGGAAATTTTTAAAATCAAAAAGAAAATGAAAAACCATTCCCTTTGCGGAATCAAAATCAGGGTTCAAGTAGTTTAAAAAAAATTTCTAACAATTTTAAAACCACACTTTAACCCCCAAAATAAAACCAACCGGGAAGGGGGGAGGGATGTAGGGGTATGGGGAGGTGTGAAAAGGTTTTTGGGAAAAGTGGCAGTGCAGCGTTTGCTCTGAGGGGGATGCATCCCTAATTTAAAAATAAATTTTGGAAACCCCCATACAACCGAAAAGGAGGGGGAGGAAGAGCCCCCTAAAACCAAGGAATCTGATAAAATTGGGGCAAACTAGGGTTTTATTAAAGGTCCAACGAAGTTCACAGTTATATTACAGCTTTATACATCATTATAAGGCCTCACCAAATTTTAAGGAGCCAGTTCTGGCTCCATATTACAAAAATGGACAAAATTCATTCAGCAAAGAATGACAAAATAAAACATATCTTAAAATTTTCCGTATGAAAAAGATTGGAAGTCCCTTAACCCTTAAACTGTTTCGGGCCCCCCTCCTGAAACTGTCATTCTATTCGAAAATATCAAAAAAAAAAAAATTTTTTTTTCTTATAAAAAATGTTAAATTATTTTTCGAGTGTTTTTGTCCAAAAAAAAATTTTTGCCATCGACTTACGAATATAGAGCCGGAAGTTTGCGAAAATGAGCCCTATGGAACAGGGGGCGACTGCCGCTCACCCAGTAAACTTTAGTTTACTTGTATTTGAAGGGTTTTTTTTTTTTTTTTCACTTTTTATTTTTTCACATAATTATGTGGCCTATGAACCAAAGAAGGTGCAATGAATAATACACTCGTTGTTAAAACCAAAAAGCCCCAAAAACATAATTATCAATATATTGTTTACAAAAACAAACAAAACAACATCCCCTCCCCCCTCCTCCTCCTTCTCCTCCTCTCCTTCTCCTTCTCCTCCCCCCCCCCTTTCCCCCCTCCCCTTTTCTCCTCTCCTTCTCCTTCTCCCCTCCCCCCTCCTTCTCCTCCCCTCCCCCCTTCTCCTCCTCCTCCTTCCCCTCCTCCTTCCCTCCCCCTTCTCCTTCCTTCTTTCCTCCCCCTTCTCCCCTCCTTCCTTCTCCTTCTCCTCCTCCTTCTCCTCCCTCCCTCCTTTTCCCTCCTTCTCCTCCTCCTTGTCTTGTGTGCAGTGGTGGCTTAAAATTGTTTTGATCAGAATCGGCGCTGTAAAATGACATATTGTCTCATTACTCACTCCCCTCCCCACCTTCAAAACAAGGGGGTCGGATGCGTTTCCCCCTCCCCCCATTCTACTAATTATCTTTCCCCCCTCATTCTATACTTTCAATCTGTCTCTCTTCATTTTGCCTATCCTGTCTCACAGGTACCTAAAAAAAGTATCATAGTGTAAATCCCTAGGAAACCCAAAAAAATCCAGACAAAGGCATATCTGCTTGAAGATGGAGTAAACGTGTTTTAAAAGTCTTGTGGCCCCTCTGGCAAGAGCTAGATGGACAGACGGGGAGCTTGACAGACAACAAATAGACGACAAAATTTTTGTGTCCCCAGCAAAAACAAGGGGGGGCGATGGTCATGTAAATTACCCTCGTTTCCTCATAAAAGTCGCTCTTATCAAGTTATTTCCCCTTTCTTGTCACGTCATGGGTGGATTTTTTTTTTTCTGCTCAAGGGAACAATATTTTTACCTTTTCTTCCTCCCCCTTTCCCCTCTTCTCCTCCTCCCCCTTTCCCCTCCTCCTCCTTTTCCCTTCCCTCCTCTTCCCCTCCTCTTCCTCCCCTCCCCTCTCCATTGTTTTGGGGTCTAAAACTCCCCCAAACATGAAAATTGACTTCCTGACACTTCCATCTGTGGGGCATCATTTTGGGAAAGAGAAGAGTCCCAGATTTGTGGGGAATCACATATTTCTTCCCGCTAGACAGCAAAAAAAGGACAACTGAAAGGTTTCCCCACAATGCACCACTGGCCCCCCCGATTTTTTTTTTGGGTGCACACTGACCATGGAGACCCATTCTCTACATTGGGGGCCTACCGCTTTTCTCCGCTTAAATTGAAGCGCTAGAATTTTTCGAAAAAAATCTCAAAACTTTGGCTCGAAAAGACGTTTTAACTGGGAAACGTCAAGGGTTAAATTACATTCCTTGAAGATAAGAATGAGGGGAGACTATCGAAAGGTATAAGTGGAAATGGGCATTTAAAAAAGGGCAATAAAACAATGTCTTTAGGGCTTCTCCAAAGGGGAACTGCAATAATGGGTTCAGATTAGACGATTTGATTTGAAAAAAAAAGAAAGTACGTACGGGGGGGAAATAGGGGAGTTTATGACTGAACAGCCTCCTAGAGGTTACTCAACTAAAACCTTGGGTTTTCATATTTAAGTTGGTTAAAAACTGATGAAAGGGGTTTTTTGATGGGGCTTGCACTGGAAAAATAGAATTATCAAGGCTTTTTGTTGGGTAGCGTTGAAAATGGGTTTTTGGGGAAAAATTCGTTAGTGGGATATATTTATAAAGGACCCCCTAGTATGGGCCAAAACCTGCGCCCTGTTCCCCCCTTTTTATGTTCTTATGCGTTTAGTACCACACTTACACACTGAACATATAACAACCCCTTTCCCTTTTTGCTTGTTTTTTGCATACCCCACCACAAGTAAGCATACATTTATAAAACTAACAAAACTCTACCTGTTATCTCTCTGGGAAAAGTTTCTTCATTTGACCAACTTGTCATCATCAATTTTTCATCCCCTGCTTGTCTTTTCCTTCACTTGCAGCATTTTTTTACTGTGAAAAAAACACAACTATTAAAGTCATCCCCATAATGCAGAAATGAAGAGCTTAAACCCTTTCTTGTGCAGCAGTCAGCAGTATGTCCATCATGAATGTCTACCTCTGCATTGTCAGCAGTATGTCGCATACATGAATGTCTACCTGCTGCGTATTCACATACATGAATATTACCTGCGCAGAGTCCGAATCATGAATGTCTACCTGCTCAGATTCAGCGTACAAATGTCTACCCCGCAGTATGTCCATGCATGAATTCTACCGCTGCATAGTCGAGTACATAATATCTACCTGCTGCAGTATGTCCATAATGAAAATCTCCTGCCCGCAGTATGTCACATACAGAATATCTACCTGCTGCGTATGTCAGCGTGCATAAAAATTACCTCTGCAGTATGTCAGCGACATGAATATCACCTCGCAGTATGTCACATACATGAATATTACCTGCTGCAGTATGTCGCTGCATGAATTCTACCTGCTGCAGTATGTCAGCAGTACATGAAAATTTTACCTGCATTGTCGCAGTCAGAATTCTACCTGCTGCAGTATGTCAGCAGACCTAAACTACCTGCTCGTATGTCACAGTCATGAATATCTACCTGCTCAGTATGTCACAGTCAGAATATCTACCTGCTGCAGTATGTCAGCAGTGCATGAATATCTACCTGCTGCAGTATGTCAGCAGTACATGAATATCTACCTGCTGCAGTATGTCAGCAGTACATGAATATCTACCTGCTGCAGTATGTCAGCAGTGCATGAATATCTACCTGCTGCAGTATGTCAGCAGTCATGAAAATCTACCCCAGTTTGCAGTATTCGCAGTACATAATGTCTACCTGCTGCAGTATGTCAGCAGTACATGAATGTCTACCTGCTGCAGTATGTCAGCAGTATGTCAGCAGTACATGAATATCTACCTGCTGCAGTTGTCACAGTGAGAATATTACTTCTCAGTATGTCAGCATGATGAATACTACCTGCTGCAGTATTCAGCAGTGATGAATACTAACCTTTGTGCAGTATGTCAGCAGTGATGTTCTACCGCTGCGTAAGTACAGACATAATTCTACCTGCTGCAGTATGTCAGATGTCATAAATTACCTGCGCAATTCAAGGGGCTGAATATTACCCGTTTCAGATGTCACGTCATGAATTCTACTGCTGCATATGTCTCAGTGCATGAAAATTTTAACCCCGCAGTATTCAGCATACATGAATTCTACCCGCTGCAGTATGCAGCAGTACATGAATTCAATGTGCAGTAGTCAGCAGTATGTCAGCAGTACAGAATATCTACCTGCTCAGTATGTCACAGTGCTGAATACTACCGCTGCAGTATGTCGCAGTCATGAATTCACCTGCTCAGTTGTCCCCGCAGTATGTCAGATTAATAATATTTTTACCCCTTCGTATGTCAGCAGTACATGAAAATTTTACCTGCTGCAGTATGTCAGCAGTCTAATATCTACCTGCTGCAGTTTCAGCGTACATGAATATCTACCTGCTGCAGATTCGCATCATAAAATCTACCTGCTGCAGATGTCAGCAGACATGAATATTACCGCTGCTTTTGTCAGCAATACATGAATATTTACTGCTGCAGTATGTCGCAGTAAATAATAAACACCTGCTGCAGTTGCCAGCAATACATGAATTTACCCGCTGAGTATGCACATCTAATCTACTCTGCATATGTCAGCAGCATGAATATCTACCCGCTGCAGTAGTCAGCGTTCTAATTCTACCTGCTGCAGTATGTCAGCATCATGAATATCTACCTTCTGCAGATGTCAGCAGTACATGAAATCACCGCTGCAGAGTCAGCAGTACAAAGAAATCTAACCCTGCGCTATGTCGCAGTCATGAAATCTACCTGCGCAGAAGTCAGCAGTCATGAATACACCTGCTGCAGTATGTCAGCTATGTCACAGTACAGAAGTACGGCCAAAGCCGTATGTCAGCGACAGAATTCTACCCGCTGCGTAGTCACAGACAAGAAATCTACCTGCTGCGTATGTCAGCAGTGCATAAGCTACCTGCGCTTTTGTCAGCATACAGAATTCTACCGCTCATAGCAGCAGTGCATGAAATCTACCTCGCGTAGTCAGCATTTCATGAATATCACCTGCCGTAGTAAACAGGTATGAATTTACCTGCATATTCACGTACAGAATATCTACCTGCTGCAGATGTCACGTACAGAATATCACCGCTGCGTAGTCAGCAGTACATGAATGCTACCCGCTGCAGTATGTCGCAGTATGATTCACCCGCTGATATGTCCATTCTAATGTCTACCCGCTGCAGTATGTAGCAGT
The DNA here is from genome assembly GCF_026875155.1 of Cherax quadricarinatus. Classification (NCBI taxonomy): domain Eukaryota; kingdom Metazoa; phylum Arthropoda; class Malacostraca; order Decapoda; family Parastacidae; genus Cherax; species Cherax quadricarinatus. Next base: position 62,216,531 of record NC_069410.1, read on the forward strand.
AAATGAATTCTACCTGCTGCTTTTTGTCAGCAGTACATGAATTCCCTGCTGCAGTTGTCAGCAGTGCATGAATATCTCCTGCTGCAGTATGTCAGCATACATGAATTCTACCTGCCAGTATTCGCAGTGCATGAATCACCTCTGCAGAGTCAGAGTGCTGAAATCTATGCGCAGTATGTCGCAGGCATGAATGCTCCCGCTGCAGTATGTCAGGCAGTACATGAATTTCACCCGCTGCAGTATTCGCAGTCATGAATATTACCGCGCAGTATTCAGCAGTGCATGAATATCTACCTGCTGCAGTTGTCAGCAGTGCATAATTCTCCTGCGCAGATTCCATAAAGAATTTATACCTCCCGCAGATGTCCCGCCCTTCTCCTAATGCAACATTCTACCCTGCTTCCCCCCCGGGCCCCTAAAGAGCTGGTAAAATTATTTCCCAATCATTTTCCCCTCTTTGTCCCAAAGGCAAATTCTTTTGTCTCCCCAAGGAAATTTTTTTCCTAAGTATTTTTTTATTGTGGGGTAATGGGGTTTTTAAGAAATCTTAATTTTAAACAGTCTTTCTTTTTTAAAAAAATTTAAATCCCTTTTTGGCCTTTTAGGGGTTCATTTTTATAGTTGTTATGGTAGTGGTTTTCTGTTTAGGGTTTTAAGGGGGTTTGAAAGGGGTTTTATGATTAATTTTTGAAAATAAAAAAAATTTTTTGTTTTATAAATGAGAAAAAGATTTTTTCGGGGAATGCTCCAAACGAAATTTGTTAAAACTACCGTTTTGTTGGGGAATTAAGGGGCTGAATGGTTTATTGTTTTTTAGCCCATCCAAAAACCATAGGCCCCCAAAAGGGAAAATATAAGTGATTAACAGGCCCATCAAAGAGCAAAGGCAATTTCAATTTCACGAAAATAAAGATCAATTTCAAAAAAATATGGGTCCCCGAAAACCAAAGTGGGCAGGGCACAAAAATTTTCCTGTTTTTAGAGTCCCCTTGGCCCTCTTAATTAAAATGTTTTATAATTTTTTTCAAAAAAATCAAAAACCAAAACCTATATTGTGGGGGTTTAAAACCTCCGGGATTTAACCCCAGATTTGGACGTGTTAAAAATTTTCCTGCTGGAAAATTTCCGTCTTTCCCCAAAATTTGCTCCTTTTCAACTTCCCTAAAATGGGGGGAAATTTTTCCAAAATATTTTCATAAAAACAAGGGGGAAACATGAAAACCAATCAAACGGGTTTTAAACTTACAAAAATTCAAAATTTTTCAAAAAAAATGAGCCCCATAGAATGGGTCAAGATTTTTTTCACCCAACAAGAATCTTAAGGTCCCCATTCAAAAAATAACCAGAAAAATAATTAGGTTTAGACATTTTTTGGGGGTAACCGAAAAATAAATTAGAAGGGGGCATTAAAACAACTTCAATAAAAAAAAAAATAAAAATGGGCCAAGTAAACCCTTAAAAATATAAGCTGGGAAGTATTTAAGAAAAGAAATTTAAACGGTTAATTGGGGGCATGTGAGGGGAAAAAAGGGGTTATTTTTAAGAAAAAGGGGGTTTTAAAAAAGGGAGGGGTCCTTTAAGGGGAGAAAAGAATAAAAGAGCGGGGAAAAAGGGGGAAATTTATTTAATGTTTGGGAGACATTCAAGAAATAAAAAATGGAATTAAGCAAAGGTCTTAAGGATAGGAATCCGGGAAGAACTAAAGATAATGAAACGAAAGAAACCCCAAAATTTCCCCTATACCAATCAAAGTGGGAAAAGCCAATTGGGCCTTACAAACAAGATGGGTTTCACAGATGAAGCAAGGAATAAGTGAGTAAAGTCCCAATAATATTTTTTACAAGCCCTCCAGATGAACCCAAAATCAAAACATTTTTTTTTAAAAGGGGGCCACGAATTTGGTTAAAACCAACCTTTGATTTACTAGCCCAAAAAGGGGAAAAAGGGAAAATAATGTTTTCATTCCCCAGGGCCCGCCTTTAACTCCTTTCCCCCGAATAAAACCCCCTTTACACCTTTAAAACCATCCCATGGGGGAAGGAGATACCTGCCCAATTACTAAAAAAAAGGGGGCAGAAAGCAAACAAAAAACAGACCAAAATAAATTCCCCATATCAAAAAACAAAGGGTCCAAAAAGCAAATCACCACCCATTAAAACCCCTAGTTACAAACCAGGGCAAATGGGTTTAGAAAAGGGGCCCCTTCTGTTAACTTTGGACACTCACAAGGTCCCCAGAGAAAAAAAAAAGAATGGGGCAGATGAAAAAATAACAGGGTTAAAAAGGCCTTTGCAAGTGGGGACCTGGCGAATAGCCACAAAATATCTAAAGGAATAACAGGAAAAAAGTGGTCGAAAGGAAACAAATTTTTCCCCCTAACAAACCCAAAGTGAGAACAAGGGAAAATTTGGCCCACGGGGAAACCTGTCCACAACACAGTACCGTCCCATCGTTCCCTTATCCCCATTTGACATAACGGGAGACCAAGCCAAAACCTTTTTTTGGGCAGAAGACACCCAATCGATGACGGTCTTCCAGGGAAAAAATCAGGCCCCCCGGGCCAACCAAACTTTTGTGGGCTCAGAAAAAAATATAAGTTTTCAACATGAGAAATTTCAATTACTAAAAAATAGTAAACACGAGGAAATTAAATCTTCCTCAGAATACAAAACAAATTCTGGCCACAAAATAGAGCGAAACACCAACGTCAAAGACCTGGGAGTGATCATGTCGGGATCTCCCCCTTCAAGGACCATAACCTTGTATCAATCGCATCTGCAGAAAAATGACAGGATGGATAATGAGAACCTTCAAAACGAGGGATGCCAAGCCCCGATGACACTTTTCAGGTCACTTGTTCTATCTAGGCTGGAATACTGCTGCACACTAACAGCACCTTTCAAGGTAGTGAAATTGCTGACCTGGAAAATGTACAGAGAACCTTTACGGCACCAAAGGGAGATAAAAAAACTCAATTACTGGGAGTGCTTGAGGTTCCTAAACCCTGTATTCCCCTGACGCAGGGGGGAGAGATACTGTTTGTATACACCGGAAAATCCTAGAGGACTAGTACAGAACTTGCACAGAAAAATCACTCACTACGAAGCAAAAGACTTGGCAGACGATGCAACATCCCCCAATGAAAAGCAGGGGTGTCACTAGCACGTTAAGAGACCATACAATAAGTGTCAGGGGCCCGAGACTGTTCAACTGCCTCCCAGCATACATAAGGGGGATTACCAACAGACCCCTGGCAGTCTTCAAGCTGGCACTGGACAAGCACCTAAAGTCGGTTCCTAATCAGCCGGGCTGTGGCTCGTACGTTGGTTTGCGTGCAGCCAGCAGTAACAGCCTGGTTGATCAGGCTCTGATCCACCAGGAGGCCTGGTCACAGACCGGGCCGCGGGGGCGTTGACCCCCGGAACTCTCTCCAGGTAAACTCCAGGTAAACACTGCTGTAACACTTGTTACACTGCTGTAACACTTGTTACACTGCTGTAACACTTGTTATCATTATGTTAAGAGGGACATCTGTAGCTCTGTTACCAAACTGAATGAAGTAGGTTTTGTCAATGTTGAGAGTAAGTTTGTTAATCATCATACAGGTAGATATTTTCTGTAATTCGGTATTTACAGTATTGGCTAGTATGACTGGGCTCGGCTGAGAGAAGACGTATGTAGTGTCATCTGCAAATAGTGTGGGCTTGAGTAGTTGCGATGCATTTGGTAGGCCGTTTATGTAAATGAAAAAGAGAAGAGGGCCAAGGACACTTCCCTGTGGGACACCAACTGTAATTAGCTGTGTGGAAGAGTTTGCTCCATTTGTGTGCACATATTGGCTTCTGTTGCTGAGGTAAGACTTTAGATAGTTGAGGGAGTGCCCTCTTATACCATAGTGTGACAATTTTATATTGAGCAAATCATGGTCAACTGTATCAAAAGCTTTACGCAAGTCAATGAAGATCCCCAATAGGACTTCTTTTTTCCTCGAGTGTAGTGTATATTTTGTTCTAAGAATGTGTATAGATAGCATCATTTCGGAATTTTTTATTAGGCTGAACCCACACTAGATTCAGGGGTTGCATATGTTTTTGGAGATGGAGATAGGAATAGAATCACTTTATGCATAAGTTTTTAAAAAGATTTTAAAGAGAATGGAATAAGTTAGGCTAAAGAACCTATAGTTTAATTCAAGTCCTGTTTGATCTTCGTCTTTATGTCATCAGTGGATGACCCTCGCCGAAAAAAAAACGAAGTTTTTTGGAGAACTGTGAGGAAGGAATAGTGGATTCGTGATGGAGTTAGTTAGAGTGTTGCGCAGATGATTGGCGTAGACAGAACTTGTGAGAAGCTTTTTTCTGTTTATAAAGTGGGTAAGATATTAAATCTCCAATCTTGATCTTTATTGGTGTCGATAATAAGGGAGACTTCTAGTGGGCTAGTCGGGAGCTAGGAACAGTGTGTCAGGAAGTTGCCCAGTAGAGGAAGTCATAGGGTGGGGTAATTGAGCTTGGCATTTATAATCTGGCAAGGTTTTTATAAATAATAACTATATAGCTTCATTCCCAAAATTAATCATAATAATAAGTAAATAATAAAAATAATAATTAAAAAATATAAAATAATAATGACAGAAGTGTGCATTTGCCTAAATTAATAATAAAAATAACAATACGTTTAGTTAATAATAATTCAGAATGCTGCTGCTATTTGGCACACTTGATGCCAAAACTGTCCATCAAGCGGTACGTAATTTACATTGGCTAGCTAGGAGCAGTCACTCGTGCCTTGCTTGCATTTTTTTTTACAGTCATTGGCCAAATTTCTTTTTCTACCATGAGTCCTACTACAATAAGTCTCAAAAGGACCAGTGGCTGGACAATGATTTCTCTTTATGAGTGACAAGTTGGATTTGATGGGTGACTTTTTGCACATCAGAGCTTTCATTGTCTTGAGGTAGCATATGAAAATTGGGTTGGGCAAAAATGTTTTGTTAGTGGGATGAAATTGTAAAGACCTGCACTAGAAATTGGCTCACCCGGCTCTGCAGGCAGATTTCCAGCCAAACAATCAGATCATCAAAAGAACATATACTCGACCAAGCAAGCGCAAGCGGCCGGCAGTGGCCACCTACCCGCTCCATCTTCCACTAAAAAACAACCACAACAAAACTAATAGATGTCCTAAGTGAAAGAACAACTTACAAGAACCCACGTAGACCCACAACAGAAGAACCCAAAGTGTAATCCAAAGAATGTAACCCAAATCTGACAAAAATAGAAGATCTAAGGAATACACAGCCCTGCTAACGCCAAACACTGCCCCGCAGCCAGACAACCACATAACCCAAGCTCCGAGAAAACAAGCCTTCTCCTCCATTGCAACACATAACTACTTCAGTGAAACTAATGAAAGGAAATCGCAGAAACACTAACATCAGTAATAAAAGAATAACTCTCAAGGACCCAAGTAACTCAACATGTCTACCCAGCAGGACGCCGGTGTATCATCAACATCCCCCTCACGCACCGACACCGCAGGGAACAAAAAAACAACACAAACAAGGCTGACTCCCCCTCACAACTCCACTCCCTTCAAAGGAATTCACCCATGATTACTCAGGATATGATTATTCCAGACAATAATCAAGGACTACTCGTTGCTCTAGAAAACTAAATCACAAGATAATCAAAGCACGCACTCGAGCGAACGAGAATCCCATAAAACCAAACCTCGAGAAACAAGATCCAAAACCCTTGAAGAGAAGATGTACATCGGGAAGTGTTGACACAGAAAATACTCTGAAAGCACTAAAGCCATTCACAAACCAAACAGTGTCTCATACTACAAGTAAATATGAAGGTTGAAGAAGGCAAACAAGGACAGGAATCAAACAAGCATACACCGACTAAAATAAATACCTTGATTTCCAAGACGACGAAAACAGAACAAGATAAGTTGTTGCTGATGCAGTTATAATAAACAGTCCACAACATATCCTAGTGAACATAACACAAGCTCAGTGCAAAGAAACTGCTGTCAGGATAATACAGAAACCACGTACAGGTCATCGTGCAAAACAATGAAATCCAAAGAAACACGTTGTTCGGAAATACCAAGGAAGTAAACACAGTATAATGATCAGACTTCATTCATACGATAAAAGAAAGGACCTAATAAAATCATCAATTACATGAAAAATGGAGTGTACATAAATGAGTGTCTAACATAGAACACGTCAAAACCTTCTGTTCAGGAGCTGAGAAAACTTAACAGGAAAACAAAATACATCAGTGATTTCACGCGAGAAGGGAAAAATACTAGTTAAGGAAAACATCAACAGGACAACAATTATACTATCTCAAACGAACAGAATAGACTAATTTCTCCTACCTTCCTTTAGAAATGCTGACATATTTCTGTAACAGATTAGATAAGTGGCCCTTAATACATATATACTGAGGTGCATATAGTGTACCATACAATTATATTGTGCATTATTATATTTTATTAATTTATTTTTTCATCACAAGCTAATGCTAACTATCTCCAATACTTTTTTACTTCTTCTTACTGCTATTAATGTCTCATACTTTTATGTTACAGAGTCAAATCTTACTTGTCCAAATTAATATTATTCATTGTTCTTACCTGTCCATTTAATTTTGTTTTACCACTACTTGTTTTTTTTAGTCACTATTATTGTGTTGTTCAATTAGTGATAAATTTCAAATAACTTTTTTGCAAGTACCAACTATCTTTTGCAAGCCTATTACCAACTACCTCATTTTTTTTTTTTAGCTTTTTATTGTGCAATTAAACTGCTGCAACTTATTTATTATTTTCAAATCAGATCTTACTCCTAAACCAATATTATTTCCAATATTGACTATCTGTGCCATTAACTTTTAGATTACCATTAATTAATTGTGTCCTTATATATTTTTTTATTTTTTCTTGCCTTTCTATTTTAGCTTTATATAACTACTCTTAGCTCATATAATCACAATGGTTAAAATAATCAAGGTGCTTAATCTCGGTGCTAAAGTTAATTAATACCTAGTTTGAGCCATTATAACTCCAAAGCTCATTTAATGTTTATGAAATACCACTTTTATTGTTCACCGACAACTTATATTAGACCTTTTTATATTAATAATTCTAGACTTTAAAATGAATTACCTTTAAGTACTTACCTACTATCTTATTCCCAAGCTCCATATTTGATCATCACATTTATTTTGTTCACAGACGCACAAATTATTTTTAGTGCCCTTTTATATTGGGTCTCCTTATTTAAGCTTTAAAAAACTACCTAAGCTCATTGTTTTTACATTTTTAAAATACTTCAGATGCTATATTTTTTTTTAAGTCTTTACAGAATATTTTATTTTTACTTAATTCCTAACTATAGATTCACTATAGTGACAAAATCCTTATGATCTACAAGCAATGATCTGATACCCAACCTCTTATTTAATGACTAAATGATTCAAACAGAATTACTGTAATTACTACACAGCAATAACGAATCAAAGGCACTTCTCATAGCCAACAACAACTAACTATCTTTAACTAACAAATTCATCAGATATTTAAGCAAGCATTATATGACCTTTCCTAGCATTACTAAAATTTCCTTGCATGCCAATTGATCCCATCATTACAACTAACAGAAACCTGGCAAAACCTGATACAACAGATGTCAATGCCATTCCTGGTTACACAGCCATAACACAACTGAGTAAGGGGCCAGATCAACAAGGGGGAGGCAGAGCTATATACTAACTCCAGACCGACTAAATTATCACTAATATCTTGCAGCAAGGGCATGAACATGGGAGTAATATTAAGTCGCTAAATTCAAATCCAAATACCTACAAAAACCTCTCACAGTGATAAATAACTACATAGTTCCACAATCCAACATTAGCCAAGTTAGTCAATAACCTAGGAAAGTATGATAACAGATGCACGCATGAACAAAGATCACTTATAACTACTCTCAGGTAGACTTCAATATAAATCTCCTGCAAGACCAGACCCACACATTACTGAATTGGCAGCAAACACAAATGATATCAACGCTGTATGCTACCAACCGTAACAAAACAACAAGATGTTTACAGAGATCTAGTGGTTTCCCTACTGTGACCAATCTGGACAAACAACCATATCCCTTAAAATCAGGCCCCAAAAAAATAATTACAGAATAATACACAAACCACTACCCTACTATCCTCATAACAAATCTTGGTAAAATAGCCCCAAGAACACTACTTAAGTCACCTTCAGACTTCCCACATAGAGGAGCAGGCCATTAATAAACCACACAACAGCAGTAACAAACATTGTGACTGGCACACAGATCTAGAAACCTATACAGATATTGACGAATGTTTTTTAAAATTTTTCTAAAAAAGACCTATAAATTTAACCAAGTAGCCTTTATAACAAGCACTGCCCTTAAAAAATCTAAACAGATGATAGCTAAGAGACTGAACAGATCCCTGGGCTAACACCCAGCATTCTCAAAATCCATAGAATACAAAACAGCACGAATGAAAAACAGTACAGAAAGGTCACATAACCAGAGACCAAACAAAACGTTACTACCGTCAATACCTAACCAGCTCTGATAAGAAGGGCAAAAAATATGTATTATAGAAAGAATTATCCAACCTTAACTAGGTGATATAAAAAAGACCTGGAAGACCTAATTCAAGAAATTCAGGGAACAAAAAAGATAACACGACATAGCGAAATTAAAATCAGCAAAATCAGATGAACCCGCCAACGTCACCCACCAACAGATACAGCAAACAGACTCATGATTTCTTCTCCACTATAGGTCAAAACCATAATGCCAATAAAATCCCAAGCCCGATAACCCCCACAAATGACTACCACCCTGTCAACAACCCGAACACCAGACTGAGTTCCTAGCTCCGACTAACCCATACTAAGTCTCCCTCTTATCAACAACGCACTGAAAAACAAGCAGGAGATTTAAATACCTTACCACACGCTTTATATACAAAAAAGGGACACAAGTACTATCATCACACCAATCATTGCAACTACTCATTAAACAAATCCATTGAATCCTCCACCCACACCCTTGGGGGGGGGGGGGGGGGGGCCCCTCCCGCCTCCCCCCTTCCCTACAGTTTCTCAAAATAGCAAGGGTTACCCCCCCGATCCATAAAGGAGGAGACCAAACAAGTTGAATAACTATAGCCAATATCCATGTTACACCCTCCATCAAAATCTCCGAAAAATTAATTCATAAACTAATCTACACATACCTCATCTCCCAAAAACATTCTCATCCCCTGCAATGTTTGATTCAGGCCTAATAAAAAAACTAATGATAGCAATTATCACTTGCTAGAAACATAAATACACTGCAATAGAGATAAAAGAAGCCCACTGGGGGTCTTGCATTGACTTACGTAAAGCTTTTTGATACAGTAACCATGACTTGAGCCCACGTAAAATTGTCACACTGTGGGTATAGAGAGGGCACTCCCTCAACTACCACAAGTCATACCTCAGTCAACGAGAGAGCCAATATGTGGTACGCAAATGGGGCAAGCACTTCCGCACAACCAATTACAGTTTGAGGTATCCCACATGGAAGTGTCCTTGGCCCTCTTCTCTATCTCCTATACATTGGACCCCCGCATAACGATGGCATCACATAAGCGATTTTTCCGGCATAACTATTACTTTTTATCGCAAAGATTTTTGCGCGCAATACCGATTAAAAACCCCCTTACAAACCGATTTATCGTCCGAGACCGCGTCCAATGAGCCCTCCACATGTGCCTGCCGTCCCATTGTTTACCCACCAGCCTCCGCGGTAACATCCAGCATACACTCGGAATATATCGTGTATTATTATACAGTGTTTTCGGTGCTGTTCGCTGGAAAATAAGTGACCATAGGCCCCAAGAAAGCTTCTATTGCCAATCCTGTGGGTAAAAAGGGTGATATTAGTATGGAAATTAAGAAAGATTTTGAAGGGTTTGCGGGCTAACCCTGAGAGAGGCCTATGCCAGTTGTGGAATCCATGTGTGCCTACTTCAAAAAAGATTAAGGAAATTTGTGCACAATGGGTTTGAACAGCAAACCTTTATAGATGAAAATCTCCCTGACACAGCTGTTGCAAAGCCGTGCTGTGTTGACTATTTCAATGACAATGTGTATGGCGCCATTTTAGATAAAGGTCTTGAAGAAACGGGAGGAACAGAGCTCTATGACAGATTGTTGTGCGTCAGAGGCTCTCAGTGACTCACGAAAGCTGGTCCTAGTGGCATTAAAGAAGAAGGTAAGTAACCCCATTAAAAGACTTGCTACCTCAAGTCCTAATGAAGGGTTGTTCCCCTTCAAATCAACATTAAGAAGATAATGCTCTCCCTCCTCGCCAACCCCATCAATCATCACAATCTTCAATAAAAGTAAGTGTTCATGTAAATGTGCATAGACCTTTTCAGTTGTAGGTAGTAAAATTAACATTTCATGTGGGTAAAAAAAAAATTTTTTCATACTTTTATGGGCGTCTAGCACGGATTAATTTTTCATTAATTCTTATGGGGAAAATTCATTCGCAAAAAACGATTATTTTCGCAAACGATGAGCCCTCTTGCAACTATTAAAATCGTTAACCTGGGTCCACTGTACATAAATACCTACCAAATCTTCGCAATTTACTCAAAACCTCACCTTTATTTGCAGATGACACTACATACGCCTATCTCACACACCCGAGCCCAGTCACGGCATATGCCAATACTGTAACAAGTACCGAATTACAGCAAAATCATCTACCTGTGATGGGACAAAACAAACTTACACTAAACATTGACAAAACCTCCTTCACATTCAGTTAGTTAACAAGAGCTGTACAGATGTAGCCTCTTAACATAACATAAACGGATCACCTATCACAAAGCTAACAGAGGGAAAATTCTTAATGAATCCACCTCGATAAACAGACTCAAATTTCATACAACATGTACAACGCGAATTTCTAAGAAAATATCCAGACTGTAAGCATACTATCGAGAAGATACGGTACTAATGTTCCACGAGTCAGCCCTCCTGGCCCTTTATCACTCTCTTATTTACCCCTATCTCACGCTATGGAATTTGAGCATGGGCCAACAAACAATGAAACAATCTCAGGAGCCACTAATTAGCCCACAAAAGGCTGCAGTTAGAATGATGATGAAATTCTCTACTAAAGGCCACACACTCCACCAATATTCAAAACACTCAAACACTACTCACCATAACAAAACAATCCATTACTTATTATTGCACCTATTACATATATAGAACACTTAACCTGAGATTAACCCTCCCTCAAACATCTTCTTGACCAACCTCAACAGAACACATGACAAATAACACAAGGCACAGATCACTCTTCGATGTTCCTTCGATGTCCATCTCACGCTATGCAAAAACTCAATGCACATAAAGGCCCTAACAATCTGGAATTCATTACTCTGTAAAATATAAAAGAAAACACTACCTGTTTACAAATTCAAGTCTCTTTCTCAAAGATTCACTACACACAATCAAAACCAAATAAATACTGAATAAACTGAACCTTATCAATTGTATACTCCAAAATGTTACTCACAATTAATATCCACAAAAATGTTAAACCTAGGACCCAATCTAACTTTGTTATTATTTAAATACCACTACCTAACAGAATTACTCCATTCACTACTGAATGAACAGCAATGCATGCAAACCATAAGAACCTGTCTTCTGTAATACTCATTTGTGCATTATAGTTATCTGGTTTTTAAATAATGTCTAATCAACATGATTTCATCAATCATAGAGTTAATCTTAAGTTAATTTTAAGCCAGCCACGTAATGCTATGCATAAAAGTGGCTTTTGGTGGCATGCCTCTAGCGTCCTACCAGTATTTTTTATTGTAACCTCTGTAAATTATGCAAAATTTCTAATAAATAAATAAATAAATGAAATGGACTTAGCCAGGCAATACCACTTAGTACATCTACGATAATGTAGAATACTAAAGCCTTTCAGTTATTTTCAGTGAGATTAAATAAAACAAATATTGTATAGTTAAGTTCAGCGATAAAATAAAACACTTGTTGCTGTTGGAGGTTTACCAGGGCCACTGACATCATACACTGCAGCCACAACCTCCCCCACTTTCAACCTCCTCCACCCTCACCTCCCCCCACGCCTCAACCTCCCCACCCTCAACACTCGCTCGCCACTCTCAACCTCCTCCACCTCAAACCTCCCCACCCTGCAACCTCCCCTCACTCGTCAACCTCCACCCACCCTCAACCTCCCCCACCCTCAAACCTCCTCGCCACCCACACCCTCAACCTTCCCCCAACCATCTCTGCTCCAAGTGTGTAAATTACATAGTGCGCACAATATCATAAACAGTTCAACATTTCTTTACATTCTGAAGTGTATTGAGATTTATTATGTTTTCTAATATGATATTTCTGTCAGATATAGCGCTCACAAATACTCCGATTTCTCTTACAATAAGAGAGGGAAATACTATAGTCAAAGCGTTAGACAGGGAATGGTGTGACCCATTCTGCCGCTTGGCCTCTGCCCGACATATTTAGCCTATTTTATTTTCAATTCTAGAGAACAGTGGAAACCTCTAACATGTGAGTATAAATATAATAAATCCGTTCCATGACCTTGCTCGCAACTTCAGGAATTTTGCTTGTTTTGCAGATCCAATTTTCCTCAATTTAAATTTAACTGAAATGCAATTAACTGGGGTACTCCTTCCAGTGGAATTCTGTATTTTCAAATGAATTTATTTATCAATCCACAATTCCATCTAATATGACATAATAAACAATATAAATAAACATAGAAAGCCTGATAAATACTCTAAAATGAAATATAATAGTCGTTCATATATGGGTACGGGCGGTGTTTTGGTAGTTGGACGAGATTTTGAGTCTGAACCGGACAGAATTACTTCTTGAAATAATTCGCCAAGTTTCATCTATACGGCTTATCTATCACAGTTCATCTAATATTACATAACAAACAATATAAATAACATAGAAACCTGATATATACTCTAGAATTAATAAAATTTATCACTATAACATAGGCGGACAATCGGCGGCTAATCAAAGAGTTTGTCTGAGAAATGACAAAAGTACTCCTTGAATATTTCGCTATCAACTCTATGGCTTATTTATCTATCAGTTCATCTAATATGACATAATAAACAATATAAATAACACAGAAACCTGATATATAAACTCTAAGAACGAATAAAAATAAGTCATTATTAAAATGAGACGGCCATAACCACTCCCTCATATCTTGTTGTGGATAAACACGCCATCAAGTGATGGCCTTTTGAAGCTGTCTATTATTATAATTATTATTATGTAGTACATTATTATTATACAGTGGACCCCCGCATAACGATGGCATCACATAGCGATTAACCCGCATACTGCTTGCTTTAAATCGCAAAAATTTTGCACGTGCGCATAGTTACCGATAAAAACCCCGCTCACACGGTCGATGTTTCGTCGCGAGACAGCGTCAATGTGCGCCCTCACCAGCCTCCACATGTGCTGCCCTTGCCATTTTAACCAGCCAGCCCCGCTAGTAAACATCCCAAGCAAAACACTCTGGAATATTTCCGTATTATTACAGTGCTTTCGGTGCTGTTTCTGGAAAATAAGTGAACCCATGGGGAGGGCCCCAAGAAAGCGCTCTAGTGCCAACCGAAACAAACCAATAAGTGTGAGATTCGCAATAGAACTAAAGAAAGAGATCATTGAAAAGTATGGAAAGGTGGAGTGCGTATCGCCGACCTAGTCAAGTTGTACAAGAAACCCCAATCAACCATCGCTACTATTGTGGGCACCGAAAGACAATCTAGGAAGCTAGTTCATGCCCAAGGTTTAACTCCTGTGTTTATCGAAACAAAAGATCGCAAGTGATGGTAAGAAGATGGAGGAGACTCATTATTGGTGAGGATAATGAAAAACAGCTAGCATGGAGATATCGTCCCTCTCAAGCGATCATATGTGAAAGGCTAGGAAGATGCATGAGGATTTAATTAACAAAAATGCCTGCAGACTAGTGATGATGTGATGTGAATTCTAAGGCAGCAAAGAGTTGGTTTTTAGAGATTTAAGAGCCGTATGGCATCCATGTGTGAGTAGGCATGGTGAGGAATGGCTGCCAGTTCGTACCACAAGCGCTGAAAAATAGTTGGCAGGAATTCAAGGAGACATAGACGAGTGAAGGACTGAAACCTGAACAAGTGTTTAATTGTATGAAACAGGCCTGTACTGGAGAAAATGCCAAGCAGGACCTACATTACCTCAGGAGGAAAAGCACTCCCAGGACATAAGCAAGAAAGACAGGCTTACTTTGTTGATGTGTGCAATCTAGTGGTGATTGCAAGTTAAGCCCATTATTAGTGTATCACTCTGAAACCCAGGAGCGTTCAGGCAAAAGAATGTCCTCAAGAAATAATTTGTGTTGCTGTGGAGGGCAAACAGTAAGCATGGGTCACTAGGGACTTTTTTCTAAACTGTTACACATGCATTTGCCCCAATGTGAAAGATTACCTAACTGAAAAGAAATTAGACCTTAAAGTGCCTTCCAGGAGTTAGACTATGCCCCAGGTCATTCCTACAGGACGTGGCAGAAGCGACATTATGGTGACATGAGCTTCATTAAGGTGAAGTTTTTGCCTCTCCTAATACCACCCTCTCCTGCAGCCCATTGACCAGCAGTTATTGCAAACTTCAAAAAACTGTACACAAAAGCTTCTGTTTTGAAAGTGCTTTGGATGACCTCAGAAAACACAACTGACTCTAAGAGAGTTTTGGAGAGAGCAACTTTAATATCCTCAAATTTGTTGAAACCTTATAGGTAAGGCTTGGGGAAGGGAGTGACTAAAAGACCTTGAAACTCTGCTTGGAAGAAACTGTGGCCCAGAATTGTAGACAAAAGGGATTTTGAATGGGTTTGAGGCTAACCCTGAGAGGATTATATCCCCTAGTTGAGGAAATCATTGTGGCATTGGGAAAGTCCTTGGGGTTGGAGTTAGTGGGGAGGATGTGGAAGAGATGGTGGGGAGGACCAATGAAGAAACTAACCACTGATGAGCCTGATAGATCAAACTTCAACAGCAAGAGCCAGACCTGAGGAAACTGGTTCAATAGGAGGGATAGAGACATGAAGAAGTTTGCCTACTACAAAGATAAAAGGAAATCTGTTCAAAGAGGCTTGAAGTTCAAACACTTCATGGATGAAAATCACCCTCACACAGCCTATTGCAAGACCGATCTGGTGAATATTACACTGACAATTTTGTGAAACAGACTTTAGGGAAATGGAATAAAGAACGAGAAAGGTACAAGCCACTAAGGACAGATATGTTGTGCGAAAGAAGTCCAGTGACTCTGAAGCGGGTCCTAGTGCATTAAAAGAAGGAATAACCCAAAAATGGACTATGCCACCTCAAGTCTTAAGAAGGATTCCTTCTCACACTAACACGCTCTCATCTCCCCCTCCTCCCACACATCCAATCATCACCAGATCCTTTCAATAAAGTAGTGTCATGGTAAGTGTGCATAGCTTTTCAGTTTGTGTGTATTAAA
Organism: Cherax quadricarinatus; assembly: GCF_026875155.1. Taxonomy (NCBI): domain Eukaryota; kingdom Metazoa; phylum Arthropoda; class Malacostraca; order Decapoda; family Parastacidae; genus Cherax; species Cherax quadricarinatus. Next base: position 62,232,203 of record NC_069410.1, read on the forward strand.
ATTAACATTTCATGTGTAAAAAAAATTTTTTTTCATACTTTTGGTGTCTTGCACAGATAATTTTATTTCCATTATATCTTATGGAAAATTTATTCACATAGCGATAATTTCGCATAACAATTACCCCTCTTGCACGGATTAAAATCGTTATGATGCGGGGGTCCACTGTATAGTATTATTATTTTATTTTATTTTTTATTATCAAACACAGCTGGCCGATTCCCACAAGGCAGGGTGGCCCGAAAAAAGAACAACTTTCACCATCATTCCACGTCCATCACTGTCTACCAGAAGGGTGCTTTACACTACAGATTTTAACTGCAACATTAACACCCCTCCTTCAGAGTGCAGCACTGTACTTCCCATCTCCAGGACTCAAGTCCGCCTGCGGGTTCCCTGAACCCCCTTAATAAATGTTACTTTGCTCACACTCCAACAGCACACGTCAAGTATTAAAAACCATTTCGTCTCATTCACTCCTATCAACACACTCACCACGCCTGCCTGGCAGTTCCAAGCCCCTCGCAAACAAAACCTCCTTTACCCCCTTCCCTCCAACCTTTCCCTAGGCCGAACCCCTAACCCCGCCTTCCCTTCCACTACAGACTGATACACTCTTGAATGTCCATTCTGTTTCGCTCCATTCCTTCCACAGTCCGAACCACCTCAACAAACCCTGTCCACAGCCCTCTGGACAACAGTTTTTGGTAATCCCGCAACCTCCTCCTAACTTCCAAACTACGAATTCTCTGCATTATATTCACACCACACATTGCTCCTCAGACATGAACATCTCCACTGCCTCCAGCCTCTCTCTCGCTGCAACATTCATCACCCATGCATCACACCCAATATAAGAGCGTTGGTAAAACTATAATCTCAATACATTCCCCTTTTGTCCTCCAAGGACAAAGTCTTTGTCTCCACAGACACCTAAGTGCACCACTCACCCTTTCTCCCCTCATCAATTCTATGATCCACCTCATCTTTCATAGACCCCATCCCTGACACGTCCACTCCAAATATCTGAATACAATCACCCTCCTCCATACCTCCCTCCTCCAATTGAATATCCAATCTTTCATCACCTAACTTTTGTTATCCTCATAACCTTACTCTTTCCTGTATTCACTTTCAATTTTCTTCTTTTGCACACCCTACAAATTCATCCACCAATCTCAGCAACTTTCTCTTCAGAATCTCCCAAGAGCACGAGTGTCATCATCAAGACAACTGTGACAAACTCTCCCACTTATGTGTGAATCTTTATCTTTTAACTCCACGCCTCTTGCCAAACCCTCGCATTTACATCTCTAACAACCCCATCTATATATATATTAAACAACCACTGTGACATCACACATCCTTTCTAATGCCTACTTTTACTGGGAAATAATTTCCCTCTTTCCTACATACTCTAAACTTGAGCATCAGCACTATCCCTCGTAAAAACACCCCCCCCCCCCCCCTCTTCACTGCTTTCAGTAACCTTACCTCATACACCATACACCTGCAACATCTGCCACATTGCCCCCCTATCCACACTGTCATAAAGCCGTTTTCAAATCCATAAATCCACAAAGACCTCATTAGCCTTATCTTAAATACTGTTCACTTATATGTTTCCAACTGCAAACACATGGTCCATCACACATCCCCTACCTATCCTAAAGCCTCCATGTTCAACTGCTATCGCTATTCGTCCGTCATACTCTTAATTCTTCAATAATAATCTACCCATACACGTTGCCAGGTATACTCAACATACCTTATCCCCCATAATTTTTGCACTTTTCTTTTACCCTTAACCTTATAACAAAGGAACTATACAAGACTCTCTGCCATACACTAGGACCTTACCTCTTCCAACATTTATTAAATAATTGCCCAACCACTCCAAACTATATCCCCACCTCATTTTAACATTTCATCTTTATCCCATCAATCCCAGCTGCCTTACCCCCATTTCATTTTACCTACTGCCCTCACGATTTCCCCCACACTCACAACAGGCTCTTCCTCACTCCTACAAGATGTTTATTATTCACTTGCCCTATACACGAAATCACAGCTTCCCTATCTTCATCAACATTTAACAATTCCTCAACATATTTCCCATCCATCTTCCCAATACCTCTAAACTCCATTTAATAACTCTCCTCTCCTATTTTTAAACTGACAAAATCCAATTGTTTCTCTAGGCTTCCTTAACGTGTTAATCTACTCTCCAAAACTTTTTCTATATTTCAACAAAATTTGTTGATAACCATCTCACCCCTCTCTCATTTGCTCCTTTTACATTGCTTCCACACCACTCTCTTAATCTCTCTCTTTTTTCTCCCATATACTCTACCACCTTGCACACTTCTACTTGTAAAAACTTCTCATATGCTAACTTTTTCCTCCCTTACTGCTCCTCTTTACATCATCATTCCACCAATCGCGCTCCTCTTCCCTCCCTGCACCCACTTTCCTGTACCACAAACTTCTGCCAGAACACTCTAACACTACATTTTTTTAAAACTCCCCCATATACTCTTTCGACCCCCATTGCCAATGCCTCATTAGCCATCTATCCTCCAATAGCTGGTTATATCTTACCCTAACTGCCTCCTCTTTTAGTTTATAAACCTTCACCTCTCTCTCCCTGAATCTTTCTATTCTTCATGTATCCCATCAACCTTTTACTCTCAGTAGTAAGCTACAACTAGAACAAGTGATCTGACAATCTGTGGCCCCTCATAAACATGTACATCCTGAAGTCTACTCACAGTCTTTTAATCTACCAATACAGTAATCCAACAAACTACTGTCATTTCGCCCTAACCATCATATTCTTGTATACTTATTATCCTCTTTTTTCTTAAAAATATGTATTTACCTAATAACTAAACCCCTTATATACAAAGTTCAATCAAAGGCTTCTCATTATCAATTTACACCTGGCAACCCCAAACTTACCGTACCACACCCTCTCTAAAAGTTTCTCCTACTTTAGCATTCTGATTCCCTACCACAAATACTGTCTCACTTGGTTAAAAGGCTCCTATACATTCACTTAACATCTCCCAAAATCTCTCTCTCTCCTCTACATTCCTCTCTTCTCTCCAGGTGCATACACGCTTATTATGACCCACTTTTCGCATCCAACCTTTACTTTAATCCACATAATTCTTGAATTTACACATTCATATTCTCTTTTCTCCTTCCATAACTGATCCTTCAACATTACTGCTACCCCTTTGCTCTAACTCTCTCAGATACTCCAGATTTAATCCCATTTATTTCCCCCCACCGAAACTCCCCTACCCCCTTCAGCTTTGTTTCGCTTAGGGCCAGGACATCCAACTTCTTTTCATTCATAACATCAGCAATCATCTGTTTCTTGTCATCCGCACTACATCCACACACATTCAAGCATCCCAGTTTTATAAAGTTTTTCTTCTTCTCTTTTTTAGTAAATGTTTACAGGAGAAGGGGTTACTAGCCCATTGCTCCCGGCATTTTAGTCGCCTCATATTATTATATTATTATACTATTATTATTACGTATATGTATTATTTATTATTATTATTATTATTATGTATCATGTCCAAATAAAAATAAAAAAAAATATGTATTATTATACTTATTATTATATAAATAACTTGTAATTTTTATTCACACAAAAAATAGAAGATTTACTGTTATGCAAACTACTGCATTACAGCAATAATTGTATAAATAATGTCAGCCCATTCACGACTGCATACTGGAATGGACAGTGACGTCATTTGTTTACACTTGAACATAGCCAAGGAATCAAACATTTCTCTTATGCTGAGCTCAATTTCAAGGTACTTTTCATCCTGAAAGCAATCAAAATCTTATCTATTTCCGTAATATATCTTCCATTCTATCAAATGTGACCAAAAAAATGAGAATAGAATCATAAAAACCATACGATAATACTGCTAAGGGGTGGCTAATTGCTAATTGTTATTTAATGCTCCGATTTTTTTTCATTTTTGATGTATGTTAAGAAGCATCTTTCCATCATACATTGCCCAGATTTCAATAAGATAGTCCAACAAACAAATGAGATCCAATTCCCTAGATCAAGAGCAAGAGCCCCTCACCAGCGTCAAGGAAACTCCCTTGAGGTCTGCTCGCTTGTAGAAATTTCACTTGCATATGGAAGCAAAAAATCGACCCATCGACTGCTTGTACATGTATTAGGAAAAACTCGCATGTGGATGCACTCGTAAGTAGAGGTTCCACTGTATATATCATGTTTTTGTGTTAATTATATTCTTTATTATGTCATATTAGATGAATTGTGATAGATAAGTAAGCCGTACAGTTGATATTAGTGTCATATTCAAGTACGTATTTTGTCTTGTTTCCAGAGTGCAGGAATGGATTAATGGCTTTTCAGTGAATTTAAATGAGGAAAATTTATTTGATATACAAGTAAATTAAGTTACAAGCTAGGTCATGGAACGAATTCAACTCGTAAGTAAAGGTTGCACTGTACAGTCTAATTCAGTTTGTTTGTCAAACTTAATTCATTCCAGATGTCGGTTCAACAACCAAAGCAATTTTTCCCATAATGTAAATAGAATTAATCCATTCCAGACCTAAAATGACAATATAATAATTTATTTATAATAATGTACTAACTACTACATAAAACAATGTATAAAATTATATAACACAGTGAAACTGTAAAAATGAATATTAAAAGAAAATTTAACTGAAATACTGTACAGTAAATGAAAATTTAACTGCCCCTTCCCTGTCAGAGGTGAGCTAATGGCAAAATTCTAGCAGCTTCAAATCTTGCAGAAGAAAGATGGTAGGCCTACATGTGAGAGTATGACTCTGCATGGTCAGTGTGCACAGTATAAAAGAAATCCTGCAGCACGCAGTGCATGAGAAAAAACTGCGACCATGTTTTTGGTTTAAAACAGTGACTTCGCAGTGTATTTTTGTATGGTATTTATAGTTGTATTCTCATTTTCTTGATCCCAGTTGACAGAATGGAAGATATTTTACAGAAATAGACATGATTTTGAATGGTTTACAGACTAAAAGTAGTTTGAAATTGAGCTCAAAGTAGCAGAAATTGTATATCCAGTTGGGGGTTTATATTTCACGTTGTGTCACCTTTATATTTTGCATCATGCTGGTGCTGACCTCTAGTGGGCCATAGGCCTACCGAGCTCAGCCCACACCACCCTTACTCTGCCTCAATTGGCGCTACCTCATCCTAGAGACAACAAGTGTATTCCCTCTCTCCCTCACAGGCAAGGGCCTGGCCCGTCAGGGCCGCCTTAACACGTGTACCAAGAACCCAATAAAGTAATATGTTGCCTCCAAAGAGTATCATTCATTCCTGCTACCAGAGATATACACAAACTTCTGTAATATTGGTGCCAGCAATGGTCGCAGAAGGAAGATGGAGATGTTGTCACTCCTTCATCGCCCAGTACAAGCAGCATCCATCTCCCAACTTGTTATCCCAATATCATATCTGCCACTTTCAGCATTCAGGCCCAGGTACAGCCATAATCAGGCCCTATTTCATTGAATTTCTTCAGTGTGGGACTCCAGCATCCCATGCTGTTTCATCACATGTACAGCAGCATCGGTATATTGCTGCTGTTGTTTCAGCTCAGCACGGCTATTTTCAGCAAGCCAAAGGTGAGTTTTGTGGTGTTTTTGCATCCAGTGTTGTTGAATCCACCCTGGGCTCCATGTGTGATGTGTGAGGGGGGAAGACAGCAGATCTTGGCCCACACCATATGCCATCCATGCTCATCTAATTCTACCACCCACTCTACCACCACCACACAACCCTCACTCCCTCTCTGTTGTTTTTCTGTGAATTCAGTGTGAATTCTCACCAGAACTGTATATCCGAGTGCCTGAGGTCACTCAAAGCCACGTGGATCACAAAGTCACGTGTGGATAAGGCCACATAGATCTTCAAGCCGTGTGGATCTCCAAGCTGCATGAATCAACAGGCCAGTGGATAATCATGTCACTTTATGTCCCAAGCCACATGCTGTCTGTTGCCTGATGTCACCTCACATCATCACCATACTGCCTGACGCTACCCTGCAATGTCACCATGCTGCCAATGTCACCCAGGACATCTGCCCGACGTCACTCCAAGATGTCACCCCAGGACGTCTGCCTGACGTCACCTCACAATCACCCCATGATATCGCCTCACAACGTCACACCTGACATCACCCCATGATGTCCCATCTACAGTTTATTTCCTTGCAAAGCCCACAATGTGTGGTTTACACATCACAAAATATTAATTATAAAGAAGGCCACTAGCATGCCTAGGCATTTCGGGCAGACTAATCCTAAATCTTACTCTATACTGACACAGGTTATGGAGCAGTACACCTTAATGTAAATTATTGCATACTGATATAAAAGTTAGGTAACTGAAGTGATTAATTAGATTTATAATAGTGAGGTAGTACAAAACATATAACAATATTACAATCAGTAAATTTAGTAATGGGAATGGTTTCATCTTGGCATGATACACTGTTTCTATTAAAGCTCCTATATTGGGAGAGTATCTTAAGCAAAGTTAGGACTAACTTAAGATTTATTAGGCAATAGCTATATTAGGAATTTTATGTTTACAGTCATTTGGGTGAGTGTAAGTGTAAATTAGGGAGAATTACAGATAACGAGAGTAAGTCTATTTTGTTTTGGATGTGTTCATGACACAAAAAAGAGAATACAGTGGACCCCCGCCTTACGATATTAATCCGTTCCCGAGAGCTCATCGTAAGCCGAAATTATTGTTAGCCGAATTAATTTTCCCCATAAGAAATAATGGAAATCAAATTAATCCATTCCTGACACCCCAAAGTATGAAAAAAAAAATTTTTACCACACGAAACGAAAATTTTAAAATTTGTAATACACAAAAAACTGAAGAAGCCCATGCAAAATTTAAACACTTTACTAAAATACTAAGAAAAAAGTTATTGAAAAAAATTAACCCTTCCGAGAGACGCTAACAAAACAAGACACCGGGAATGACACAACCGAGAACAAAACCCTTTAGTTTTTGAAAAAAAGTTATCAACCCCGGGGAATGACTAACGGGTGCAAACCTTCCAAAAAGTCATAATACCATCCCCAACAAAAAATTTTCTTTTTAATAAAAAGGGTTTTAAAAAACAGAAAAAAGAAGGAAGAAAAACCCTTAGAAAACCAGTTCAGTGACATTTGCCCCAAGAAAAAATAAAACTGAGCAAGAAAACTATGGGAAATTAATTTAATTTAGTTAACAGCCCATTTTTTCCCAGTGAAAATGAACCAAAAAAAACAGTAAAGAAATTCCCTCTGCGATCATAAAGGCCCAAAAAAACAATGTTTTTTGAACCAGAGTCAGAAAAAAAAGAAGCCGGGGTTACTGGGATCCATGGTAAAAAAAATTTTTATTTAGTTTCCCACTCAATGACGGGGAAAAAAGATTTAAATTTAAATTGCATCTATTAAAGTAAAAAAGGGGTTAAACATAAAAAAATGTTTTCCCAAAAAAACGTCAAAACCCTCCTTTATAGAGTCAGAAAACTTAAGGGGGAAGAATAATGACACAATACACCAATGCTTCACACAGAGGGGAAAAATTTCTTTTTTGGGAAAACAAATGTGGGCCCAACTGTACACAATAACAACGGAATGATCTATCACGTTTCTCGGGGAACAAATCTTACAGAGAATAACCAAAAAAATGCCCAAACCCAAAAGCCTCCGTATTGTAGTAAATGTTTGCTCCATTTTGTTCAAATTTCATTTTTACAATCTTTTGAAAATTAAATAATAAACAAACCTCATTTTGTGATTTCCCTTAGTAATTTAAGTCCCCCCTTTATGAAATTTTTTCTTATTTACTATTTTTTTGTTTTAAACATTAGCTGAATTGATCTTTCCTGCCCCAATTTTAAAATTACCCCCCATTTTTTTTAAAATACTATCAATTGATATTACTTACTAAAATTAATAATTATCTTTTTTAAACTATAATTTCAATTTCCCCCTTAACATTTTTGAAATTTAATAACCATTACTTGTCCTAATTCCCTTTTACCTGTTTAATCCCCAAAATTTACTTTTCTTAGGGGTTCTTTTTAATTTACCTACCATATAACCCCCTGTATAACTACCAGTGCAATACTGAATGAAATAAACATTGCTTTTTTCACTTTTTTGTAATCTTTAATTACTTACTAAAAATTTTATTAAAAAACCATATTTACTACCATAAATTTTTTACTTTTTTACATTAAACATTTTTTTTATATTTCCCCCATAATTTTTTGGGTTGGGCCAAAATTTTCAATTTTGTATATTCAACCCCCAAACCCTTTCAAATTATCCTTTGTACCTGGGGTACCTGTGAAACCTATTTTCCCTGTCTTACCACCCCTTACTATCATATTATAACCAGACTTTTACCCTTTTTTTTTTTTTACTTTTAAATTTTTTTTGGTATTTTAAATTTGTGAATTATTTTTTGGGTAAAATTTAAATCTAGTTTTTCTCCTGTCTTGTCAACAACCTAAAACCAACTCTAGTGCAAGGGCAAGAAACCATTTAAATTTTTTTTTTATATTTTTAAGTTTGGGGCATTATAAATTCCTACTTTTAAGATTTTTTTCCCATATCTTAGTACTATATTTGGGTGCAATTAGTTATTTTTAAATTATTTTTGTTCAAGGCCCCTTTAACTATTTTTTGGGCAAACCTAAAACAACAAACCTCTTAAAATTTTTTTTTTTCAAATTTTTTTTTTTTTTTTGCTACCTTAACTTGCATTTTTTTACTTGTAAAATTTAAATCTAGTTATACTCAATTTTCTTGAAAAAAATTATATAACCCCTTAGTCTTTTTAAAAATTGAGAGCCCTTTCCCCTTTTTTTAAAATTTTAATTAGTTAAAAACTCATTTGTACTATAGTCAAAAACCCAAACCCATTAAATTAGACCAATTGCAATTACTAGTGGGGAAACTGGGCTATTTTTAATTTGTATTTTTAAAAAAATTAGTTTAACCCCCTTTGACTGTCAAGGGCCCAATCCTAAATTTTGCTCCGGGGTGCCCGCAAAATATTCGAAAAAAAAAAAATTTTTTTTCTTATGAAATGATAGAAAAACTTTTCCCCCAAATTTTAAAAAAACAAACCCAAAAAAAAAAATTTTTAGGAAAACTGACGGGAAATTAAAGCTCTCGCGGAAGTTACGACTTCGGCGATAAATTTTAAAAAAACGGCAATTTTTGCCCAATTTTAGCCCTATTTTTTGGCTAATTCCCCATTCCATCCCAAACCCCAAAACCCCCTAACTATTTCTTCAGAACCCCTAATTTTTTTTATCGATTTTAGCACAAGAAACGGGCCCTTTTCCGATTTCCAAATACCCAATAACATGTCAGAAATTTGCAATTTGGCCAATTTTACGAAAAAAAAATAAAGACAATTTCAAAAAAAAGGTCCAGAATGAAAAAAATGCAGACAATTCCCGGCTCTAAAAAAAGGGTTTTCCTTTTTTCTCAGTCATGTCCCCCAGGCCCCCCGTGAAAATTACTCTTGCTTTTTTTTTGAAATTTTATTCAAACAAAAAATAGAAGTTTACTGTTATGCCGACTACTGCAATACTGTAAAAATTTTTAAAAATTACATCAACCCCCTTCGTGACTGCGTATTTGAATGGGGTATTTTGGGCATTTTTTTGGACAATGACATCATTTGTTTACTTTTAACATCGGGAAAAAATTTAAAAAATTTTCCCTTTTCTTTGTGTCCATTTCCGTTCTTTTTTTAGAAAAATTAAACAAAATCAACCCCCATTTCTATAATATAGTTTTCCCTTCTATCAAATGAGACCATGAAAAAAGGGAAAACAACCAAAATATATACGAAAATAGACAACCCAAAATCGGGATTTTAATTAAAAAAAAAAGGGGCGGATTTTTTTTTTTCTCATTATGGGCCCGCGTGCTCCAGGGTTTTTTTTTTTTGGGTTGGGCCCCTGACCACAAAAGAACCCCTTCTCTTTACATGTGGCCTACTACTTTTTTCCTCCGATTTGAAGCCGCTAAATTTAGGGGTATATATACGTCAAACCCCGGTACCCCACAAACGGAAAATAACGGCCGCGACAGGCAAAGGGTTAAAACTAGTTTTTAAATATAGCTCCTTCTTTGCTTTAAAACAAAGACCCACAAAAAACATTATATTAGACCTTAGTGCAATTAATTTTAATTTTCCACCCTTTTTTTTCACCACCCAAATTTTTATTATCCTTTTATATTTTAATTTTTTTTAAATTTTTTAACTTTAAAGAAATACCTTTTAAATAAATACCTACTATCATATTCCCCCAAACCCCCATTACTTGATCATCACTTTTTTTTGTTCACCACAAATTATTTATCCCTTTTTTATTGTCTCCTTTATTTTTGCTTTTAAAAAAATACCTTTGCTCATTATTTTTTAAAATTTTGTTAAATAATTCAGGGGCAATTTTTTTTTTGCTTTTAAAAATTTTTTAAGCATTGACCGATACCAAACCCCTTATTTAAAGACTTAAAAATTCCCAAAAAGTTCGTAATTAATAAAACTGCAAAACAATCAAAGGCACTTTTCAAGCTAACAACAACATAAAATATCTTTAACTACAAAACAGATCTTTTAAAACAAGCTTTTGATGACCTCCTACATTTCTAAAATTCCTTTTCCTGCCAATATTCCATCAAAACACAAAATGAAACCTGCTAAAACCTGAAACCACAGATGTCTAAAGCCTTTCCGGGTTTCACAGCCCCTACACAACGTAGGCCAGACCAACCCAAGGGGGGGGGACTGCTAATACTACTCAGACCAACTAAATGTTTTCCTAAAACTTTCACAAGGGGGTGAAAAAAAGGGGAATATATAAATAGAAAAATTTAAATCCAAAAACTACAAAAACCTCTCACATTGATAAAAATCTACGGTTCCACAGTCCCAAAAATTTGCCAATTTAAAATCAAAAACCAAAGGGAAATAAAGATTTAAATGATGCCGCATGAACAAAGACATTTTCACTCTCAGGTGACTTCAATATAAATCCCTGCAAGACCAGGACCCACACTTACTGAATTCACAAACACAATAGTAACGCATGTTGCTAAAAAACAAAAAAACCCTACAAAATTTACAGAGCTAGTGCTTCCCTATTTTGACCACATCTGGACCAACACCATATCCCCTTTAAAACGGGCAAAATTTCAGATAATACCACAGCCCCCAAACCCTATTTTCCTCATAAAACCTTGGTAAAATACCCCAAACACACAAAGTCACCCAGACTTCACAATGAGGAGCCATTAATAATTCAAAACACAGTAACAAACTTGATGGCACACGAGCAAAAAATCTATACAGATATTGACAATGTATTAAATTTTTTTAAAAAAAAACCCCCAAAACCCTTTATAACAAGCACGCCCTAAAAAAACAAAAAAGATGACAGCTAAGAGACTGAACAGTCCCTGCTAACACCCCCAAACATTCCAAATCCATAAAAACAAAACACTGATATAAAAAACATAAAGAATGGGTCACAAACCCGAGACCAAACAAAACGTTCTCGTCAATCCTAACCAGCCGATAAGAAGGGCAAAAAAAAATTTTATTAAGAACAATTATCCCAAATTACGAGGTATATAAAAAAGACCCGGAAGACCCTTCAAAATTCTGGGAACAAAAAAGATATCACACATACGAAAAAAAATTAAAAAATCGTGAACCCCAACTCCCCCAACAGAAACAGAAAAACAACTAAATGATTTCTTCTACACATGGGTCAAAACCTTCCAAAAAACCCCCAACTCAGATCCCCCACCAAATGACTACCTCACGGGCAACTACCCGAACACACGTTCCACTCTGCTAACCCATACAAGTCCCCCTTTTTATCAACGCACTGAAAAATAAAAGGCAGGAATTTAAATCCCTTTCCCACCCTTTATATAAAAAAACGTCACAATACTATCACCAATCATTGCAACCTCTTTAAAAAATCCTTGAATCCTCCCCCTTTCCCCTACATTTTCCAAAAAGAAAAGGGCCCCCCATCCATAAAGGGGGAGACCAAACAGATTGAATAACTATGGGCCCAAATTCCTTTTACCCCTCTCTCAAAAATCTTAAAAAAATTTAATTTCATAAACGAATCACTCCTCCCTACTCCCAAAACTTTCTAAAACCCCGGCAATTTGGTTCAGGCCTAATAAATAAAAATGATCTATTATACACAGAAGAACAATATACATTGAAATAGAGAAAAAAGAAGTCCCACTGGGCCCTTTATTGACTTACGTAAAGCTTTTGATACAGGGGACCATGACTGCTCCACGTAAAATTGTCACACGGGTATTAAGGGCACTCCCTCAACTACCTCAAAATCTTACTCAGCAACAAAGCCAAATGTGTACGCAAATGGGGCAGCCTTCCGACAACCAAATTTAAGTTGGGGTCCCACAGGGAATGTCCCTTGCCCTCTTCTCTTTTTCCTATACATAAAGACCTACCCAAAAGCTTTGCAATTACTCAAACCCACATTTTTGCAGATGACACTAATACGCTTTTCTCACCCGAGCCCATCACGCTAGCCAAAAACTGTAAACACCGAATTACAGAAAATATCTCCGGATGAGGGCTAACAAAATCACAAACACTGACAAAACCACTTCATTCAGTTTTGTTTAAAAGAGCACAGAAGTCCTCTTAACATAACAATAAAGGATCACCTATCCAAAGCTAACAAGGGGAAAATTTCCCAGGAAACCACCCGACAAAGACCAAATTTCTACACCTATACAACAAATTTCTAAGAAAAACTCCAAAATGTAGGCAACTATCGAAGATACGGTACATTTCCACAGTCAGCCCTCCGGCCCTTTATCACTCTCTTATTTACCCCACCACCTATGGGAATTTGTGCTTTGGGGGTCAACAACAATTAACCATCCAGACCCCTAATTACCCAACAAAAGCTGAGTTAGAAAAAACAAAACTCACTACAGGCAACAACCCACCAATATTCAAAACACCAAAGACTCACCATAAAAAAACACCATAAATTTTATGCACTATTACATACAAGAACACTTAATCTATATTAACCCTCCCCTCAAACATCTCCTTGCCAACCTCAAAGAACCATGACCATAACCCCAAGCACGATCACTCTTTGATTTCCTCGTGCCTCTCACGCTATGCAAAAACCAATGCACATAAAAGGCCCTAAAATCGGGAATTCATTACCGTAAATATAAAGAAACACACCGTTTAAAATTTCAAATCCTTCCAAAGATCACTTACTCACTCAAAACCAAAAAATACTGAATAACTAAACCTTATAAATTGTGTATCCTATATGTTACTCACAATTATATCACACAAATGTTAAACCTAGGACCCAATCTAAACTTTATTATTTTTTTAAATACACTACCTAACAGAATACTCCATTCGACTGAATGTACAGCAATGCGAGCAACCATATGACCTGTCTTTGTAATACTCATTTGTGCTTTATAGTTATCTGTTTACAATAATGTTTTATCACTGATTTCATCATTGCTTAGTTAATCTTAAGTTAATTTTAAGCCAGCCCGTAATGCTATGCATATAAGTGGCTTTGGCATGCTGCTCTTACCTGTATTTTTTGTACCTCTGTTTGTATGCTTAAATTACTAAATAAATAAATAAATAAATAAATAAATAGAATACATGACACTTACCTTTATTGAAGATCTGGTGATGACTGATGGGATGGGAGGAGGGAAGAGTGTGGAAGTTATTGTTTAGAAGGGGAATCTCCTTCCATTAGGACTTGAGATAGCAAGTCCTTTTCCGGGGTTACTTCCCTTCTTCTTTTAATGCCACTAGGACCAGCTTGAGAGTCACTGAACCTCTGTCGCACAACAAATCTGTCCATAGAGCTCTGTACCTCCCGTTCCTTTAAGACTTACCTAAAATGGGCCATAACATTGTCATTGTACAGGTTGCCAACACGGCTTGCAGTAGCTGTGTCAGGGTGATTTTCATCCGTAAAGGTTTGCAGTTCAACCCACTTTGCACACATTTCCTTAACCCGTAAACGGTCCAAACGTATATATAGGCTTTTATCGCTAGTGCTCCAAACGTATATATACATTTTATTTTTCCTTCCTTCAAATTTGGCACGATTGGCCTGAGATGCCTTGTCAGCATAGAATAGCTCCTAACACTCAGTGTGCGTGGTATTAAAAAAATCTGGGACCACTTAGTACCTTGTGGGAGCACCAGTTCAAATGAGTGCCAGCTAGAGCAAACAGTGAAGCAAACACCTGGGATTCACTAATGTCATGCAGTATTAACACTCCTATTTTAAGAGGAAAATGATTTTGACCCTGAGTTAGTGGCTTTGAGGTGGATGTGGCCACATTTGGTCAAGGAAATATCAAAAAACCTTGATAATAACCCATGTGCAATATTTGTGCAACACCCTTTCAGAATGTCTTATAACCTATGCCCTAAGTAAAGAGAAACAATTCTGGCTGGCTGGCAGGCTGGCTGGCTGGCTGGCTGACTGGCTGATTGACTGGCTAGCTGGCTGGCTAGCTGGCTGGCCAGCTGCGTGGCAGCCAGTTGTGTGGCTGGCCGGCTGCTGACGGCCTGGCTCTATCTCCATTTGTCTGTCTGTATCTATGTCTATCTCTGTCTGTCTCTCTGTCTCTATCTCTGTCTTTCTCTCTGTCTATGTCTATCTGTCTCTGTCTATTTCTGTCTCTGTCTATCTCTTTCTATCTGTCTGTCTATCTCTGTCTCACAGGTAGACATAAATACAGGTAAACATAGTGTAAATTACTTAGGATAACCCAAAAAATCCAGACAAAGTGCTATACTCTGCTTGAAGATGTAATTAAACATGATGACGACACAGTCTTGTGGCTCTCTGAGACAGAGAGCTAGACGGATAGACAGATACAGTGGACCCCCGGTTAACGATATTTTTTCAATCCAGAAGTATGTTCAGGTGCCAGTACTGACCGAATTTGTTCCCATAAGAAATATTGTGAAGTAGATTAGTCCATTTCAGACCCCCAAACATACATGTACAAACGCACTTACATAAATACACTTACATAATTGGTCGCATTCGGAGGTAATCGTTATGCGGGGGTCCACTGTATATAGGGAGCTTGACAGACAGACAAACAGACAGACATGTTTGTGTACCAGCAAAAACAAAGCAGGCCCTAATCTTTTCTTATCAAGTCTTATCACTGCACCCTGTGAATGCTCATCAAACGTCAGCTCTTATCAAATGTTATCTCATCTTATCACATCACTGTCACAGGTGGACTTTGTTTTTCATGCTTCGAGGGAACTTATTTTATTATTATTATGTATTCTTCTTCTCCTCCTCCTCCTCCTCCTCCTCCTTCTTCTCCTCCTCCTTCTCCTTCTCCTTCTCCTTCTTCTCCTCCTTCTCCTCCTCCTCATTATTATTATATACTTCCACATACCCAAAACATTGCTGGGACCTATAAATACTTTGTATATATTCAAAGACAATAGTAAATGGCCAAGGCAGGTGTAAATGTCCATCTGTCAGTGTGTTTGTGACAATGTGAGTACAATTTCAGTACCTAATACTAGTGTCAGAACCAAGATTAGTTATGAAATGACAAGAACTGCTATAAATTGTAATTATCAAAACATAAAAATTATATAAAATATGAAAAATGGAAAAAAAGGTATACTGGCAACACTTTGCAAGCAGCAGTGCTCCATATTGTCGCCAGGTGATCTCCAACTGCCAACTTTGCGGCCTCATATCTCGGTAAGTACTGACCCTAAAAAAATTTTTTTATCCTATAACACTTAGAAAAATGTGCCCTTTTTTTCAATAAAACAAACGATTTTTTTTATTTTTCAAAATATTTGGGGCACTGGGGTAGTGAACGTATATATACGTTTGGACCGTTTACGGGTTAATCTTTGAAGTAGGCAACTTCCTCAATTTCTCTCTCCCCTCCTCTGAAGCAGTTTCCTCAGGTCTGGCCTCTTGCTGTTGAAGATGATCTAGTAGCTCATCAGTGGTTAGTTCTTCGCTGTCCTCCTCCACCAACTCTTCCACATCCTCCCAACTAACCTCCAACCCCAAGGACTTCCCCAATGCCACAATGGATTCCACAACTGGCATACGCTTCTCAGGGTTAGCCCCAAACCCTTCAAAATCCCTTTCTTCTACACATTATGGCCAAAGTTTCTTCCAAGCAGAGTTCAATGTCCTCTTAGCCACTCCCTCCCAAGCCTTACCTATAAGGTTTACACAACTGAGGATACTAAAGTGATCTTTCCAAAACTCTTAGAGTCAATTGAGTGTCTGAGGTCACTTTAAAGCACTTTTGAAACACAGCTTTTGTGTAGAGTTTTTTGAAGTTTGAAATGACCTGCTGGTCCATGGGCTGCAGGAGAGGAGTGGTATTAGGAGGAAAAAACTTGACCTTAATGAAGCTCATGTCCCCAGAAAGTCGCTCTGCCAAGTCTGAAGGATGACCAGGAGCATTGTCTAATACCAGGAGGCGCTTAAGGTCCAATTTCTTTTCCATTAGGTAATTTTTCACAGTGGGGGCAAATGCATGGTGTAACCAGTCATAGAAGAAGTCCCTAGTAACCCATGCCTTACTGTTTGCCCTCCACAGCACACACAAATTAGCCTTGAGGACACTGTTTTGCCTGAACGCTCTGGGAGTTTCAGAGTGATACACCAATAAAGGCTTCACTTTGCAATCACCACTAGCATTAGCACACATCAAAAGAGTAAGCCCGTTTTTCATAGGCATTTTCTTCCAAAACAAGCCTGTTTCGTCACAATTAAACACTTGTTCAGGTTTCAATTCTTCACTGTCTATGTACTCCTTGAATTCCTTCACATATTTTTCAGCCGCTTTTTGGTCTGAACTGGCAGCCTCACCATGCCTTATCACATTATGTATGCCACTACAATTCTTATATCTCTCAAACCAACCCTTGCTGGCCTTAAATTCACTCACATCCCCACTAGTTGCAGGCATTTTTCTAATTAAATCATCATGCAACTTCCTAGCCTTTTCACATATGATCGCTTGAGAGATGCTATCTCCTGCTATCTGTTTTTCATTTATCCACACCAATAACAGTCTCTCAACATCTTCTATCACTTGCGATCTCTGTTTCGAAAACAAACTTGCACCTTTTGCAAGAACAGCTTCCTTGATTGCCGTTTTGTAGGCCAAGATAGTAGCGATGGTTGATTGGTGTTTGATATACAACCTGGCAGCTCCGAGACATGCACTCCACTTTCGTACTTAGCAATTATCCCTTTCTTCATTTCCATAGTAATTTTCTTCCTTTTTACCACAGGGTTGGCACTAGAAGCTTTCTTGGGGACCATGGTGACTTATTTTGCAATTACAAGCACTAAAATCACTGTTAATATGAAATGTACTGAATGTATGCTGAGATGCGACCGCACTGGCTGGCTTGTAAACACTGGCACCCATGGGGCAGCTGAGGCCACACGTGGAACGCGTCCCAGACAAATCACGTAAGGCGAGTTTTTTATCGTGAGGCGAGACAAAAATTTTGCATTCAAATGCTTCGTATGGCAGATTTAACGTAACACGATGCGTTCGTAAGGCGGGGGTCCACCGTAGATGGTTTCACATAGCTAATGATGGGGTGTGTTAGGGAGATAAGATATTTTTAATGGTAGTTTTGAAAATGGTGGTTGAGTCTGCCATTCTAGAGTTTTCAGGCAGGGAGTTCCAGATTTTAGGCCCTTTTATATACATCAAATTTTTATAGAGATTTAGCTGGACGTGAGGAATATCATAGAGATTTTTGTGTCTGGTATTGGAGAGATATTAAGTGGAGAGTTAGAGGTATTGGGAAGATGGAGGGAATATTTTGAGGAATTGTTAAATGTTGATGAAGATAGGGAAGCTGTGATTTCGTGTATAGGGCAAGGAGGAATAACATCTTGTAGGAGTGAGGAAGAGCCAGTTGTGAGTGTGCGGGAAGTTCGTGAGGCAATAGGTAAAATGAAAGGGGGTAAGGCAGCCGGGATTGATGGGATAAAGATAGAAATGTTAAAAGCAGGTGGGGATATAGTTTTGGAGTGGTTGGTGCAATTATTTAATAAATGTATGGAAGAGGGTAAGGTACCTAGGGATTGGCAGAGAGCATGCATAGTTCCTTTGTGTAAAAGCAAAGGGGATAAAAGAGAGTGCAAAATTATAGGGGATAAGTCTGTTGAGTATACCTGGTAAAGTGAATGGTAGAGTTATTATTGAAAGAATTAAGAGTAAGATGGAGAATAGGATAGCAGATGAACAAGGAGGCTTTAGGAAAGGTAGGGGGTGTGTGGACCAGGTGTTTACAGTGAAACATATAAGTGAACAGTATTTAGATAAGGCTAAAGAGGTTTTTGTGGCATTTATGGATTTGGAAAAGACATATGACAGGGTGGATAGGGGGCAATGTGGCAGATTGTTGCAGGTGTATGGTGTAGGAGTAGGTTACTGAAAGCAGTGAAGAGTTTTTAACGAGGATAGTGAGGCTCAAGTTAGAGTATGTAGGAAAGAGGGAAATTATTTCCCAGTAAAAGTAGGCCTTAGACAAGGATGTGTGATGTCACTGTGGTTGTTTAATATATTTATAGATGGGGATGTAAGAGAAGTAAATGCGAGGGTCTTGGCAAGAGGCGTGGAGTTAAAAGATAAAGAATCACGCATAAAGTGGGAGTTGTCACAGTTGCTCTTTGCTGATGACACTGTGCTCTTGGGAGAGTCTGAAGAGAAGTTGCAGAGATTGGTGAATGAATTTGGTAGGGTGTGCAAAAGAAGAAAATTAAAAGTGAATACAGGAAAGAGTAAGGTTATGAGGATAACAAAAAGATTAGGTGATGAAAGATTGGATATCAGATTGGAGGGAGAGAGTATGGAGGAGGTGAATGTATTCAGATATTTGGGAGTGGACGTGTCAGCGGATGAGTCTATGAAAGATGAGGTGAATCATAGAACTGATGAGGGGAAAAGGGTGAGTGGTGCACTTAGGAGTCTGTGGAGACAAAGAACTTTGTCCTTGGAGGCAAAGAGGGGAATGTATGAGAGTATAGTTTTACCAATGCTCTTATATGGGTGTGAAGCATGGGTGATGAATGTTGCAGCGAGGAGAAGGCTGGAGGCAGTGGAGATGTCATGTCTGAGGGCAATGTGTGGTGTGAATATAATGCAGAGAATTCGTAGTTTGGAAGTTAGGAGGAGGTGCGGGATTACCAAAACTGTTCTCCAGAGGGCTGAGGAAGGGTTGTTGAGGTGGTTCGGACATGTAGAGAGAATGGAGCGAAACAGAGTGACTTCAAGAGTGTATCAGTCTATAGTGGAAGGAAGGCGGGTAGGGGTCGGCCTAGGAAAGGTTGGAGGGAGGGGTAAAGGAGGTTTTGTGTGCGAGGGGCTTGGACTTCCAGCAGGCATGCGTGAGCGTGTTTGATAGGAGTGAATGGAGACAAATGGTTTTTAATACTTGACGTGCTGTTGGAGTGTGAGCAAAGTAACATTTATGAAGGGGTTCAAGGAAACCGGCAGGCCAGACTTGAGTCCTGGAGATGGGAAGTACAGTGCCTGCACTCTGAAGGAGGGGTGTTAATGTTGCAGTTTAAAAACTGTAGTGTAAAGCACCCTTCTGGCAAGACAGTGATGGAGTGAATAATGGTGAAAGTTTTTCTTTTTCCGGCCACCCTGCCTTGGTGGGAATCGGCCAGTGTGATAATAATAAAAAAAACCTCTATAACAAGCACTGCCTTAAAAAAGCTAAACAGATGACAGCTAGGAGACTGAACAGTCCCTGGCTAACACACAGCATCCTCAAATCCATAAATACAAAGCACCTATACAAAAAGCAGTACAGAATGGGTCACATAACCAGAGACCAAACAAAACATTACTCGTCAATCCTAACCAGCCTGATAAGAAGGGCAAAAAAATTGTATTATGAGAACGGATTATCCAACTTAAAAGGTGATATAAAAAAGACCTGGAAAACCCTATCAGAAATTCTAGGAATAAAAAAGATATCGCGAAAAAGTGCAATTGAACTAACAAAACCAGATGAACCCCAACTCCCACCAACTGAAACAGTAGACTCAATGATTTCTTCTCCACCATAGGAAAAAACCTTGCCAATAAAATCCCAAGCTCAAATACCCCACCCAATGACTACCTCACTAGCAACTACCCGAACACACTGTTCCTAGCTCCGACTAACCCAACAGAAGTCTCCCTTATTATCAGCACACTAAAAAACAAGACAGGAGATTTAAATACCTTACCACCCTTTATATACAAAAAAGCATCGCAAGTGCTGTCACCAATCATTGAATCCTCTACCTTCCCTACAGTTCTCAAAATAGCGAGGGTCACCCCGATCCATAAAGGAGGAGACCAAATAGAGTTGAATAACTATAGGCCAACATCCAACTTACACCCTCTCTCTAAAATCTTTGAAAATTTAATTCATAAGCAAATCTATTCCTATCTCATCTCCCACAACATACTCAACCCCTGTCTTTTTGGTTTTCAGGCCTAATAAAAATATGAATAAATGCAAATTATACACATGCTAGAAAAAAATAGACCTGCACTAGAAAAAAAAGAAGTCCACTGGGAATCTTCTTTGGGTTTATGTAAATTTTTTTGAAAACATTTTGACCAGTTTTGGCTCCAAATAAAATTGTCCCACCTATGGTTTAAGGGGGCACCCCCTCACTACCTAAAGCCCATACCCAGAAACAGAACCCAAATTGTTTTCAAAAATGGGCAAACTCTTCTCCACACCCAAATTACAGTTGGTGTCCCACAGGAAGTTTTCCCTAGCCCTTTTCCTCTTTCTTTTTTAAAACAAAAATAAACCTACCAAATGCATCGCAGCTACTCAAACCCCCACAATTTGCGATGACACAACAAAACGTCTTCTCTAAACCCGAGCCCGTAAATGCTAGCTGTTGCAACCCCTAAAATGGGTTACAATGTTATGTTTTAAAAATGTATTTTCCCTTTTTTCTTTAATTTTTTATAGTGCTTATTTTTGGGCGATAATAGCAAAATGGGAAAAATGTATGATTTAATTATATTTGACGGGTTATTTTCTTATTGACTTATGTTTTTAGGTTTAATAAAAAATGTGCTCAGTTAGCCCCTTGTTTGCCAAACTACTGAAATTATCCGTTTCGCTCGTTATATGCCGCTTCTGAGCTGAAAGTTGCCAAACGTAGCTAACGTGATCGAGGGGGGGGGGTGTCCCTAAACCTCTCGTAAGTAGTCAGTCCCCGTAGACTCGCTTGCTGGTTGGACAGATTGTCTGCCTCATTATTTTTTGTTATTTCTGTAGAACTTTGTTCCAGAACATTGTAAAGACTTAGGGGATTTTCGACGTTGTACTGAGGTTTTTGGGGTCACATAGACACCTGATATCTCGGGTCCTTACTATAGTTCTAAACTAATTTTGTACAGTGGGGTTTTTTCCTATGGGATTTTTTTGAAAACTTTTGGAGGATCTGCGGGGAAATTTTTTTTCCCCTACTGGTGGCCCCCCGTTTTTTATTAAACCCCCCCCCCCCCCCCCACCCCCCCCCCCCCCCCCGCTTGTTATTGCTTTGCAAAGGGGGCCTTGGGGCATTCTTTGTTGTTCAACAGACTTTTCGGGTTCCCATTGGGCCCAAGAATTTTAGTTTATTTGGGGGGAAACTTTGCAGCATTTTTTTTTAAAAGTTTTATTCGAGCTTGAGACAAAGCAAACTACTTAAAAAGACTTAACACGCATACACACACTTGTACATATTTGTAATATTTTAAATTAAATTTTTAATGTACCTGAGGGTATTTGAAAAAAAATTTATAAATTGATATGTGCTTTCAGCAAAATAATTTGAACCGAGAGATTGATTTTTTTTTAAATTGGGCTGAAATTTTAATTTTAAATTTTTGAAAATATCCTCTAGAAAAATTTATAGACTTAATAAATTTTTTAAAATTTTTAATTCCTATTAAAGGCCCCCAATTGTAATCCTAAAGCACTATTAAACCAAACTAAATTAAAAGGGAAAATTGGACAAGGATACTGATACTTGTTACAAAAAAACCCAGAAACGGGGGGGGATGCAAAAAGGGGCACCCTTTTCTAGTATTCACTGGGGGGATCTCAAAGGGTTTTTTAAATCGCGTTTTTGTAAAAAATGGGAACTGTCCGGATGCCCCTTAAATCCGGGTGTTGGAAAACGCCCCGGGATCCCTTTTTTTGGACCCAAGGGGTTTTTGGAAAAAATTTGGGCCATTTAAACAACTAGTACTTCTATGATAAAAACACTTTGAGTACTTTCCTAATCTTTAATTTTTGAGTTTAGTCTTGTACAACAAAACCAAAGGTTTGGATGAATTTACCTAAAACAAAGTCTCTTTGACCCAAAGGAGATGGAAATACTTTTTTATGATTCAAACCCCTAAGTTTTTCCAACCAAAATTCCTATCGGGTTTTAAGTTTCCCAAATAAATCCTCGAATACATTTTTTTTCGTGTTTTAATCCAAAAGTGAAACAGTTAATTGATCCCTCTTTTTTTTGTCTGAGTTAAGTACATTAAAATTTTCAAAACCCTGTTCCCAAGTACCCAAAGTATCTCTTTGTGACTTAAAAACGGGAAAAATTACACCGCAGAAACGGGTCGAGCTTTAAATTTAAAGATAAAATTTTTTCCCTGCTCATACAGGGGATTTATTATGTTTCAAAATTCCCTGAAACCCTAGTGTCAAAATTTGGGAAGTATGGCCCCTTTTTTGAAGTTGAAAAAAAGGGGAAACTAAGCAAAGTGAGCCTAGTGTCTGAGCCTAGTGTAACTCAGTTCTCGCTCCGGCTTCCCCTCACGACACAATAGTACGAGTGTAGCTGGTAGTATGAAACACCAATAATAAAACAGTGTATGAAAAACCCTGTATCACTTTTTCCTAGACCAATCAAAAACTCTATAGAGACGGCGGGACGAGGGGGTCCGACCAAGGACAGTCCGGGAAAGACATTTTAATTTTCCCTACTCCCCCATTACCCCACGGGTCCTATCTCTCAGAAACAGTTTGAGAGGTTTAACCCTTTCCCTTTGTTGCAGACTGAACAAATTTGAGGCACAGGGGAAAATTTAAAAAGAAAAGATTTCCAAAGAGAAAATTTTTCGCTGTTAAGAAAACAACGATATATCACAGGACACATTTAATGTGCAGAAAGCTGCACCCAAAGGTTCCTAAGTTTTTTGAAAGTGACTTAGACACCTATTTTTGATGTTTTTTGAGAACCGGGGCCCCTGCTATGAACGGGCCACGTAAGCACTGGGAAAACATTTTTGCATACTGCATTGACAGGAAGAGCTCAAATTTGGGTACAGCTGTTTTAAACCTTTTTGCTAAGTACATTTTTTAATGACGCTGTCAAACAAACTATTCTAGAGACGTAAAAACTTGCTACCTGTAATTATCAAAGAGCATTTCCCGTACTTTAAACAAACGACGACAAAAACAAACGGGGGTAGAGTTTGCTCGTGAGAAAAAATTTTCCCATTTGAGAGATGGCTAGAGTGCTAAATGTAACAACTACGTACCCTTTATTAGTTTTTAACTACACAAGAGTTTAAAACTGTATGCCTGCTGACAAACAAAATATCTGATCGATCATACTACCTCGGATATTCGGGGGGGAAAAAACCCCCGAAAGCATTAGCAAGAAAAATTTCCCGAGTTTCCCAAATTTGAAACGTACTAAAACCAAAGAAACAAGGTAACTAAAAACGGGTCCTAAAAGTTGGAAACCTAAATCAGCTGCTCATTCCCGGGCCTGTTTAAACCGGGCAAAACTGTAACTTCCGTCCCTTTTAAACCAGGAAACCCTCACAATCCAAATCTGCCCCTTTGGGGGCTAGACAGAAATCTGATTCGAGAAGAAGAAAGTTAAAAGTCCCCTATTGTAACAGAAAAGGAATACTAGAGAGTATTGCTAAAGTTAGAAAGAATACGAGATACAGCCCCGTGCGGCTGGCCCCCCCCACTCCAAATCTATCCCCCCCTTCCCCAGCAACAAAGGCACCAAAATCCTAGCAATTCCTCTTAGCCTACTGTTTTAATAAGTTACCGGGATAAAATGACTAGCGTCAAAAAACGTATCTACAAAAAGTTTCTTTTCGGGCGATAAAGCCTTATTTTTCGAGAGATAAAATGGGAAAAAAAATTTGACGAATCCCCTCAAAACTGAGAAAATTTCTTTTCAGAGACATTTGGCATTATCTAAAACTTTAATTAAGAGAAATGTCTCCCCATAACTGACGATACCTTTTGCAAGATAGTTTGTTTGTTAAAGCCTAGGGGAGGGGCGTTATAAAAGTGCCTCTGCACAAATTTTTAAAAATTGAAACAACTTTTAAATACGGGTTATATTTTCAGTGGGAATATCCAGTGGTTTTTTTTCCCCAACAGGTCAGTGGACTTGTTAAATTGGGGGAAACGATATCCTTAAATGCTGGTATATGTAAAAAAACCTTTTTGGGATTGATAATAGCACTGTTGAAAAATTATGCCATTGAAGCTTGTAGAGAGAAACCTATTTATTTCCTCTCAGCGAAATTTTAAAAGACCCAATGTCAAAAAATTCAAAAACCCAAACCTTTTGTCTCCTTTTGAGTTAGTTGATGACAATTTTTTGGGGTGAATATGTTTTTTTTAGTGACGCTCTGCCCCCCGGGAAATCATTAACACTGCCCCCCCCCCAGTCAACAACCTATCAGCACACACCTGTTTTTAAAATTTTCTAACTCATGATGTTTTTAATCAAAAATCATTTGATGATCAGTCACGGGAAAAAACGAGAATATAGCAGTTACTGAGAAGGGAAACAAAGGATCTTGATAATTGTTACTATTATAGTAAAGGGGGTAAAATGATGGAGAAAAAAAACATCAAGGGGTTTTCAGTGTAGGTTTCCAAACCCCAGTCAAGCATCTCATAGTGTTAAACCCGTTTCCTTTCGTTAAAAAAGCCTTTTATTTTTCTCACAATAGTCCCATAGGAGGACATTTGGGGGTCAAGAAACACCTTTTGGTAAAATGGCAAAACAATTTTTAAATTTGGGCCCAAAAATGAAGGAAACAGTACTGATCATTGCGACGTTTCCCCCGTGTGTCAAATTACAGGGGGAAAAACCCCGCACACACCTCCACCTACAAACCCCTCACTATGTTCATTATACCAAAGTTTCCCTTCAAATTTGGAACCCTTTAAAAAATTGTTCAGACTCCCTTCAAAAAGGGTTTAAGCATCTGCTTTCCCCCTGCTCCTGTGTTGAAAAGCCTAATTTCAATCTTTCCTTTTTTTACATATAGATGCGGTTGTTAGGGATGGGTGCTGGGTTTCTCCCAAAAAGTCCCAAAATCCACTGATTTTTCTCCATCCTATAAAGTTACTAAATTTATCTAAGCTTAAACGACACCCGAAAATTTTGCTCTAGCTCTTTTTGGTGTCCGGGGAAAAATTTTGACGTGTATTTGGGCACTTCCCCATTTAAAATTTAAAGTTTTTTTTAGACCACCAAACCACTCCCCCTACATAAACACTATGAAAAATAAAATTTCTAGGATCAAAGGGGGCCCTCAGAAACCAACCTTATTTTAAATTTGTATACAAAAACATAAGTGGTCTTGTAATTAATTGCCCGACGGGTCGTCTCGGCCTTTAAAAATTAACATTTACATTAAATTTAAAGTAATTTTTTTGCCCAAATCCTTTTGTTACTTGCTATGTCCCAAAATTTAGTAAAAAAACTTAAAACCCTCCAGCCCATTTAACAAAAAATACTCAAGTTATCTCCCAATTAAATTTTATTTTAATATTCACAGTAAGTTTTTTGTGAGGAGGAGACAACTGATGAGGGGTGGGTAGTGTGGTGGGGTGGGTGTACCCGCGTGACGGAACACTGTCCCCGGGCCCGCCCCCCCCCAAACCCCCCCCCCACTACACACCTTAAGCTGTTTTCATATCAGATGTTCATACGCCACATTCCACAACCCAACTACTTAAGAGTGGGAAAGCATCTCCTCTACTTTTGATCGAGCCTCAAAGTGCCCCTCCCTTTTCAGCGCTTCCAGTCTCTACACTGAAAGAAAATAACCATGAGTATGAAATATACGATTTCGTTACGCCCTAGTACCTAGGGACAAATCCCCAGTGAAGGACCCTGTTGGGAAAATTTTAGAGGTCTTGGCACAAAGAGACAAAATTTAAAATTCCCTTTTGATAATAAAATTGATTTTTTTAGTAAACCCAAAAAAATGTAAAGAAATTTTAAAGCAACTCCTAGTGCACCCTCTGCCCTGTTGGGGGGGTTTTTGCAAAACCCCCGAAATTGGTTTTTAAAGGTTAAATTTTTTATAAATAATGTATATTTCCTTTTTAAATTTAAAATTTTTTTTGCTTATATTTGGGGATAATACTAAATCGTAAATGTATGACTTTATATTTTTTAATTTTCTGTTAATTCTTTATTTTTAATTTAAATTTTGTTAAAGGGGTATAAAAATGGGCTCAGTTATCTTGATTGTTTAAACACTGTAAAAATCGCTTGTCGCCCTTTATTTTAAATGCAAAGGGTTCTGAGCTGCAGTTTTCCACGAGCTTTTCACGTGATCGAGGGGGGGGGGTTCCCAAACCCTCGTGAAGTAGTCATTTTGCTTTTTAAATCGCTTGCTGGTTTTGGGCAGATTGTTTTTTCTCATTATTCTTGTTAGTTTTGTAGAACTTTGTTCACAGAAAAAATTGTAAAGGGCTTATTTATTTTTGACGTTTTACTGAGGTTTTTGTGTCACAAAGACACCTGATTTTCTCAGGTCCTTTCTATAGCTTCTGACCTAATTTTTTAAAATGGTTTTTGTGCATTTCCCCCAGCGGGTTTTTCCTATGGGGGTTTTTTTAACTTTTTTGGGAAAGGGTTTTGCCCGATGGTCCCCCACTTAGTGTCTTAATTATTTCCCAGTTCCGGGTTCTGTTCCCCAGTCCTTGAATTGGGATTGCTATTGGGGGGGTTTGCAATTTTTTGTTGTTCAAGCAGGGCTGTTCGGGTTTTCCAGTCGTCAAGAAATTTTGTTTATTTGGGGGACTTTGTCAGTCACTTTTTTAAGTCTTATTCGAGTCTTGAGACATACTAACTACTTAAGAGCAAATTACAAAGCATACACACCTTGTAAAATATTTTTTAATACTTATTAAATTTTTAAAGTACCTGAAAGGTAAATTTTTGAATTATAAAAGTATATTTTGGGTTTTACAAAAATAATATTGGAACTTTCCCAGAGATTTTATTTTTTTTTGATTGTGAATTTAATTTAAAATTTTAAATAACCCCCTAGACAAATTATAGACTTAAAAAATTTATTAAATTTTTTAAATTTTTCTTTGTTAGTAGCCTACCCTTGTAACCCCCAAAGACATTTAACCATACTGAATTTAATGGATAATTTTGGGCAAGGAAAACTGACAAAATTTTTACGAAAAACCCCGTAAAAGGCTGGAAGCTAAAAGGGCCGTCCTTTCTAAATTCACTGGAGATCTCTAAGCTTTTAAATCCTTTTTTTTTAACACTAGCCAAAACTGTGAAAAAACCCGAAAAAACAGAAAAATTTTACCCGGATGATGAAATAACAAACTAAATCTCAACATTGACAAAACTACTTCATTAGTTTGGTTTAACCCGAGCTACAGATGTCCCCCCTTAACATAATGATAAACGGATCACCTATACCCAAACTCACAGAGGGAAAAATTTTTAGGAATCCACCTTGATAATAGATTTTAAATTTTAAAAACATATACAACAAATTCCCAAAAAATTTCCCAAAACCGTAGGGATACTATCAAAGATACGGGAATATATTCCACATTAAACCCTCCTGGGCCCCATAAACACTTTACTTTTTTACCCCATCCACCTATGGGAATTTTTTTTCTGGTGCTTTAGCAAAAATAAAACATCTCAACCATTAATTACCTAACAAAAAGGGTGCAGTCAGAATGATAACAAATTCCCAAATACAAACCGCCACTCCCCCAATATTCAAAAAATCTAAACCCACTCACCATACAAAACATCCATACTTTTTTATTGTACCTACTTACAAACATAAAACACTTAAAAATCGGGTATAAAAACCCCTCCCCTCAAACATCTCCTTACCAAACCCCAACAGAAAACATGGCCCATAACACAAGGGACCCGATCACTTTTTTGATATTCCCTCGTGTCCATCTCACACTATGGGAAAAAAAATCAATGCACAAAAAGGCTCAAAAAACTGGAATTCATTACCTGTGAAATAAAAGAAACACTGTCCTTTTTTTAAATTTTAAGTCTCTTCTTAAAAATCACTTACTCACCCACAAATAAATAAATACTGAATAATTGTATCTCACAAATGTTTAACCTGTTAGCCAATCAAACTTTGTTTTTTTAATTACATTACCTAACAGAATACTCCATTCTACTGAATGCACAGTAAATGACCATATGACCTGTCTTTGAAATACTCATTTGTGCTTAATTGTTAACTGTTTACAACAATGTTTACCACTGAATATATCATTGCTTAGTTAATCTTAAGTTAATATTAAGCCTGCCCATAATGCTCTGCATACAAGGGGCTTTGGCATGTTACACTTAACGACTGTATTTCCTTGTACTTCTATGTATCATGTTCAAATTAATAAATAAAATAAAAAATAAATAAATACACGTCTGGTTTCTGTACAAATTACATTGTGTACAAGTTGTCTCTACATTGATACGGTAGAATATATAAAGAGGAACACTCCCATTCTCATGTAACACCATTTTTAGTAGAAATGATGCTCTGAGTGACGGCACTGGAAATAAGTCACTCTGACTTTTTTGGGTTATCCTAGGTACTTTACACATATGCTGCTATGTATGATAATCTATGTAACTATTTTGTGTATACCTGAATAAACTTACTTACATATGAAAGGAATTATTTTCTACAGTTACCCCCAGTAACACATTTTCTCTTATGTTAGACTAGAGAAAATGTTATTCTTGCTGTCACTTATACAAGTTTATTTATTCTACTGTGGGGTGTATTTATCATCTTTATATGTTATGCATCGTGTTTATTGTATAATTTTGAAAAAATATCATAGATGGATTAATGAAAATACGTATATTAAAGTAATATACGGCATTTACTGAGACTCGGTGATTATTATCATCATTACTAATATGACGTCTCGAGACATAAGGCACTCTTACTGATTTTAATGTGTACCTGCATGCCAGCACAGTGTGTAAGTTTATTTAGATACAGGTATACATAAGTATAATTATCAGAGTACAGTGGTCCCTCAATAAACGTCTGGCCTGAAAGTCGTCCATTTTGGAAATACTGTAGTCCCATTATTTCGTCTAAACATTAGCTTGCAAATGGTCCATTAACTCGCTAATCGTCCTGCATCTGGGATGCGTACTCACGCTTTGAGCCGCCGGGGCCTGCCTTCCCAGCCAGTGTGCCATTGTTTACCAGTGAGTGACGATCCCCTAACTTGCTCCTACGAAATATTTCATAATATTCCATTGATTTTAGTGACTTCAAGAGTGTATCAGTCTGTAGTGGAAGGAAGGCGGGGTAGGGGTCGGCCTAGGAAAGGTTGGAGGGAGGGGGTAAAGGAGGTTTTGTGTGTGAGGGGCTTGGACTTCCAGCAGGCATGCGTGAGCGTGTTTGATAGGAATGAATGGAGACAAATGGTTTTTAATACTTGACGTGCTGTTGGAGTGTGAGCAAAGTAACATTTAAGAAGGGGTTCAGGGAAACAGGCAGGCCGGACTTGAGTCCTGGAGATGGGAAGTACGTACAGTGCCTGCACTCTGAAGGAGGGGTGTTAATGTTGCAGCTTAAAAACTGTAGTGTAAAGCACCCTTCTGGCAAGACAGTGATGGAGTGAATGATGGTGAAAGTTTTTCTTTTTCGGGCCACCCTGCCTTGGTGGGAATCGGCCAGTGTGATAATAATAAAAAAATAATTGTGTCTATGGGTCCTGTTGCAACTATTAAGAAAATGTTTTAGTTCAGGGTTAATAATAAAATTTATGGTTCTGTAAATGTAGGTTAAACAGTAGTAGGTATGAATGTTTCGTACAGCGAGAAAGTTTAGGTTTTTGAAGTGGGGATGGGGGTTGTCTAGCATTGGATTGCATGATAATTCTTACTGCAGCTTTTCGTCGGGTTATTATTGGCTTTAGGGAGGTTGCTGCTGTTAATCCCCAGGCACAAATAGCATGGGTGAGGTAGGCATAGATGAGCGAATAGTATAGTGTGAGTAGGACTGATTGTCGTATGTAGAAATGCATCTTGGAGAGGATCCCAACTGTTTTGGATACTTTTTTTTGTTTTGTGTTGGATATGGGTGTTGAATTTCAGGTTACTGTTAATGTGCTGGCCCAGGAACTTGCCCTCATTATGTTTAGCAATAAGAGTGTTGTCAATCATAATTTTCAGCTGGGCAGCACCTGTTCTGCTCCCAAACATAATGTAGAAGGATTTGTCAATATTAAGCGTTAAGTTTATTATAAAAGCAGTCATCCAGGTCGAAATTTTTACTAGCTCTTCGTTAACAATAGTGTTGAGTGAGGCAAGATTAGGGTGGGAGATGACACAAGTCGTGTCATCAGCAAAGAGGATAGGTTTAATTAAGGTGTTGTGATACATTAGGAAGATCACTGATATATAAGAGGAAGAGCAGGGGACCAAGGACACTTCCCTGTGCTACTCCAGCATCCAGTCGTCTTGTTGATGAGGTTGTGTCCTTAACCCTTAAACTGTCCAAACACAGATCTATGTTCGCTTATGTAGTGCTCCAAATGTAGATCTACGTTCGATTTTACATGCTTTCTTATGTAAAAAAAAGTAGGTCTACGTTCGGAGTGCTATGCAAGCGAACGTAGATCTATGTTTGGACACTTTAAAGGTTAATAGAGACATACTGATGCTTTTCAAGTGCTGTGTAAGGCAGGTCTAGCATTTTTACAATTGCATCATTTAAGCTTTTGCTTTTCCTGAAGCCAAATTCGAAGGGGTTGAGGATGCTTTGCACTGTTATAAAGGAAAATAATCTCTTGTACATGATTTTCTCGAAGATTATGGATAGCAATGGCAAGTTTGATATTGGCCTGTAATTGTTTACATCTGTGAGGTCACCACCTTTGTGTATTGGTGTGACCTTGGCTATCTTGAGTGCCGGAAAAGTGCTGGTTTCGGATGATGTTTTAGCACACCCCCTTTTTTTCTTCCCTCCCTGTAGGAAGCTTTTTTTTGTCCATGTCCACATGTATATGTTTTTATTTTGTGTTCTGTGCCCTGTGTCTGTGAGAGAGAGACCAAGTTTTATTCAGTCACTTATCATGGTCGAGGACAACTGTGGGTAGGTGGCCAAACGATGTATACCCAGTTGGGGTTTATATTTTACATTGTGTCACCTTTATAGTTTGTGTCACATTTTTGCTGACATCTAGAGGGCCATAGGCCTACTGAGCTCAGCCTACATCACCCTTACTCTGCCTCACTTGGCACCACCTCATCATAGAGACAACAAGTGTACTCCCTCTCTCCCTTGCGGGCAGGGGCCTAGCCCATCAGGGCCACCTTAACACAGTGCCTGTGTGCCAAGAAGAGTATCATTCATTCCTGCTACCAGAGATACACACAAACTTCATTAATAAAATGTTCAATTTTTGCCAATGTTCAAGAGTAAACAAATCACATCATACATCCAATACATGTCAACATTAAGGACTCATCTAGGTAGTATGTTGGTAGACAACAACCACCCAGGGAGGTACTACCATCCTGCCAAGTGAGTGTAAAATGAAAGCCTGTAATTGTTTTACATGATGGTAGGATTGCTAGTGTCTTTTTTCTGTCTCATAAACATGCAAGATTTCAGGCAGGTCTTCCTGCTTCTACTTACACTTAGCTCACACTAAACACACATGTACAAGAATATATATACACATCCCTCTGGGTTTTCTTCTATTTTCTTTCTAGTTCTTGTTCTTGTTTATTTCCTCTTATCTCCATGGGGAAGTGGAACAGAATTCTTCCTCCGTAAGCCATGCGTGTTGTAAGAGGCGACTAAAATGCCAGGAGCAAGGGGCTAGTAACCCCTTCTCCTGTATAAATTACTAAATTTAAAAAGAGAAACTTTTGTTTTTCTTTTTGGGCCACCCGGCCTCGGTGGGATACGGCCGGTTTGTTGAAAGAAGATCAAGGACTCAGGCTTTTACCTACCACAGCAAGTTTATACTTAAATGTGCCTGCTGCATTAGCATATCCCAGCACAGTTATCTGTCCTTGGCTTCCTTAACTCCTGTAGGAGCTCTCTCTCATCAGCTGTAGTTAATGTTTTTCTGAGGCAATAATGCCAGAACAGCGATGTCTCATTAGCATTGTAGATTTGTTCTGGTGTTAGATTTTCATCTTGGTAAACACATCAATGAATTTCTCTGCTGCTTCATGATCAGCAGATGCTTCATCACCACTAATCCATCCTGCTGAATATTTACAGTTACCTTCAATATTTAGTTTGTCATGATAAATTTCTGCTTGTTTTTTTATCAGCATTTTATTAAGTGGCATATGCTCACTCTGATGCTGATGAATCCACTCCATCAGTACATGATCCAGATTGTCATTTTTCCCTCGATGCAATGTTTTTCTATCTTTCACTGACTTCTGTTCATCATTTTCAGCAAAGAACTTAATAATTTGTCCTTCTGTTCTTAAGGTGGTAGAGTGTGGTTGTAGCAACACCAAACTCCTCAGTCAAATGTTTCACACTTACACTGTGCTCAAGTTTTTCCTACAATTTGACTTTCTGTGATATAGATAAATATAAACAATATCTTCGCACTACAGAGCACAAAACACATGGTAATCAGTGAGTAACTGCTGCTGACAATAAATTAGTGCTAGTACAAACATGCAGCTCAAATATTTGGGCTCAACAGGTGGAAAATCAAGGCTCCACCACATCTTGCGCTGAATGATTCATTTGTGGCACGTCAACACTCGAAAAAGTTTCGGATCTTGGAGGTTTTTGGATTTTTCAATTTTGAATAAAGGATTCTCTACTGTACAGCTTTAGCTCTCCTTCTAACTCTCTACTCCCCCCTCTCTCTCTCCCTCTCTACTTCCCTCCGCTCTCCACTCTCCTCTCCTCCCTTAAAATCTATGCTGCCTCTGCTCCATCTTACAAATAAAAAAAAATGATAACATTATTAGAATCCCAGGTATGGTACAGTGTGGGGAATAATAATATTAATAGAGTTAACAATCAGTTATCCAGCAATTCATTAGTCAGCATCCAACATTATCCAGCAATCTTGTTCAATAAATGCAACGTCCTAAAAACAAACCTTCGTTTATAATTGTCTTCATAGTAGTCTTCTTCTTCTGCCGGAATCTCTTTTGACTCTCATTGTTAGCAAAATCGTTGACAGTAATATCTGCAACATGCAAGTTGTGTATCACATAATGCTAGAATATTAGTGAGTCACTTCAGTGTCATACAAGTAAAACAAACAAGGTAAACTGCAAATCTAAGGCAAAATTGTGACAGAGACAAAGGAAATAAATAGCAATATTTACAGTGTGTTTACGTAAGCTGTGGCAGGAATTAAACAAAAGTGTTATAGACTCTCCCCTTTATTATTGCCTTCATCCATCCATATTATAAAAGACACTAATGAGTATTATTAGTGACAGTAAAAGTATGATGGTAAAATTATGATGATAAAGCAACTAGCAAGCAATGTTTACATACAATATGGTGAATATAACGTCGCTGAATATTCAACATTTTCCATGAGTACTGGTCCGCCATCACAAATCCGGCAATCAGTTATTCGGTTCCTTCAGTTATTCGGCACTAATTTTGGCTAGCATAATTTCAAATTTCCAGGGTCGCCACACCAACCTGCTGGTACTGTTAGATAAGATAAGATAAGATTTCGTTCGGATTTTTAACCCCGGAGGGTTAGCCACCCAGGATAACCCAAGAAAGTCAGTGCGTCATCGAGGACTGTCTAATTTATTTCCATTGGGGTCCTCAATCTTGTCCCCCAGGATGCGACCCACACCAGTCGACTAACACCCAGGTACCTATTTGCTGCTAGGTGAACAGGACAACAGGTGTAAGGAAACGTGTCGAAATGTTTTCCACCCGCCGGAAATCGAACCCGGGCCCTCCGTGCGTGAAGCGGGAGCTTTAGCCACCAGGCCACCAGGCCGCTACTTGCTGCATAAGTCATTCCAATTTCTTTTTCTCCATTTATTGTTTTAACCTGCTTACTTTTAACCCTAGCCATGGTTCCAATGAATAAAAGAAATGCTTCTCATTATGTAAAGCACCTACACAGTACATTATCCATTAAAGATAAGATGGCTTTGAAGCCACTGTCGGTTGTCATGAGCTCAGTCTCATGAAGCAGGAAAATATGCTTTATTATTATGCTAATATCAACACTACAGCTTATTTGCCTATCACAATTGATCTAATATGACATAAGAAACAATATAAATAACATAAAACATGTTAAATACTCCAGAATAAATAATATTTGGCATAACACTGAGCAGTTCGACGGACGTATGAAGAGGGTATGGTATACAAATACCATTCTCCTATCCCTGTCTTGGGGGCTTATATTAGAGAAAACAGAGTATAGCACAGGGCTAACTGTGATATACACTCGTACTGCACAATAAACCTGAAACAAAAAAGTTATTTTCTCTATATACATTATCACACATAGCAGCATATGTGTAGAGAACCTAGGATAACCCAAAAAAGTCAACGTGGCTTATTTCTAGTACCTGGCTTGGATTAGCCATGTATGATTTTTGGTAAATATTCGATTCCCAGCCAGGTATTAGAAACAGTAGGCGTGTTTCTTTACACCTGTTGTCTATGTTTACCCATCAGTAAATGGGTACCTGGGTGTTAGTCGACTAGTGTGGGTGTTATCCTGGGACACTGACCTAATTTTCTTGAAATACTCTGTATAACAAGCAGCTTTCTATATAGTATTATGTCACTGATGTCAGCTAGGCCTGTATACCTTGTACATGTACGTGTAGTAAATAAAGATACTGTATTATTATTAATATTATTATTATTATTTTCTCAGTTGTTTGTTGGGTTATCTTACTGA
Organism: Cherax quadricarinatus; assembly: GCF_026875155.1. Lineage (NCBI taxonomy): Eukaryota > Metazoa > Arthropoda > Malacostraca > Decapoda > Parastacidae > Cherax > Cherax quadricarinatus. The sequence goes on from NC_069410.1 coordinate 62,267,601, forward strand.
AACTTGGACAATGTATGATGGAAAGATACTTCTTAACATACACCAAAAATGAAAGAAATCAGACCATAAATAGCGGAGTTCACTTCTCAGCCATTAGCGGCCGCTTAGCGGAATATTTTTGTATGGTTTTTATGGTTATATTCTCATTTTTTCGGTCTCATTTGATAGAATGAAAGATATATTACAGAAACAGATATGATTTTGATTGCTTTCATGACGAAAAGTACCTTGAAATTGCGCTCACAGTAGCGAAAATGTTCTATTCTTTAGCGAAGCTCAAGAGTAAACAAATGACGTCACCGTCCAATACCTGTCCACCTGCCAGTCCAAATTCCAATACGGCGTCAAGAATGGGTTGATATTATTTATACAATTATTACAATAATGCAGCAATCTGCATAACAGTAAATCTTCTATTTTTTTGTGAATAAAAATTCCAAATGGTAAGCAAGAGTATTATAAGAGGGGCCTGTAGCCATGACTAATGAACAGAGAAAATGTTATTTTAGTGCCAGGAATGTCTGCATTGTTTATTCTGGACCCTATTTTGAAATTGGCATCTGTTGAAATTTGTGTGAAATTGGCCAAATTGCCAATTTCTGACCACTTTATGGGGTAGTTGAAATAAGTGAATGGGTGGTTTCTTGTACTCAGTTGACAGACTAGAAGTAAATAAGTTTATTCAGGTATACACAAATACAGTTACATAGATTATCATACATAGCAGTATATGTATAGAGAACCTAGGATAACCCAAAAAAGTCAGAGTGACTTATTTCCAGTACCTGGCTTGGGCTTGCCATATATGATTTTTGGTAAAAAAAAAATTTTCTCAGTTGTTTGTTGGGTTATCTCATTGAAACTTAGGCAATGTATGATGGAAAGATGCTTCTTAACGTACAATAAAAATAAAAAAAGACGGACGATAAATAAGGGAGTTCACTTCTCAGCCATTAGCCGCCTCTTTGCAGTATATTTTCGTATGGTTTTTATGGTTGTATTCTCATTTTTTTGGACTCATTTGATAGAATGGAAGATATATTACAGAAACAGACATGATTTTGATTGTTTTCATGAAGAAAAGTACCTTGAAATTGAGGTCAAAGTAGCGGAAATGTTCGATTTTTGCCGATGTTCAATGAACTTTGTGTAAGTCAAGTTGGTTAATTTTATTAAGTGTATTCTAACCTAACCACTCTGTAATCTGGCAAACTCAGTAATCCAGCACACTACAGGTCCCAATGATGCCGGATTTGTGATGGAGGACCTGTATATTATTTGAAAGTATTGAATGTTCAAATTCAATACTTTCCACCAATATATTATTAGGACATTTGGTGTTTGTCATCGATATATTATGTGAACATTCTTAACTATTCCAGGGTCCAGAGGCCAAATCTCACTGTGACAGCCAGTGTCCAAGAATTTAAAAAAAAAAAAAAAAAAAGTATTCTTACAGAATTAAAAATATTATTTTTCTATAGGTAATAAAACAAAACAAAAAAAAATTCCAATCAGTACTTTCCAAGATATAGAACGGTGAAGTTGACCTTCAATGACCGGATGGCAGCAACATCGGTGACTTCCATAAAGTCGTATTTTTTATTTTTCTTCTTTGTTACTTTTTTCTTTTCTCTATTTTTTTTTTTTTTTTTTTGCAGTAACATTTGTGGCCTGTGAGACCAATATAATGCATAATGTATATATGTACACTCGTTGTATTCAACACAGTAACCACACTAATATTTTCATCATTATTTTGTTTACAATAATTGTTTACAACAAAAAACATACAAAAATGTTATATATTAGTAATGTTCTATTATATAGTTACATATGTACAGTCACTGGACATGCTCCTAGAACTGCTACAGTCTGTGAAAGACTTTGAAACAAGGTGTCATGCACAGTGGTGTCTTACTTATCTGTGGACCAGTATGATTTTATATTATGCTTATAGACATGAGGAATAAGAATTATTGTTGCAAAAAACAAATACATTTCAGCCACAGTTGTCTCCTTCCACCGGTGGATGATGATGCACTTTGTCCTGGAACTGCTGAGTCAGTGGCTTGGGTCCCAGACTCACTCCTAGTCTGGGCTGGTGCCACATGCTGCATGCTCACATGCTGCATGCTGGTGGCACCACCACCACCTACTGATGCATGTGATCTATCCATCCCAATTGTAGCCACATCATTGTCACTTTCACTGTCTATTCCAGGTGTAGGGCCATAGGATGCACTCTGTCCCCTTGGAACTGCATATGGTACATTGTACCATATGGTACAATGTACCATATGGTGCAAAACCATAGAAATTGTCTTCAGATCCACTTCCATCAGTCAGAGCTATAACTTGGGAAGAGGAGAGTTCCAATTCGCCAGGGAGTGACAGCTTCCTTGCCACCAGGCATGATGAACAAAGCGTACTGAGATGGTGTTCCCACAATGCAATGCAGATGCCCCGATTTTTTGTTTACTGCACACAATGACCACGTAGACCCATTCTCTTAGATGTAGGCCTATCAGCTTTCTCGTGTTAAATTTGAAGCCGCTAGAATTTTGGAGTAGATCTACAGCTTGGACCTTGGCTTCAAAGCCGTAGATTTATGGGACAGACCCTGAAAGGGTTAAAATCAGAATGAACGTGGAACTTTGCACAAGATTTTGCACATGCACTATCAGTAGCTACTAAGATAATGCATTAGTAATAGATATATTTGTAACTTATAAAAGACAGAGAAGTTACTTGAATCTCTGAGAAATCTCAAGAATATAATATTCCCTTATGTGGCAAAGGACACTGTATTCTCTTATGTGACAGAGGATATTGCATTCTTCAGCCCTTCAATGTTCCCACTGTACTCTTAGAATGTTTGTGTAAGTTACAAAATTTTGTCTGTCAATATAAATAAATAAAATAAATAAATAAATAAAATAAATAAATGTGTAATGACAGAGTTAAGATAAATTATTTATAGAGAATGTTTGTTCAACATTTACACACCTGTAGCTTAGTGGTGGAATACACAACAATCAAAGGGATCTGGGTTGGTATCCCAGGTGGGGCAAGACATATGGGAGCAATGGGCTAGTAACCCCTTCTCCTGTATACAATTACTAAAAAAGAGAAGAAGAAAAACTTTATAAAACTGGGTTGCTTAAATGTGCGTGGATGTAGTGCGGATGACAAGAAACAGATGATTGCTGATGTTATGAATGAAAAGAAGTTGGATGTCCTGGCCCTAAGCGAAACAAAGCTGAAGGGGGTAGGAGAGTTTCAGTGGGGGGAAAATAAATGGGATTAAATCTGGAGTATCTGAGAGAGTTAGAGCAAAGGAAGGGGTAGCAGTAATGTTAAATGATCAGTTATGGAAGGAGAAAAGAGAATAGAATGTGTAAATTCAAGAATTATGTGGATTAAAGTAAAGGTTGGATGCGAGAGTGGTCATAATAAGCGTGTATGCACCTGGAGAAGAGAGGAATGCAGAGGAGAGAGAGAGATTTTGGGAGATGTTAAGTGAATGTATAGGAGCCTTTGAACCAAGTGAGAGAGTAATTGTGGTAGGGGACTTGAATGCTAAAGTAGGAGAAACTTTTAGAGAGGGTGTGGTAGGTAAGTTTGGGGTGCCAGGTGTTAAATGATAATGGGAGCCCTTTGATTGAACTTTGTATAGAAAGGGGTTTAGTTATAGGTAATACATATTTTAAGAAAAAGAGGATAAATAAGTATACACGATATGATGTAGGGCGAAATGACAGTAGTTTGTTGGATTATGTATTGGTAGATAAAAGACTGTTGAGTAGACTTCAGGATGTACATGTTTTATAGAGGGGCCACAGATATATCAGATCACTTTCTAGTTGTAGCTACACTGAGAGTAAAAGGTAGATGGGATACAAGGAGAATAGAAGCATCAGGGAAGAGAGAGGTGAAGGTTTATAAACTAAAAGAGGAGGCAGTTAGGGTAAGATATAAACAGCTATTGGAGGATAGATGGGCTAATGAGAGCATAGGCAATGGGGTCGAAGAGGTATGGGGTAGGTTTAAAAATGTAGTGTTAGAGTGTTCAGCAGAAGTTTGTGGTTACAGGAAAGTGGGTGCAGGAGGGAAGAGGAGCGATTGGTGGAATGATGATGTAAAGAGAGTAGTAAGGGAGAAAAAGTTAGCATATGAGAAGTTTTTACAAAGTAGAAGTGATGCAAGGAGGGAAGAGTATATGGAGAAAAAGAGAGAGGTTAAGAGAGTGGTGAAGCAATGTAAAAAGAGAGCAAATGAGAGAGTGGGTGAGATGTTATCAACAAATTTTGTTGAAAATAAGAAAAAGTTTTGGAGTGAGATTAACAAGTTAAGAAAGCCTAGAGAACAAATGGATTTGTCAGTTAAAAATAGGAGAGGAGAGTTATTAAATGGAGAGTTAGAGGTATTGGGAAGATGGAAGGAATATTTTGAGGAATTGTTAAATGTTGATGAAGATAGGGAAGCTGTGATTTCGTGTATAGGGCAAGGAGGAATAACATCTTGTAGGAGTGAGGAAGAGCCAGTTGTGAGTGTGGGGAAGTTCGTGAGGCAGTAGGTAAAATGAAAGGGGGTAAGGCAGCCGGGATTGATGGGATAAAGATAGAAATGTTTAAAAGCAGGTGGGGATATAGTTTTGGAGTGGTTGGTGCAATTGTTTAATAAATGTATGGAAGAGGGTAAGGTACCTAGGGATTGGCAGAGAGCATGCATAGTTCCTTTGTATAAAGGCAAAGGGGATAAAAGAGAGTGCAAAAATTATAGGGGGATAAGTCTGTTGAGTGTACCTGGTAAAGTGTATGGTAGAGTTATAATTGAAAGAATTAAGAGTAAGACGGAGAATAGGATAGCAGATGAACAAGGAGGCTTTAGGAAAGGTAGGGGGTGTGTGGACCAGGTGTTTACAGTGAAACATATAAGTGAACAGTATTTAGATAAGGCTAAAGAGGTCTTTGTGGTTCTCCATGGGGAAGTGGAACAGAATTCTTCCTCCGTAAGCCATGCGTGTTGTAAGAGGCAACTAAAATGCCGGGAGCAAGGGGCTAGTAACCTCTTCTCCTGTATATATTACTAAATGTAAAAGGAGAAACTTTCGTTTTTCCTTTTGGGCCACCCCGCCTCGGTGGGATACGGCCGGTGTGTTGAAAGAAAGAAGGTCTTTGTGGCATTTATGGATTTGGAAAAGGCGTATGACAGGGTGGATAGGGGGGCAATGTGGCAGATGTTGCAAGTGTATGGTGTAGGAGGTAGGTTACTGAAAGCAGTGAAGAGTTTTTACGAGGATAGTGAGGCTCAAGTTAGAGTATGTAGGAAAGAGGGAAATTTTTTCCCAGTAAAAGTAGGCCTTAGACAAGGATGTGTGATGTCACCGTGGTTGTTTAATATATTTATAGATGGGGTTGTAAGAGAAGTAAATGCGAGGGTCTTGGCAAGAGGCGTGGAGTTAAAAGATAAAGAATCACACACAAAGTGGGAGTTGTCACAGCTGCTCTTTGCTGATGACACTGTGCTCTTGGGAGATTCTGAAGAGAAGTTGCAGAGATTGGTGGATGAATTTGGTTAGGGTGTGCAAAAGAAGAAAATTAAAGGTGAATACAGGAAAGAGTAAGGTTATGAGGATAACAAAAAGATTAGGTGATGAAAGATTGAATATCAGATTGGAGGGAGAGAGTATGGAGGAGGTGAACGTATTCAGATATTTGGGAGTGGACGTGTCAGCGGATGGGTCTATGAAAGATGAGGTGAATCATAGAATTGATGAGGGAAAAAGAGGTGAGTGGTGCACTTAGGAGTCTGTGGAGACAAAGAACTTTGTCCTTGGAGGCAAAGAGGGGAATGTATGAGAGTATAGTTTTACCAACGCTCTTATATGGGTGTGAAGCGTGGGTGATGAATGTTGCAGCGAGGAGAAGGCTGGAGGCAGTGGAGATGTCATGTCTGAGGGCAATGTGTGGTGTGAATATAATGCAGAGAATTCGTAGTTTGGAAGTTAGGAGGAGGTGCGGGATTACCAAAACTGTTGTCCAGAGGGCTGAGGAAGGGTTGTTGAGGTGGTTCGGACATGTAGAGAGAATGGAGCGAAACAGAATGACTTCAAGAGTGTATCAGTCTGTAGTGGAAGGAAGGCGGGGTAGGGGTCGGCCTAGGAAGGGTTGGAGGGAGGGGGTAAAGGAGGTTTTGTGTGCGAGGGGCTTGGACTTCCAGCAGGCATGCTTGAGCGTGTTTGATAGGAGTGAATGGAGACAAATGGTTTTTAATACTTGACGTGCTGTTGGAGTGTGAGCAAAGTAACATTTATGAAGGGATTCAGGGAAACCGGCAGGCCGGACTTGAGTCCTGGAGATGGGAAGTACAGTGCCTGCACTCTGAAGGAGGGGTGTTAATGTTGCAGTTTAAAAACTGTAGTGTAAAGCACCCTTCTGGCAAGACAGTGATGGAGTGAATGATGGTGAAAGTTTTTCTTTTTCGGGCCACCCTGCCTTGGTGGGAATCGGCCGGTGTGATAATAAAATATATAAATATTCTTGACACCAGCAGCCCCTGTTCACCTATCAGTAAATAGGTATCTAGGTGATTTTAAATAGCTGTGGGGTTGCATCCTAGTAGGGGTGTGCCAAAGTGTCAGTTAGGTAATGGCCAATTTTGATACAACTTTCTTTTCCGCAGTATACAAAATGTAGTTTACATGTAATAAAATATTGTTAAGCACAAAATAAAAGCCACTAGCATGGAATACATTTTGGGTATCAGTATCAGCCTAAAACTGAGTATCAATATCAGTGGGTATTAATGAATTCTGATAATATTGGTATCAGCCTGAAGTTTAGTATCTGTATTTGTATCAGCAAAAAAATATCGTATATTGTATCATCCCATCCCTACATCCTGGGGGCTAACTCAGGTGCTACTGTATTTTACTTTCTTTCATTTATTATATTCACCAGCTCCTTTATTTAAGCTTTAAATAGTTCATACACTCACATTTGTTAAAATAACTAAGGGCTAATTCAGATGCTAAAGTGTATAATTTCATTGTTTTACTATAATAATCCCTAGCTCTTTTATTCTGTTTTAGTTCTAGAATATTTGCATATTCTAGTTTTAGTTTTAGAATATTTATATAGTCTTATTCCTAAGTCTAGTTATAGATTACTATAAATCTTATAATATTTTACTCAATAATCTAGTTGTAGAGTAACTCTCATTCTTATGACTACAGGCATTGATCCTGATGTAAACTTTTTTACTAAGTGATTTACACAAATCAAACAGCAACTGTAATTATTATACAGCAGACCAAGCAAAGACATTACCCAGAGTAAACAATAACATAACTGTCTTTAATTACAATGTCAGATCTTCGAGCAAACATTATGATGACCTCACAGTATTACTCAATTCCCCTCATTCCACTTTGTCAATCATCACACTCACAGAAACCTGGCTAAAGCCTGATATTACAGATGTCTATGCCATTCCTGGTTACACGACCATACACAACTGTAGGACAGACCAGCAAGGGGCTGGAACAGCTATATATACATGTACTACTCAAATCAACTCGAATGTATCAAAAAATCTTGTACAAGGGACGAACATGGAGAATATATCATAGCCAAATTTAAATCAAATGACCTGCAAAAACCCCTCACAGTTATAAACATCTACAGAGTACCACAGTCAAACATTTACCACTTTAGTGAAAAACTATGAAACATGATTACTGATGCACACATGAACAAAGACCACTTGCTGCTAACAGGAGATTTCAACATAAATCTACTATATGACCAGGACCCACAAGTAACCAAATTCACAAACACCATGAGCAACTGCCTGTTGCTACCAACAATATCTAAACCTACAAGAATCTCCAAGACTAGTATCTCTCTAACAGACCACATCTGGACTAACACCATATACCCTTTAACCCTTTGACTGTCGCGGTCGTATATATACGTCTTACGAGGTACCGTGTTTGACATATATATACTCATAAATTCTAGCGGCTTCAAATCAAGCAGGAGAAAGCTGGTAGGCCCACATGTGAGAGAATGGGTCTGTGTGGTCAGTGTGCACCATATAAAAAAAATCCTGGAGCACGCAGTGCATAATGGGAAAAAAAAAATCCGACCTTTTTTTTTAATTAAAATGCTGACTTTGTGGTCTATTTTCGTATAGTATTTATGGTTGTATTCTCGTTTTCTTGGTCTCATTTGATAGAATGGAAAACATATTATAGAAATAGAGGTGATTTTGATTGATTTTACTATAAAAAGAACCTAGAAATGGAGCTCAAAGTAGGGGAAATGTTTGATTTTTGCCAATGTTCAAAAGTAAACAAATGATGCCATTGTTAAATAAATGTCCAACTAGCCATTCTAATATGCAGTCATGAATGGGTTGATGTTATTTATACAATTATTACAGTATTGCAGTAGTCTGCATAATAGTAAGTCTTCAATTTTTTGTTTGAATAAAAATTCAAAATAGAAAGCAAGAGTAATATCAGAGGGGCCTGGAGACATGACTGATGAACAAAGAAAATGTTATTTTAGAGCCAGAAATGTCTGCATTGTTCATTCTGGACCTTATTTTGAAATTGTCATATTTTTTAGTTTTCGTGAAATTGGCCAAATTGCAAATTTCTGACCACATTATTAGGTAGTTGAAATCGGTAAATGGGTAGTTTCTTATACTCAATCGATAGAAAAAATGGAGTTCTAAAGAAATAGCTATGAGTTTGGTCGACTGGAACAATGGAATTAGCCGAAAATAGGGCTCAAAGTGGGCGAAATCGCCGATTTGTAAACAGCGCCGAGGTCGCTAACTTCGCGAGAGCGTAATTCCGTCAGTTTTCCATCAAATTTCGTTTTTTTGGTGTCATTACAATCGGGAAAAGATTCTCTATCATTTCATAAGAAAAAATATTTTTTTTTTTTAAATTTTGCGACACCAGGAGACACCTCAGGATTGGGGGTTGCGACAGTCAAAGGGTTAAAATCAGGCATTATCACAGATAACACCACAGACCACTACCCAACCATTCTCATAACCAATCTAGGTAAATTGCCCCAAGACATTACTAAAGTTACCTTCAGACTACATAACGAGACAGCTGTTAACAACTTTATAGCAGCTATGAATAACATCGACTGGTATAATGAGCTCAAAATATATACAGATATGAATGAATGTATTAATAATTTTCTAAGAAAAGCCCATTAACTCTATAACAAACATTGCCCTAAAAAACCTAAACAGATTACAGCTAAGAGACTGAATAGTCCCTGGCTAACACCCAGCATCCTTAAATCCATAAACACAAAGTACCAATACAAAAAACAGTAGAGAATGGGTCAAATAACTAGAGACCAGTCTAAACGTTACTCGTCAGCTCTTACCAGCCTGATAAGATCTAAAAAAATTGTACCATGAAAATAGATTACATAACATCAAAGGTGATATGAAAAAGACCTGGAAAACTTTATCTGAAATTCTTGGAACTAAAAAGTTATCCAAAAACAAAACAATCAAATTAGCAAAATCAGACGAACTCCTACTCCCACCAACTGGAACAACAAACAAACTCAAAGTTTTCTTCTCCACCATAGGAAAGAACCTGGCGAGCAAAATCTCAAACTCAAACACCAGTCCATCAGACTACCTGACGAGCATCTACCCGAATACACTATTCCTAGTTCCAACCAACCCAACAGAAATCTCACTCATCATCAAAACCCTTAAAAACAAGGCACGAGACATAAACAATTTGCCAACTTTTATGTGCAAAAAAGCTTCTCAAGTACTGTCAAAAATTATTGCAACACTCTTTAACAAATCCATTGAAACATCTACCTTCCCACCAGTCCTCAAAATAGCGAGGGTCACTCTGATCCACAAAGGAGGCGACTAAGCTGACATGAATAACTATAGACCAATATCTAACTTACCACTGCTCTCTAAAATCTTTGAAAAATTAATTCATAGACGGATCTACAGTGGACCCTCGGCTAACGAACGCATCGCATAACATTAACCCTTTCAGGGTTGGTACCGTACTAGTACGGCTTGCACGCCAGGGTTGGTGCCGTACTAGTACACATTAATTCTAGCGCCTTCAAATCTTGCGAGAGAAAGCTAGTAGGCCTACATATGAAATAATGGGTCTATGTGGTTAGTGTGCACAGTATAAAAAAAATCCTGCAGCACACAGAGCATAATGAGAGAAAAAAACTCCGACCGTGTTTTTGGTTTAAAACAGCGACTTTCCAGTGTATTTTCGTATGCTATTTATGGTTGTATTCTAGTTTTCCTGGTCTCATTCTATAGAATGGAAGACATATTACAGAAATTGAGATGATTTTGATTGGTTTCCCAAAGAAAAGGACTTTGAAATTGAGCTCAAATTAGCAGAAATGTTCGATTTTTGCCAAAGTTCAAAAGTAAACAAATCATGACATGCGTCCAATACACGTCAACTAGTGAGTCTAATATTCTTTCACAAGTGTGCTGATATTATTTAAGCAATTTCTACACCATTTCTACACGAATGCAGTAGACTGCATAATAGTAAATCTTTTATTTTTTGAGAATAAAAATTCAAAGTGGAAAGCAAAAGAAATGTAACAGAGGCATGTGGACATGACTAATGAACAGAGGAAATGTTATTTTAGTGCCAGGAATGTCTGTCTTGTTTATTCTGGACCCTATTTGGAAATTGGCATCTTCTGAAAATTGTGTGAAATTGGCAAAATTGCCAATTTCTGACCCTTTATTGGATAGTTAAAATCGATAAATGGGTGGTTTCTTGTACTTGTTCGATAGAAAAAATGGAGTTCTAGTGAAATAGTTACGATTTTTGTCAACTGGTACATTGGAATTGGTGGAAAATAGGGCTCAAATTTGGCGAAATCGCCAATGCGTAAACATCGTCGAGACCGTTAACTTCACGAGAGCATAACTCCTTAAGTTTTCCATCAAATTTCTTACTTTTGGTGTCATTATGATCGGGAAAAGATTCTCTATCATTTCAAAAAAAAATAATTATTTTTTTTTTTAGAAAAATTTCCGACCCTTAGAACAGGTTTAACCCTTTCAGGGTCCAGAGGCCAAATTTCAAAGTGTGCACCACGGTCCAAGAATTTTCAAAAAATAATTTTGTTATTTTTTCTTATGAAATGGTAGAGAATCTTTTTCTGAAGGTAATATAACAAAAAGTACGAAATTTGATGGAAAATTGACAAAATTATGCTCTTGCAAATTTTGATGTGTCGGCGATATTTATGCATCGGCGATTTTGCCGACTTTGACTCCCATTTTAGGCCAATTACATTATTCCAGTCAACCAAATTCTTAGCTGTTTCACTAGTATTACTTCTATTCTATTGATTGAGCACAAGAAATCGCAAAGTCAACTGTTTCAACAATAAAATAAAGTGACTGGAAATTGGTAATTTGGCCAATTTAATGCAAAGTTCAAAATATTCCAATTTCAAAATTGGGTCCAGAATAAACAATGCAGGAATTCCTGGCACTAAACTAACATGTCCTCTGTTCATTAGTTACGTTTTTCAGGCTTTACAAATGAATTCCATTTTGATTTTTTATTCACATAATGAATTTTTATTCAAACCAAAAAAAAGATTTACTATTGTGCAATACTGTAATAATTGTATATTTCTGTGAATGTACAGTGGACCCTCAGCTAATGATATTAATCCGTTCCTGAAAGCTCAATGTTAGCTGAAATTATCGTTAGCTGAATTAATTTTCCCCATAAGAAATAATGGAAATCAAATCAATCCGTGCAAGACACCCCAAAGTATGAAAAAAAAAATTTTTTATCAGATGAAATATTAATTTTAATACACACAAACTGACACTTACCTTTATTGAAGATCTGGTGATGACTGATGGGATGGGAGGAGAGGAGAGTGTGGAAGTTGTTAATGTTTAGAAGGGGAATCCCCTTCCATTAGGACTTGAGGTATCAAGTCCTTTTCCAGGGTTACTTCCCTTCTTCTTTTAATGCCACTAGGACCAGCTTGAGAGTCACTGGACCTCTGTCGCAAAACAAATCTGTCTATAGAGGTCTGTACCTCCCGTTCCTTTAAGATTTGCCTAAAATGGGCCACAACATTGTCATTGTAATAGTCACCAGCATGGCTTGCAATAGCTGTGTTAGGGTGATTTTCATCCATAAAGGTTTGCAGTTCAACCCACTTTGCACACATTTCCTTAATCTTTGAAGTAGGCACAATGGATTCCACAACTAGCATAGGCATCTCAGGGTTAGCCCCAAACCCTTCAAAATCTTTCTTAATTTCCATACTAATTCTCACTCTTTTTATCACAGGGTTGGCACTAGAAGCTTTCTTGAGGCCCATGGTGACTTATTTTGCAGGTACAATCACTAAAAACGCTGTGATAATATGAAATGTTCCGATTGTATGCATGGATGCGACCGCACTGGCTGGCTTGTAAACACTGGCACCCACAGGACAACTGAGGCGCACTCAGGCCACACGTGGACGCGTCTCGAACGAATCACGTTGGGTGAGTTTTTTAGCGTTAGCTGAGGCAAAATTTTTGTGTTAAAATGTATCGTTAGCTGGATTTAACGTTAGCTGATGCCATCATTAGCTGAGGATCCACTGTATATTAAACCCACCAGCTGTCATGTATTAGACTTGTGAGGTCATTTGTTTACTCTTGAACATGGGCAAAAATTTAACAATTCTGCTACTTTGAGCTCAGTTTCAAGCCATTTCCAGTATAAAACCAATCAAAATCATCTCTATTTCTGTAGTATATCTTCCATTCTATCAAATTAGACCAAGAAATTGCAAATACAACTATAAAAAGCATACGAAAAAACACTGCAAAGTCGCTGTTTTAATCGAAAATTATGGTCTCAGTTTTTTTCTCTCATGCACTGTGTGCTGCAGGATTTGTTTTATGTGGTGCACACATACCACATAGATGTATTCTCTCATATCTAGGCCCAAATTTACTGCTCACAGCTTATCAGAGTGAGCTGAGCTAATGGCGTAGATCAACGGTTTGGACCCTGAACGTAAAGCCGTAGATCTATGGCATGGACCCTGAAAGGGTTAAGATTATTATTATTATAATCAAAGGGGAAGCGCTAAACCCGTAGGATTATACAGAGCCTGGGGGGGGATGTGGAAAGCATTCAGGCTTAATTCGGGGAACTGGAGCACAGATCCAATTCCCTAAATCAAGAGCCCCTCACCAACATCAAGGAACCTTCCCTGAGGGGAAAAGGGTTAAGAGAGGGCCTGCCAACCCTGAAAGGGTTAAATCCGCCCAATGAAGCGTTTGAGCATAAAAATTTTGGCCTCACTAACGATAAAAAACTCGCCCAACGTGATTCGTCCCGAACCTGTCCCTCCAGCCTGAGCATCTCACCTGTCCTGCCGTCATTGTTTACAAGCCAAGGTGGCCAGTTTCATGCACACATTCGATACATTTTGTATTATTCCATTGTTTATAGTGCTTATAAGTGCTAAATAAATCACCATGGGACCAAAGAAAGCTTCTAGTGCCAACCCTGTGGTAAAAAGGGTGAGAAATACTATCAAAATACTATCGTACCACGGTCAGCTGCTGCTGCACCACCATCAGCTGTTGCTGCACCACCGTCAGCTATACTACTTGAAGATGTGGAGAGACTGTTGTTGGTGTGGCTTAACGAGAAACAATTACCGAGAAACAATTAACCCCAGAGGGTTAGCCACCCAGGATAACCCAAGGAAGTCAGTGAGTCATCAAGGACTGTCTAACTTATTTCCATTGGGGTCCTCAATCTTGTCCCCCAGGATGCAACCCACACCAGCTGACTAACACATAAGAACATAAGAAAGGAGGAACACGCAGGAGGCCTGTTGGCCCATACTAGGCAGGTCCTTTACAATTCATCCCACTAACAAAACATTTGCCCAACCCAATTTTCAATGCCACCCAAGAAATAAGCTCTGATGTGAAAGTCCCACTCAAATCCAACCCCTCCCACTCATGTACTTATCCAACCTAATTTTGAAACTACCCAAAGTCCTAGCCTCAATAACCCAACTAGGTAGACTGTTCCACTCATCTACTACCCTATTTCCAAACCAATACTTTCCTATGTCCTTTCTAAATCTAAACTTATCTAATTTAAATCCATTACTGCGGGTTCTCTCTTGGAGAGACATCCTCAAGACCTTATTAATATCCCCTTTATTAATACCTATCTTCCACTTATACACTTCGATCAGGTCTCCCCTCATTCTTCGTCTAACAAGTGAATGTAACTTAAGAGTCTTCAATCTTTCTTCATAAGGAAGATTTCTAATGCTATGTATTAATTTAGTCATCCTACGCTGAATTTTTCTAACGAATTTATGTCCATTCTGTAATATGGAGACCAGAACTGAGCTGCATAATCTGGGTGAGGCCTTACTAATGATGTATAAAGCTGCAGTATGACCTCTGGACTTCTGTTGCTTACACTTCTTGATATAAATCCCAATAATCTATTTGCCTTATTACGTACGCTTAGGCATTGCTGTCTTGGTTTAAGGTTGCTGCTCACCAAAACCCCCCAAGTCCTTTTCACAATCTGTATGGCTAAGTTCTACATCATTTAACTTATAAGTACAGTGGACCCCGGTTAACGATTTTAATCCGTGCAGAGGGGTAATTGTTATGCGAAATAATCGTTATGTGAATGAATTTTCCCCATAAGAAATAATGGAAATAAAATTAATCCGTGCAAGACACCCAAAAGTATGAAAAAAAAAATTTTTACCACATGAAATGTTAATTTTAATACACACAAACTGAAAAAAGGGATGCACACTTACATGACACTTACTTTTATTGAAGATCTGGTGATGATTGATGGATGGGGGGAGGGGAGAGCATTATCTTCTTACTGTTTAGAAGGGGAATCCCCTTCCATTAGGACTTGAGGTAGCAAGTCCTTTTCCGGGGTTACTTCCCTTCTTCTTTTAATGCCACTAGGACCAGCTTGAGAGTCACTGGACCTCTGTCGCACAACAAATCTGTCCATAGAGCTCTGTACCTCCCGTTCCTTTACGATTGTCTAAAATGGGCCACAACATTGTCATTGAAATAGTCACCACACGGCTTGCAACAGCTGTGTCAGGGTGATTTTCATCCATAAAGGTTTGCAGTTCAACCCACTGTGCACACATTTCCTTAATCTTTGAAGTAGGCACAATGGATTCCACAACTGGCATAGGCTTCTCAGGGTTAGCCCCAACCCTTCAAAATCTTTCTTAATTTCCATACTAATTCTCACCCTTTTTACCACAGGGTTGGCACTAGAAGCTTTCTTGGGGCCCATGGTCACTTATTTTCCAGAAACACCACCGAAAACACTGTAATAATACGAAATATTCCGAGTATATGCTTGGATGTTAGCGCGGAGGCTGCCTGGTAAACAATGGCACGGGCGGCACATGTGAGGCTGGGTGAGGGCGCACATTGGACGCGTCTCGGACGAAAATCGGTGAGCGGGTTTTTAATCGGTATGCGCGGCAAAAATTTTGCGATTAAAGTAAGCGGTATGCGAAATAATCGCTATGTGATGCCATCGTTATGCGGGGGTCCACTGTACTAGGGTTATGGGCACTCCCAAGCTTCAGAACCTTGCATTTATCTACATTGAACTGCATCTGCCACTTTTCTGACCAAGAATAGAGTTTGTTTTTAAATCCTCCTGAAGTTCCATAACATCTACGTTTGAATCAATTATGCTACCTATCTTTGTGTCATCGGCGAATTTGCTCATATCACTAGTAATTCCCTCATTAAGATCATTGATATATATTATAAACAACAACAGGCCCAAGACTGATCCCTGTGGAACGCCACTTGTTACAGATCCCCACTCGGATTTAACCCCATTTATGGACACTCTCTGCTTCCTGTCAGTGAGCCATGACTCGATCCACGAGAGCACTTTTCCCCCAATGCCATGAGCTGCCACTTTCTTTAACAGTCTATGGTGCAGAACTCTATCAAAAGCCTTACTAAAATCTAAGTAAATAATATCAAATTCTTTATCGTGGTCAACAGCCTCAAAAGCTTTATTGAAGAAAGTTAATAAATTAGTTAGACAAGACCGGCCTCTTGTGAATCCATGCTGAGTATCATTAATCAAGCTATGCTTATCGAGATGGCTTCTTATAATCTCAGCTATAATTGACTCTAGTAATTTGCCTACAATTGAGGTCAGGCTTATTGGGCGGTAATTTGACGGTAACGACTTGTCCCCTGTTTTAAAAATAGGAATTACATTAGTCATCTTCCACATATCAGACACTACACCTGTTTGAAGAGATAAATTAAAAATATAGTTAATGGTTCACAGAGTTCCATTTTGCATTCCTTAAGAACCCTTGAAAAAACCTCATCAGGACCCGGCGACTTATTTTGCTTCAGTCTGTCTATCTGCTTCACAACCATTTCACTAGTGACTGTGATGTTACATAATTTATCTTCTTCTAGCCCACTATAAAAATTAATTACTGGAAATATTGTTAGTGTCTTCCTGTGTAAAAACTGAGAGAAAATAATTATTAAAAATCGAGCACATTTCATTCTCTTTGTCAGTAAGGTTCCCATAGTTATTTTTAAGGGGACCTATCTTATCTCTAACTTTTGTTCTATAGACCTGGAAAAAACTTTTTGGTTAGTTTTTAGAATCCCTAGCAACTTTAATTTCATAGTCCCTTTTAGCTTTTCTTATCCCCTTTTTAATGTCCCTCTTAATGTCAATATACTGATTCATAAGATGACCCTCACCTCTTTTGATACGCCTATAAATTCCTTTCTTATGCCCTAGTAGATATTTGAGCCTATTATTCATCCATTTTGGATCATTTCTATTTGATCTAATTTCTTTATATGGGATAAACGTTCTTTGAGCAGCTTGTATAGTGTTCAGAAAACTGTCATAATGATATCTCACTTCGTTACCCCAGTCAACAGATGATAAGTGTTCTCTAAGCCCATCGTAATCTGCTAAGCGAAAATCTGGGACTGTTACTGAGTTATCGCTACTATCGTACTTCCATTCAATGCTAAATGTAATTGATTTGTGGTCGCTAGCACCCAGTTCCTCTGAAATTTCTAAATTATTAACAAGGGATTCATTGTTTGCCATAACTAAGTCAAGCAGGCTATTTCCCCTTGTAGGTTCTGTCACAACTGCTTCAAAAAACAATCCTGAACTACTTCTAAGAAGTCGTATGATTCTAAATTCCCAGTCAAGAAATTCCAATCAATATGACTAAAGTTAAAGTCTCCTAGAATTACTACATTATCGTGCCTTGTGGCCTTAACAATTTCCTCCCATAGTAGTCTCCCTTGGTCCCTATCTAAGTTTGGGGGACGGTATATCACTCCTAAAATCAGTTTTTCATGCCCCTCTGAAAATTCTATCCAAACAGACTCTGTATGTGTTACTTCAGACTTAATACCCGTTTTTATGCAACAGTTCAAAGCGATCTCGGACATACAATGCCACCCCACCCCCCCTTCCCGATACTTCTATCTACTTGGAACAATTTAAAACCCTGAATATGACATTCCGCAGGCATGTCCCGACTTTTTGAATTAAACCACGTCTCAGTTAAGGCAAATACATCAATGTTACCTGCACTAGCAACTAATCTCAACTCGTCCATCTTATTCCTAGCACTACGGCAATTAGCATAATAAACATTGAAAGACTCTCCTTTCTCTTTACCCTTCCTGCTCATTTCTGTTTTTCTACTAAACCTATTACTGTCCTTATCACCCAAAGTCCCTGGCTTTTCAATATCTACCTCATTCTGCTTATTACTAGTTTCCCCAGGTGAACAGGAAAAAATGCCTGGAACTAGTGCTCATATTGGCGAATTTAAGGCCAGCAAAGGTTGGTTTGAGAGATTGAAGAATCATAGTGGCATACACAGTGTGATAAGGCATGGCGAAGCTGAAAAATTCCAACCCCAACAAGTGTTCAATTGTGACGAAACAGGCCTGTTCTGGAAGAAAATGCCAAACAGGACCTACATTACTCAGGAGGAAAAGGCACTCCCAGGACACAAGCCTATGAAAGACAGGCTAACTCTCATGTTTTGTTGTAATGCTAGTGGGGATTGCAGAGTGAAGCCTTTACTCATGTATCACTCTGAAACTCCCAGAGTGTTCAAGAAAAACAGTGTCTCATCACTCATCAATATTCTTCAATAAAGGTGTCATTTTTAACATTTATTTATATAGTTATTGTGCATGTCTCATTGTTTTCTTTGTAGGGAAATGTATATTTCATGAAAAAAAAAAATTATTTTTTAATACTTTTGGCTGTCTGGAACGGATTAATTGGATTTCCATTATTTCTTATGGGGAAAATTAATTCGGCTACCGATAATTTCGTTTAACGATGAGCTCTCAAGAACTAATTAATATCGTTAGCCGAGGGTCCACTGTATTCCTACCTCATCTCACACAACATACTAAACCCCTGTCAGTTTGGATTCAGGAATAATAAAAGCACAATAATATACACTTGCTATCATACACATGCTAGAACTAATATATACTGCTCTCGAAAAGAAGTCCCGCTGAGAATTTTCACTGATTTACGTAAAGCTTTTGATACAGTCGACCATGAACTGCTGTACACTAAATTAACACACTATGGTATAAGAGGCCACTGTTACAAGTATGGCCATACCCGTTTTATTTTATATTAGGATATGCCCCTTTATTTTATATAAGGTTAATGCTAATATTGTTATATTATATTGACGTGCTGTTGGAGTGTGAGCAAAGTAACATTTATGAAGGGATTCAGGGAAACCGGCAGGCCGGACTTGAGTCCTGGAGATGGGAAGTACAGTGCCTGCACTCTGAAGGAGGGGTGTTAATGTTGCAGTTTAAAAACTGTAGTGTAAAGCATCCTTCTGGCAAGACAGTGATGGAGCGAATGATGGTGAAAGTTTTTCTTTTTCGGGCCACCCTGCCTTGGTGGGAATCGGCCAGTGTGATAATAAAAAAAAAATAAAAAAAAATATACTGTTAGGCGTTATATTAAGAATGTGAGATTCATGTAGTGGGAAACTACTAGTTGAAGCGCCAGTTACTAGTTCAGGTACTAACGTCTCCCTCAGTCACGTGACCAACCTGACGTCGGCTTACCACTCAGTGGTACTGTCAGTAGGTTCACAGCACCTGCTCAGAGAAGTGCTGCTCAGAGAAGGTACACCACCCTTGCTCTGAGTAGGTTCCCACATTCACTCTGACTAGTACTCCCACTTCTAGTCTGATTTCTAAGAGTTCACTGATCATATTACCTGAAATCGTATTTTAGCAACAGATTGATTGCTTGACTCTACTACTAGGAATTGTTTGCTAGTAGACTCTTGTGTCGTAACAATAGTTGTGTATATATATAATAGTATCCTTAATGCGTAAAAAAAAACTATTTTATTGCTCTATTTTAATTAATATTTAGTTCATAAATACATGAAGATACTGTAAGTTTTATTGTTATTAAAGACACTGATTTTATACGAGTTTTGGCCATCCTACAGAAAGAAGGTTAACAAATTATTATTATTATAATCAAGGGGAAGCACTAAACCCGGAGGATTATACAGCGCCTAGGGAGGGATGTGGAAGGCATTCAGGCTTAATTCGGGGAACTGGAGCACAGATCCAATTCCCTAAATCAAGAGCCCCTCACCAACATCAAGGAACCTTCCTTGAGGGGAAAGGTTAACAAAGAAAGAACTTTTTTAAAAGGCTATATTGGCTGCACTAAAACCTTGTTGCTATGGAGTTCCCCCTAGACAATAGCCAACCTAGTAACTGATACCCCATCAAGGATCAGTAACCCAATGTTATACACTCCATATTGTAACAGCCACTCCCTCAACTACCTAAAGTCATACCTTAATAACAGAAGCCAATATGTGTACATAAATGGTGCAAACTTTCCACTCAACCAATCACAGTAGGAGTCCCACAGGAAAGTGTCCTTGGACCACTCCTCTTTCTCATCTACATCAATGACCTACTGACTGCATCACAGCTACTCAAACCCATATTATTTGCAGATGACACTACATACGTCTTCTCCCACCCAAACCCAGTCATACTCGCCAACACTGTCAATGCCAAATTGCAGAAAATGTCTGCCTGGATGATGGCTAATAAACTTACCTTGAATACTGATGAAACCTATTTCATTCAGTTTGGAAACAAAGCTGCAAATGTTCCACTTAACATAACGCTAAACGGATCACCCGTCACAAGACTCTCAGAGGGAAAATTCCTAGGAATCCATCTTGACAGTAGCCTCAAGTTCCAGACCCATATACAACAAATCACCAAGAAAATCTCTAAGACTGTAGGCATACTATCAAAGATACGTTACTATGTTCCACAACCAGCTCTCCCGGCACTGTACCATTCACTTGTCTACCCTTATCTCACATATGGAATTTGTGCATAGGGATCAACAATATTAAATCACCTAAGACCACTAATAACCCAGCAAAAGGCAGCAGTCAAAATGATAACAAATTCCCACTCCTGACAGCACACTCCACCAATTTTCAAAAGTCTAAATCTGCTCACCATTAAGAACATCCATACTTATTCATGTGCCTACTACACTACATACATAGAACAATACACGCAAACATAACTCCTCCACTCAAACTTCTCCTCACCAACCTTAACAGGACACACGACCATAACACAGGGCACAGATCTCTTTCTGATGTATCTCATGTCCATATCACATTGTGTAAAAACTCTATGCACATAAAGGGCCCCAAAATTTGGAATTCATTACCAGAAAATACTAAAGTAACCCGGTCTGAAAATCAATTTAAGACTCTTCTCAAAAACCACTTAATCACCCTAGACTAAATGCTTAATACTCAATATTCCCATAATATAATTTCAATAGTATTTACTTTTGAACCTATTGTCCATTGTCGACAGGAATATAATTGAATCATGTTTCACAAAAAGCATTTTTGAATATATGAATATATCCTTTGATTTATATAAATTAGATTCACTTATAATTAACCCTTTCAGGGTCCAAGGCCCAAATCTGGAGTCACGCACCAGTGTCCAAGAATTTAAAAAAAAAAAATTTGTTATTTTTTCTTATGAAATCGTAGAGAATCTTTTTGTGAAGGTAATAAAACAAAAAGTACGAAATTTGGTGGAAAATTGACGAAATTATGCTCTCACGAATTTTGATGTGTCAGCAATGTTTACGAATCGGCGATTTTGCCGACTTTGACTCCCATTTTAGGCCAATTACATTATTCCAATCAACCAAATTCTTAGCTATTTCACTAGTATTACTTCTATTCTATCGATTGAACACAAGAAATCGCCAAGTCAACTGTTTCAACTACAAAATAAAGTGATCGGAAATTGTTAATTTGGCCAATTTAACACAAAGTTCAAAATATTCCAATTTCAAAATAGGGTCCAGAATAAACAATGTAGGTATTCCTGGAACTAAACTAACATTTCCTCTGTTCATTAGTTATGTTTTGAGGCTTTACAAATAAATTCCATTTTGATTTTTTATTCACATAATGAATTTTTATTCACACCAAAAAAATAGAAGATTTACTGTTATGCAATACTGTAATAATTGTATAAATATCATCACCATATTTGTGAATGTATATTAGACCCACCAGCTGATGTGTATTAGACGTGTGAGGTCGTTTGTTTACTCTTGAATATCGGCAAAAATTTAACATTTCCGCTACTTTGAGCTCAGTTTCAAGCCATTTCCAATGCTAAAACCAATCAAAATCATCTCTATTTCTGTAATATGTCTTTCATTCTATCAAATGAGACCAAGAAATCGCAAATACAACTATAAAAAACATACGAAAAAACACTGCAAAGTTGCTGTTTTAATCGAAAAATCATGATTTCATTTTTTTTCTCTCATTATACACAGCGTGCTGCAGGATCTGTTTTATGTGGTGCACACATACCACATAGATGTATTCTCTCATATCTAGGCCCAAATGTACCACTCACAGTTTATCAGAGTGAGCTGAGCTCATGGCGTAGATCTACGGTTTGGACCCTGAACGTAAAGCCGTAGATCTACGGGACGGACCCTGAAAGGGTTAATAGAACTGCTGTACAACTATGATAAATTTCTTTAATGTTAAGTAGTCAGTAAGCCAATAAACTGAGTCGGCCCATAATGCCTAGGCATAATAGAGGCTCTCTTTGCACTGCAACCCATTATTGTAAATACATAATCTCAATGTACTACTTGCAAAGAAATAAATAAATTTGAGTTTAAATTAGGTGGCAGTACAACAAACCCTTGTATTTGCAGACTAATACGTACTGGGTATTGTTTGAGAGGTCATTGAATCAGAAAAATGTTAAAAATATTAAAAACAATCACTTAAATACCCTGTTGTACATCTACAATTAACATTGAAAATATAGGAGCTGAATGTATAATTTACCCAGCAGATTTTGCCCATTATACATGTGGCTGGACTTTGATATGGGGTGGGATATCAGATCTTAGTCTTTTAAAGATCTTAGGTTTGTAAATTAAACTGTATAAAAGAAAAGTGTAGTCTCTCACATATTTTAGGTGCCTAGTAGCAAGTAGACTTCAGTACTGTAATTGCAAAATATTTTTTTTAAATAATAAATGGACCATTTTTATGCAACACTAACCTAACTTCTGATATATGCAGCAACACAATAATACTGTATTGTACTAACATCAATGTTGGACAGGAGGTAATAATACCACCTCAACGTGCAAGCCATGCTAATAAAGTAACACAAAAAAAAATTCATGTCCAAAATTTAATAACTTACCAGAAAAGTTCCCCAGGTGAACATAACTTATTCAAATTAAACTCACCACAATATATAGCAGCTGAGTTATTGTTTTTCTCTGCTTTCTTCTTACAATGTCTTGCTTTCCTTACCATGGCCATTCCAACACTGGACTGTGTAAGTCTTACCAGCCTTAAGCTCAAACTGAAATCCAAAACTTTTTATATTGTACTTCAAATAATCTAAATATGGTAAGAATATTTCAACACATTTAGAATGGAGAAATAATCAATTCAAGGTTGCACACAAGGAGAAATAAACTAAAAATTGTATACAGTACACACTGACATCAGTCTAACCAATTTATCTCTTATTGATACATGGCAGATCATAATGAAGTTCTGTGCTAAACAAGACTGTAAACAATTTTATTTTCAAAGCATAAAGAACAGGTTTTGCAGTATGAAAGGCAGCTGTTGATCAGTAGGAGGATCCTCGTGGGTAGACAAGGTGTACCTCAGGGAACCATTTTTGGCGGCACACTCCATTTCCTTTTATACATCAACAACCTTCAAGCGTGTAAAAGCAACTTATGCCTATTCTCTTTGCTGACAACACGACTTTTGTCATTTCCCACCCTAATCTAGCCTCACTCAATACTGTCGTTAATGAGGAGCTCACAAAAATACCAACCTGGATGACTGTCAATAAACTTACACTGAACACAGACAAAACCTTTTACATTATGTTTGGGAGTAGAGCAAGTGAGGTCCAACACAACGAGGGAAAATTCCTGGGTCTACACCATGACAGCAACCTGAAATTCAACACACATATCCAACACATAACAAAAAAGTATCTAAAACAATTGGTATCCTCTCAAAGAAACATTACTATATATATATCACAAACAGCACAACTTACACTATACCATTCACTGATCTACCCCCACCTCAACTATGCCACTTGTGCCTGGGGTTCCGCAAGAACAAACCAACTAAAGCCAATAATAAACCAACAAAAAGCTGCAGTGCAAATAATCACACAATCAACAGCTAGACAACACACACACACACACTTTTCAAAGACCTACACCTACTCACTATACAAAACATTCACTGTGCCACCTATATTTACAGAAAAATCAATTCAAATATAAAATATAAATCCTGACCTGAAGAATGTACAAAGAGCTTTCATGGCACACATAAGTACGATAAGGCACCTAAATTACTGGGAATGGTTGAAGTCCCTTGATTTGTATTCCTTGGAATGCAGACAAGAGAGATACATGATAATATACACTTGGAAATGGAAAATCCTAGAGGGATTAGTACCAAACTAGCACATGAAAATCACTCCCTATGAAAACAAAAGACTCGGCAGGAGATGCAAAGCAGGGGCACCACGAGTACACTGAGAGACAACACAGTAAGTGTCAGGGGTCCAAGACTGTTCAACTGCCTCCCAGCATACATAATAGGGATTACCAATAGACCCCTGGCTGTATTCAAGAAGGTACTGGACTGGCACCTAAAGTCAGTACCTGACCAGCCAGGTTGTAGTTTGTACATCAGTCTACGTGTGACCAGCAGTAACAGCCTGGTTGATCAGACCCTGATCCACCACAAGGCCTGGTCTCAGACTGGGCCACGGGGGCATTGACCCCTGAAACCCTCTCCAGGTATACTCCAGGTAAGCACTTTCTTAAAAGACAGTTGCAATAGGACTCATGGACACAATACTAGGCACAAAAATCTCTATGACATTACCCATGTCAGGCTAATTCTTTTCAAAAACTCTATGTATATAAAAGGACCCAGGTACCAATGAGTTCCTGGGTGTTAGTCAACTAGTGTGGGTCGCATCCTGAGATAAAACTGACCTAATTTGGCCTGTATACCTTGTACATATACTTGCAGAAACAAAAAAAAATTAGGTGACGAAAGATTGGATATCAGATTGGATAGAGTATGGAGGAGTTGAATGTATGTATTCAGATATTTAGGAGTGGATGTGTCAGCAGATGGGTCTATGAAAGATTAGGTGAATCATAGAACTGATGAAGAGAAAAAGGGTGAGTGGTGCACTTAGGAGTCTGTGGAAGTAAAGAGGGAAATGTATGAGAGTATAGCTATACGAACACACTTATATGGGTGTGAAACATGGGTGGTGAATGTTGCAAAAAGGAGAAGGCTGGAGGCAGTGGAGATGTCATGTCTGAGGGCAATGTGTGATGTGAATAGTATAATGAAGAGAATTCGTAGTTTGGAAATTGGGAGGAGGTGTGGGATTACCAAAACTATTATCCAGAGGGCCGTGGAGGGGTTGTTAAGGTGGTTCGGACATGTAGAGAGGATGGAACAAAATAGAATAACTTCAAGTGTATAAATCTGTAGTGGAGGGAAGGCGGGGTAGGGGTCGGCCTAGGAAAGGTTGGAGGGAGGGGGTAAAGGAGGTTTTGTGTACGAGGGGCTTGGACTTGCAGCAAGCATGCGTGAACATGTTAGATAGGAGCGAATGGAGACAAATGGTTTTTAGGAACTTGACACGCTGTTGGAGTGCAAGCAAGGTAACATTTATGAAGAGATTCAGGGAAACCGGCAGGCCGGACTTGAGACCTGGAGATGGGAAGTACAGTGTCTGCACTCTGAAGGACGGGTGTTAATGTTGCAGTTTTATAACTGTAAGATAAGATAAGATAAGATTTCGTTCAGATTTTTAACCCCGGAGGGTTAGCCACTCAGGATAACCCAAGAAAGTCAGTGCGTCATCGAGGACTGTCTAACTTATTTCCATTGGGGTCCTCAATCTTGTCCCCCAGGATGCGACCCACACCAGTCAACTAACACCCAGGTATCTATTTGCTGCTAGGTGAACAGGACAACAGGTGTAAGGAAACGCGTCGAAATGTTTCCACCCGCCGGGAATCGAACCCGGGCCCTCCGTGTGTGAAGCGGGAGCTTTAGCCACCAGGCCACCGGTAGTGTAAGAACACCTCTGGCAAGACAATGATGGAGTGAATGATGAGTTTTTCTTTTCTGGGTCACCCTGCCTTCTTGGGAAACAGCCAATGTGTTAAAAAAAAAGTATTATATTATTATTATATTCTTGACTGACTATGGTTGTTTGTCCTTTTGTGAATTGTAAAATGTATTTCTAGCAATTATAAAAGATTAATGACAGTTTACCATGAACACTTGAAGGTGAGAGCACTTGCTTGTTGAGGTCTTCTGATAAGTTGTCATGTGATAACTTGTTTAAACTTAAGTTACAATAGTGTTAATGTTACTGTCTCTGTTTGGCATTACTAGTTGTTGATCAGCACTGTAGCAGTGACAAGTGTTGTAGCAGGGATGACTGTAGCAGTGACAGATGTTGTAGCAGTGTGACAAACTGTAGCAGTGACAAGTGTTGCAGCAGTGATGATTGTAGCAGTGATGAGTGCTGTAGCAGTGACAAGTTGTGGCAGTGTTGGAGCAGTGACAGATGTTGTAGCAGTGTGACAATTGTAGCAGTGACAAATGTTGCAGCAGTGATGAGTGCTGTAGCAGTGACAAGTGTTGTAACAGTGACAAGTGTTGGAGCAGTGACAGATGTAGCAGTGTGACAACTGTAGCAGTGACAAGTGTTGCAGCAGTGATGATTGTAGCAGTGATGAGTGCTCTAGCAGTGATGAGAGTTGTAGCAGTGACAAGTGTTGGAACAGTGACAGATGTTGTAGCAGTGTGACAATTGTAGCAGAGACAAGTGTTGCAGCAGTGATGAGTGCTGTAGCATTGATGAGTGTTGTAGCAGTGACAAGTGTTGTAGCAGTGACAAGTGTTGTAGCAGTGATGAGTGCTATAGCATTGATGAGTGTTGTAGCAGTGACAAGTGCTGTAGCAGTGACAGATGTAGCAGTGTGACAATTGTAGCAGAGACAAGTGTTGCAGCAGTGATGATTGTAGCAGCGATGAGTGTTGTAGCAGTGACAAGTGTTGTAGCAGTGACAAGTGTTGTAGCAGTGATGAGTGGTGTAGCATTGATGAGTGTTGTAGCAGTGACAAGTGTTGCAGCAGTGACAAGTGTTGTAGCAGTGACAAGTGTTGCAGCAGTGACAAGTGTTGCAGCAGTGACAAGTGTTGTAGCAGTGACAAGTGTTGTAGCAGTGACAAGTGTTGCAGCAGTGACAAGTGTTGTAGCAGTTACAAGTGTTGTAGCAGTGACAAGTGTTGTAGCAATGACAAGTGTTGCAGCAGTGACAAGTGTTGTAGCAGTGACAAGTGTTGTAGCAGTGACAAGTGTTGCAGCAGTGACAAGTGTTGTAGCAGTGACAAGTGTTGCAACAGTGACAAGTGTTGTAGCAGTGACAAGTATTGCAGCAGTGACAAGTGTTGTAGCAGTGACAAGTGTTGTAGCAGTGACAAGTGTTGTAGCAGTGACAAGTGTTCAGCAGTGACAAGTGTTGTAGCAGTGACAAGTGTTGTAGCAGTGACAAGTGTTGTAGCAGTGACAAGTGTTGCAGCAGTGACAAGTGTTGTAGCAGTGACAAGTGTTGTAGCAGTGACAAGTGTTGTAGCAGTGACAAGTGTTGCAGCAGTGACAAGTGTTGTAGCAGTGACAAGTGTTGCAGCAGTGACAAGTGTTGCAGCAGTGACAAGTGTTGTAGCAGTGACAAGTGTTGCAGCAGTGACAAGTGTTGCAGCAGTGACAAGTGTTGTAGCAGTGACAAGTGTTGTAGCAGTAACAATGTTGAAGCAGTGTAACAAGTGTTACAGCAGTGTAACAAGTGTTACAGCAGTAACAATGTTGAAGCAGTGTAACAAGTGTTACAGCAGTAACAATGTTGAAGCAGTGTAACAAGTGTTACAGCAGTAACAATGTTGAAGCAGTGTAACAAGTGTTACAGCAGTGTAACAAGTGTTACAGCAGTGTAACAAGTGTTACAGCAGTGTAACAAGTGTTACAGCAGTGTAACAAGTGTTACAGCAGCGTAACAAGTGTTACAGCAGTGTAACAAGTGTTACAGCAGTGTAACAAGTGTTACAGTAGTGTAACAAGTGTTACAGCAGTGTAACAAGTGTTACAGCAGTGTAACAAGTGTTACAGCAGTGTAACAAGTGTTACAGCAGTGTAACAAGTGTTACAGCAGTGTAACAAGTGTTACAGCAGTAACAATGTTGAAGCAGTGTAACAAGTGTTACAGCAGTAACAATGTTGAAGCAGTGTAACAAGTGTTACAGCAGTGTAACAAGTGTTACAGCAGTAACAAAGTTGAAGCAGTGTAACAAGTGTTACAGCAGTAACAATGTTGAAGCAGTGTAACAAGTGTTACAGCAGTGTAACAAGTGTTACAGCAGTGTAACAAGTGTTACAGCAGTAACAATGTTGAAGCAGTGTAACAAGTGTTACAGCAGTGTAACAAGTGTTACAGCAGTGTAACAAGTGTTACAGCAGTAACAATGTTGAAGCAGTGTAACAAGTGTTACAGCAGTAACAATGTTGAAGCAGTGTAACAAGTGTTACAGCAGTAACAATGTTGAAGCACTGTAACAAGTGTTACAGCAGTATAACAAGTGTTACAGCAGTGTAACAAGTGTTACA
Source organism: Cherax quadricarinatus (assembly GCF_026875155.1). Taxonomy (NCBI): domain Eukaryota; kingdom Metazoa; phylum Arthropoda; class Malacostraca; order Decapoda; family Parastacidae; genus Cherax; species Cherax quadricarinatus. The sequence continues at coordinate 62,296,092 of NC_069410.1, forward strand.
GCAGTGTAACAAGTGTTTACAGCAGTGTAACAAGTGTTACAGCAGTGTAACAAGTGTTACAGCAGTGTAACAAGTGTTACAGCAGTGTAACAAGTGTTACAGCAGTGTAACAAGTGTTACAGCAGTGTAACAAGTGTTACAGCAGTGTAACAAGTGTTACAGCAGTGTAACAAGTGTTACAGCAGTAACAATGTTGAAGCAGTGTAACAAGTGTTACAGCAGTGTAACAAGTGTTACAGCAGTAACAATGTTGAAGCAGTGTAACAAGTGTTACAGCAGTAACAATGCAGATTACCTCAACAAGATCACTGCTCTAGAACATAAACTAGACACTCTAGAACAACAAAGCAACACCCACACCCGGTCCCTAGACACCATCAACACTCTAAAAGACCAAGTCACCCTACTTACTACCAACATTACAGAGGAAAGATCAAGAGTGGACCAACAACTTGCCAATGTCATAACCAACTTCCAAGACCATAATGACCAACAGCAGCTATCTGACGCTGTTGTAGTTAACAGCAAACATCTCCCACCCACAGTCACCCAAGAGACCTGCATGGAGACCACCCTACAGCTTATCAAGGACCACCTTCGCCTTAACATACGTAGTGATGAATTAAAGGATTGCAAACTGATGGGCTATCAAGCAGGTAAAAAAACAGTGCTGTTAAAATTCCAAACTAGCCTACAAAGAAACAACCTACTAAAAACATCTATTTCTATGAAAACTGATGTTTACGTCAATGAGTGCCTTACCAAAACGAGACAAAACCTTCTTTATCGGCTAAGAAAATTGTGCTATGCCCCAAAAATCCACCAGTGCTTTGTGAGGGATGGAAAAATAGCAGTTAGGAAACAGCCCACTGGGAAGAGATACTTCATCTCCACAGAACATGACCTTAAAACATTCCTAAGTGAGGCTGGACTAACAGAATCAGAGTAAAGTGCAGATAATACCCATAGTCCACCGTTAGTGTTATATTGTCATAAATTTGTGCCCCCCTAAAATTCTAATACTCCAACTACTTTTAATTGTCATTGTTGTATTCAACGACCATTCTACCTCATAGTCTTAATTGTATTTAATATCTACAGAATCTATCTCCTTTTTTACAACTTACCACATCACTGTTCCATCTTATTTTTTTATAAACTAACATAACTTGTCTTCAATAATTCTACCTCACTTTAAAAAATACTCAATTGCCCAATTTTATTCTAAATCCCTATTATTGCCCAATTTTACTTTAAACTATATTGATCAAACTTATTGTAAACTTCTTTATTGACCATTTTTATTCCATACTTTTTTAACCTAGTATTTTCAACTACAACTTTTATATCATCCTGTCTACCATCTTACTAGCATATTATAACCAAGTCATTGCCATTTTTATTTTTATCATTTTTTTTTTATTATTTATTTTTCTACCTTAATTTGTTTTAATTTTAATCCTTGTCAATTTAAATTAATTATACTCTATATTCTGTAAACAACTTATATAAGACCTTAGTGCAATTACAATGAGAGGTCTTGTTCTTTATTATATTATTAGATTAATCACAGTTGTTACTCTAGCTCTTCTAGCTCAATACATAGTCAATACCAAATTCACTATATTAGACCATAGTGAAATTACTAGTGAGAGACTGGTGCTATTTTTAATTTGTATTTTTTATTTATTAGATTAAATTCAGTTGTACCATAGCTCATTCTACCTCAAGACATAGTCAATACCAAATTCACTATATTAGACCATAGTGCAATTACTAGTGAGAGACTAGTGCTATTTTTAATTTGTACTTTTATATTTTTAAGATTAAACCTATTGTACTTTAGCTCACTCTAGCTCAAAACATAGACTCCACAAAAGTATTATTAGACCTTAGTGCAATAACAAGTGAGAGTCTTGTTCTATTTTAATTTGTATTTTTATATTACTAGTTTATACCTAGTTGTACTTTAGTTCATTCCAGCACAACACATAGACAACATCAACTTCATTATGTGTAGTAGTGACTATACCCTACATGACCAAAATACTCTAGCTATATACTTGTCCAAACTTCCTACCACTACAGATATCAGTAGTAGAACTCAACACACAAAATCAGGATATAAATAACCATAATTTAAACTAGAAGATGATTGATCACATTGACCCCGATCTAAAACCTCCATAATCTGACACCCAATCAAAACCTATTGGAAAGTAACTGCCCTTTTTTACACAGCATCACAAGCACCACTATCCTAAACAATGCTAAAAGTCTATCAGTACTTAACTACAACATCAGGTCCTTAAGCAAACACTATGATGACCTCCTAGCACTCCTTGAATCACTAAAGACACCCTTCTCCTGCATTATTCTTACTGAGACCTGGCTTAAGCAGGACACAATAGATATCTACCTCTACCAGGATACACAGCAATTCACAACTGCAGAACAAACCAAGTTGGGGGTGGTATTGCAATCTATTACTCTAACCAATTTTTCTTGTTTTAGCACCCCTTGCTTTAGTGATGAATATGGGGAATACATTTTTGCTAATTTTACTGTAAAAACCTTAGACGCCTATAACAATCGGTGCCATTTACCGGGTACCTCACACAAACATCCCAAATTTCAGTGAGAAATTAAAGTCACTAATAACAAACAGACAAATGAATAAAACACCCACCTTCTCTTTGCTGGAGACTTCAACATCAAACTTTGGGTTACTAGATGATCAGCCCGTAACTGATTTCATCAACAATATGAACAACACACTTCTCATACCAACAATAACTAAACCAACCAGGCTCACTGGACAAGTGCAACCATAATAGACCCCATATGGACCAATATACTAGCCCCCTTAAATCAGGGATAATCACAGATAGCACTACAGACCCCTACCCTACCTTCCTCTGACAAACATTAGTAAACCCCCACTTGAATACAACAAAGTCTCATTTAGACTCCATGACGAGGCCTCAGTAAGGAAGTTCACAGCTGACCTAGAGACTGTTGATTGGCCTACAGAATTCTCCAAGGCCAATGGTATTGATGACTGGACAGACATTTTTCTTAACAAATTACTTAGACTATACAACAAAACATTGTCCTATAAAAATAAAACAGATCACAAACAAACGGCTTGGTTGCCCTGGCTAACCAGCACCATTCTGAAATCCATTGACAAGAAACACCAATATGAAAAGCAATATAGACAGGGCTTAATACACAAAGATACTCTTAAACACTATTCATCAGCTCTCACCAAAGTGATAAAAAAAGCCAAACAACTATACTACTCCAGTAGATTCACAGACACTAGAGGAGATATAAAAAAGACCTGGAAAACACTCTCTCAGGTTCTAGGGACCCACAAACCTGGAGTTTACCTGGAGAGAGTTTCGGGGGTCAACGCCCCCGCGGCCCAGTCTGTGACCAGGCCTCCTGGTGGATCAGCGCCTGATCAACCAGGCTGTTGCTGCTGGCTGCACGCAAACCAACGTACGAGCCACAGCCCGGCTGATCAGGAACTGACTTTAGGTGCTTGTCCAGTGCCAGCTTGAAGACTGCCAGGGGTCTGTTGGTAATCCCCCTTATGTGTGCTGGGAGGCAGTTGAACAGTCTCGGGCCCCTGACACTTATTGTATGGTCTCTTAAGTGCTAGTGACACCCTGCTTTTCATTGGGGGGATGGTGCATCGTCTGCAAGTCTTTTGCTTTCGTAGTGAGTGATTTTCGTGTGCAAGTTCGGTACTAGTCCCTCTAGGATTTTCCAGGTGTATATTAATCATGTATCTCTCCCGCCTGCGTTCCAGGGAATACAGGTTTAGGAACCTCAAGCGCTCCAGTAATTGAGGTGTTTTATCTCCGTTATGCGCGCCGTGAAAGTTCTCTGTACATTTTCTAGGTCGGCAATTTCACCTGCCTTGAAAGGTGCTGTTAGAGTGCAGCAATATTCCAGCCTAGATAGAACAAGTGACCTGAAGAGTGTCATCATGGGCTTGGCCTCCTAGTTTTGAAGGTTCTCTTTTATCATCCTGTCATTTTTCTAGCAGATGCGATTGATACAATGTTATGGTCCTTGAAGGTGAGATCCCCCGACATAATCACTCCCAGGTCTTTGACGTTGGTGTTTCGCTCTATTTCGTGGCCAGAATTTGTTTTGTACTCTGATGAAGATTTAATTTCCTCATGTTTACCATATCTGAGTAATTGAATTTCTCATCGTTGAACTTCATATTGTTTTCTGCAGCCCACTGAAAGATTTGGTTGATGTCCGCCTGGAGCCTTGCAGTGTCTGCAATGGAAGACACTGTCATGCAGATTCGGGTGTCATCTGCAAAGGAAGACACGGTGCTGTGGCTGACACCCTTGTCTATGTCGGATGAGGAGGAGAAACAAGATGGGAGCTAGTACTGTGCCTTGTGGAACAGAGCTTTTCATCGTAGCTGCTCGGACTTTACTCTGTTGACGACTACTCTCTGTGTTCTGTTAGTGAGGAAATTATAGATCCATCGCCCGACTTTTCCTGTTATTCCTTTAGCGCGCATTTTGTGCGCTATTACGCCATGGTCACACTTGTCGAAGGCTTTTGCAAAGTCTGTATATATTACATCTGCATTCTTTTTGTCTTCTAGTGCATTTAGGACCTTGTCGTAGTGATCCAGTAGTTGAGACAGACAGGAGCGACTGTTCTAAACCCATGTTCCCCCGGGTTGTGTAACTGATGGGTTTCTAGATGGGTGGTGATCTTGCTTCTTAGGACCCTTTCAAGATTTTTATGATATGGGATGTTAGTGCTATTGGTCTGTAGTTCTTTGCTGTTGCTTTACTGCCCCTTTGTGGAGTGGGGCTATGTCTGTTGTTTTAGTAACTGAGGGACGACCCCGTGTCCATGCTCCCTCTCCATAGGATGGAAAAGGCTCGTGATAGGGGCTTCTTGCAGTTTCTTGATGAACAGAGTTCCTGAGTCTGCCTGGGGCAGATGCATGGGATGTCATTTATCGCCTGTTCGAATTCATTTGGGGTCAGGATAACATCGGATAGGCTTGTGTTAATCAAATTTGTGGCTCTCATAAAAAAATTCATTTTGATCTTCGACTCTCAGCTGGTTAGCGGCTTGCTAAAAACTGAGTCATATTGGGACTTGAGTGCTCACTCATTTCCTTGCTGTCATCTGTGTAGGACCCATCTTGTTATAAGTAGGGGCCAATATGGGCGTTGTTCTCGATTTTGATTTGGCATAGGAAAGAAATACTTTGGGTTTCTTTCGATTTCATTTATAGCTTTTAGTTCTTCCCGATTCCTGACTCTAAAGGATTCTTTTAGCTTAAGTTCGATGCTTGCTATTTCTCTGACCGTGTCTCCCTGCGCATTTCAGATAATTGACCTCTTTTAGCCGCTCTGTTATTCTTTTCCGTCGCTGTAAAGGGAGCGCCTGTCTTTTCTATTTACATCTATCTCCTTTTTCTTAGAGGAATAAGCCTTGTGCACATCGAGTGCCACCGAGTAATCTGTTCTAGGCATAAGTTTGGGTCTGTGTTGCTTAGTATATCTTCCCAGCTTATATCGGTTAGGACTGGGATTACTTGGTCCCACTTTATGTTTTTGTTATTGAAGTTGAATTGGTGAATGCTCCCTCGTGATAGTCTCATTTTGTCGGTCTGGGGCTCCTCGCATACATGTCTGAACCTCATTATGTTGTGATCTGAGTATATTGTTTTTGATATGGTGACATTTCTTATCAGATCATCATTGTTAGTGAATATGAGGTCTAGTGTATTCTCCAGCTTATAGGCTCTATTATTTGCTGGTTTAAAATTGAATTTTGTGCAGAGATTTAAAAGCTCGTGTGAGTGTGAGTTTCATAAGAGCTGCCTCCTGGTGTTATTACTGCAACAATATTATTTGCTATATTCCTCCATTTTAGGTGCCTTAAGTTGAAACCCAGGAGCAAGATGTTGGTGCAGAAGCTGGAAGATTTTCCAGACAGTGGTCAATTTTTAACAGCTGTTCCTGGAATTGCTGGGATGTTGCATCCGGAGGCTTGTAGACTACCACAATGACTAGGTTTGGTTCCGACTTTACTGCTAAACTTCCACTACGTCATTTGAGGCATTAAGCAGTTCTGTGCAAAACAAGTGACTACTGCAATGTACAGGCCAAAGATATTGTCCTAACTAAACCTAATGAAACACCACATCCCACTGACACAGCTAACAAGATAAACGACTTCTTCTCAAACATAGGATCTAATCTCGCCAGTAAAATCCCACATACCAATGCCCATGCCGGGGACTACCTAGATGGAAATTTCCCTAATTCCTTCTATCTTGCACCAACTGAGCCCACGGAAGTCATTGAGATCATAAAGTCACTTAAAAATAACTCGGGGAATCTGTCTCATGTCCCACCATTACTGTACAAGCGAGCGGCCCATGTCCTTTCGCATGCTATTTCATTACTTTTTAACAAGTCAATAGAGACTAGCACCTTCCCGAAACTACTCAAGATGGCAAGGGTTACACCAATACATAAAGGTGGTGACCTACAGACTTAAACAACTATAGGCCAATATCTAACTTACCATTGCTATCCAAAATCTTTGAGAAACTCGTGCACAGGAGACTGTATTCATTTATAACGGCTCAAAAATACTCAACCCCTGCCAGTTTTGGATTCAGGAAAAATAAAAGCACTAATGATGCAATCATAAAAATGCTAGATCTGCTTTACACAGCATTGGAAAATAAGGAATATCCACTAGGAATTTTTATTGACCTAAGAAAAGCTTTTGACACAGTAGACCACGACATCCTACTCCACAAACTTGATCACTACGGTATAAGAGGCCATGCGCTTGCTTATTTCAAATCTTACATTACTAATAGGTATCAGTATGTCACCATTAAAGACACAGCATCAGCAACACGGCCACTTGATACTGTAGTTCCGCAGGGAAGTGTCCTTGGTCCCCTGCTCTTCCTCATATACATCAATGACCTTCCAAACATATCCCAACACCTGAAACCCATTCTCTTTGCTGATGACACGACTTATGTCATCTCTCACCCTAATCTTGCCACCCTCAACACCATTGTGAATGAGGAGCTGATTAAAATATCGACTTGGATGACAAGCCAATAAACTTACGCTTAACACTGACAAAACCTACTATATTATGTTTGGTAGCAGAGCAGGAGATGCACAAATTAACATTAAGATTGACAACACTCTAATTACCAGAAAATAATGGGGGAATATTCCTAGGCTTATACCTTGACAACAACCTGAATTTCAGCACCATATCCAGCATATAGCCAAAAAAGTATCCAAACGGTTGGGATCCTCTCCAGATACGATACTACGTGCCGCAAAATGCCCTTCTCACACTATACCACTCACTTATTTATCCATACCTCACCTATGCTATTTGTGCTTGGGGATCAACTGCAGCAACACACCTAAAGCCAATAATAACCCAACAAAAAGCTGCAGTAAGAATAATCACTAAATCCATCCCTGGCAACACACCCCCCACTCTTCATAGATCTAAACTTACTCCCAGTTCAGTACATCCACACTTACTACTGTGCAATCTACATCTACAGGGCCTTAAACTCTAATATCAACCTTGACCTAAAACGCTTCTTGATAGTTGTGACAGAACCACAGGCATAACACCAGACACAAACATCTCTACGACATTCCCCGTGTCCGACTAAAACCTTTACAAAAATTCAATGTATGTCAAAGGCCCTAAAATCTGGAATACCCTACTGAGAACTCTAGAACTGCAGACACATTCATCACCTTCAAAACTACCATTAGAAAACATCTATCTCCCTGATACACCCGTCAACTAACTACACGAATACCACCTGGTGGTTCACACTTACACTCCATCACTCATTTGACCATAAACAGAAATATTATCTCAGTCTTAAAATAATGAGTCCTGTGATACTCCAATACTGAAACTATGTACTGTGCCAAAACAAAAGCATTCACATTGCTAAACTCATAAACTAGTATTTAGTCACTTAGCCATAATACCAACTTACCTCATAATTTGTAATATTTTACAATTAAGAATTAAACTAAGTCTGCCCGAAATGCCTAGCCATGCTAGGCGTTCTAGTGGTACACTCTGTAATCACAATTTTACTACATGTAAACCAAACAATAACCAAATTTCTGTAAACTCAGCATTGTAATCCTTATAGAGAATAAACTTTGAATTTGAATTTGAATTGAATGTTGAAGCAGTGTAACAAGTGTTACAGCAGTGTAACAAGTGTTACAGCAGTAACAAGTGTTACAGCAGTGTAACAAGTGTTACAGCAGTAACAAGTGTTACAGCAGTGTACAAGTGTTTACAGCAGTAACAAGTGTTACAGGCAGTGTAACAAGTGTTACAGCAGTAACAAGGGTTACAGCCATGTAAAAGTGTTAGCATTAACAAGTGTTCACGCAGTGTAAACAAGTGTTACAGCAGTAACAAGTGTTACAGCAGTGTAACAGTGTTACAGCAGTAACAGAGTGCTACAGCAGTGTAACAAGTGTTACAGCAGTGTAAAAGTGTATACAGCAGTAACAATGGTGAAGCAGTGTAACAAGTGTTACAGCAGTGTACGAGGTGTCACAGTAACAAGTGTTTACAGCAGTGTAACAATGTTACAGCAGGTAGCAAGTGTTACAGCAGTGTACAGTTTACAGTCGCTGTAACAAGTGTTACAGCTAGTACACAATGATTGAAGCAGGGTGTAACAAGTGTACAGCAGTGTAACAAGTTTACAGCAGTGGTAACAAGTGTTTACAGCAGTTGTAACAAGTGATCCAGCAGTGTGTAACAAGTGTTACAGCAGGTGATACAAGTGTTACAGCATTAACAAGTGTTACCAGCAGTGTATCAAGTGTTACAGCAGTGTAACAGTACCGTGCCAGTGTAAAGTGTCTACACAGTATGTACAAGTGTTACAGTCAGTAAAGTGAGCAGTGTAACAAGTGTTACAGCGTGTAACAAGTGTTACAGCAGTAACAATGTTGAAGCAGTGTAACAAGTGTTACAAGTGCACACAGCAACTCACTTCACCTTCTCGTTGTTTAGGTTTATAAAGTCACTGTCAGCTTACACAGTATCGAGCCGGGCGCCAGTCCAGGAAAGTGTCAGCTTACACAGTATCGAGCCCGGCGCCAGTCCAGGAAATGTCAGCTTACACAGTATCGAGCCGGCGCAGTCCAGGAAGAGTGTCAGCTTACACAGTATCGAGCCCGGCGCCAGTCCAGGAAAATGTCAGCTTACACAGTATCGAGCCCGGCGCCAGTCCAGGAAAGTGCCAGCTTACACAGTATCGAGCTCGGCGCCAGTGTCCAGGAAGGACTGTCAGCTTACACAGTATCGAGCCCGGCGCCAGTGTCCAGGAAGGACTGTCAGCTTACACAGTATCGAGCCCGGCGCCAGTCCAGGAAAGTGTCAGCTTACACAGTATCGAGCCCGGCGCCAGTCCAGGAAAGTGTCAGCTTACACAGTATCGAGCCCGGCGCCAGTCCAGGAAAGTGTCAGCTTACACAGTATCGAGCCCGGCGCCAGTCCAGGAAAGTGTCAGCTTACACAGTATCGAGCCCGGCGCCAGTCCAGGAAAATGTCAGCTTACACAGTATCGAGCCCGGCGCCAGTCCAGGAAAGTGTCAGCTTACACAGTATCGAGCCCGGCGCCAGTCCAGGAAAGTGTCAGCTTACACAGTATCGAGCCCGGCGCCAGTCCAGGAAAGTGTCAGCTTACACAGTATCGAGCCCGGCGCCAGTCCAGGAAAGTGTCAGCTTACACAGTATCGAGCCCGGCGCCAGTCCAGGAAAGTGTCAGCTTACACAGTATCGAGCCCGGCGCCAGTCCAGGAAAGTGTCAGTTTACACAGTATCGAGCCCGGTGCCAGTCCAGGAAAGTGTCAGCTTACACAGTATCGAGCCCGGTGCCAGTCCAGGAAAGTGTCAGCTTACACAGTATCGAGCCCGGTGCCAGTCCAGGAAAGTGTCAGCTTACACAGTATCGAGCCCGGTGCCAGTCCAAGAAAGTGTCAGCTTACACAGTATCGAGCCCGGTGCCAGTCCAGGAAAGTGTCAGCTTACAACAGTATCGAGCCCGGCGCCAGTCAGGAAGTGTCAGCTTACACAGTATCGAGCCGGTGCCAGTCCAGGAAAGTGTCAGCTTACACAGTATCGACCCCGGTGCCAGTCCAGGAAAGTGTCAGCTTACACAGTATCGAGCTCGGCGCCAGTGTCCAGGAAAGTGTCAGCTTACACAGTATCGAGCCCGGTGCCAGTCCAGGAAAGTGTCAGCTTACACAGTATCGAGCTCGGCGCCAGTGTCCAGGAAGGACTGTCAGCTTACACAGTATCGAGCCCGGCGCCAGTGTCCAGGAAGGACTGTCAGCTTACACAGTATCGAGCTCGGCGCCAGTGTCCAGGAAAGTGTCAGCTTACACAGTATCGAGCCGGGACAGTGTCCAGGAAAAGTCAGCTTAACAGTATCGAAGACCGGCGCCAGTGTCAGAAGGACTGTCAGCTTACACAGTACGAGCCGGCACCAGTGCAGAAGGCCTGTCTGCAACAGTATCGAGCCCCGCCAGTGTCCAGGAAAGTGTCAGCTTACACATATCGAGCCTCGCTGCCGCAGTGTCCATGAAAGACTGTCGCTTTACAACAGTATCGGCCCGGGGAAATGCTGATAAGCTTCAGCAGACTTTAAAACAAACAAAGGAGGAAAAGTGAAGAAAGGACTAGGCCGACGTAGTCAGACTATCTATGACTCGTAGACAATGTGAAACTCCGACCTTGACTTGCACACAGGCTGCAAGAAGTCTTTCTTCAAAGGTATTATGGTTAAGCTGAGCTTCCTGACACACCCTGATGCTCTAACTGTGCATGACACACCCTAGCTGCCTGCTAAGTGTGACATGACAACAACCTTGTAGCCTGCTAAGTGTGCATGAAAACCTGTGCCTGCTAAGGTGCTGAGACAAACACCCTGCTGCTGCTAAGTGTCATACAACTACCCTGTGCGCTAGTGTGCATGGCTAATGGAAGCTGTAAAGAAACATCCTAACTCAAGGATCCAATTTAGGAAAAACACACACCACTTTGTGTTAGTGGAACAGAATGAAGAACTGATCAATGATCTACTTAGTACACCTTGTGGGGGTATTAAGCTGCTCCGACCTCCATCAGACACTCACCACTGTAAAAAATGGGTCAGTATCATAATCATTTGGATAACCTCTCTACATGGACCCATCCCATCTGACTCTAAGTGAGCATATCATCAAGCCTAAAAGACTTAAAGGAAAATCCCAAATTATTGCCAGTTGGGTAGGTCCAGTCTCGGCTGAGTGGTTGAGGGGAGTAGACGTGTGCTGGGGATCTGGACCTACTAATTCACAGGTCTACCCATTTCTCCCGACTGATAAGTCATCATTAAAACTCCTACTGTTGGAAGACAGCTTCAGTGTTGTGAGAACTCTTATGTGCGAGCTGTGACTAAGGATATACCTAGTCAAACACTGGAAATAGTTTTCCTTTTTGCAAAGGCCCTCACAGGCCTCTGCTTCCCCTCTGCCTTTCATTTGACCTCAGCCTTTCGCCTCTATCAACATACAGTGTAGAGGCGAATTTTGCTAGTCCACTGCTACTCGTGCCTCTCAAAATGCTCACAACTCATCACTTTACCAACCTGAGGAATGACGACGAGTGTGCAGTCCTATGTGAGTTGGTAACCCAGGTGTGCACACACTGAAAATTCGTCTTTCACTCCAAGACACGTGTGCTAGAAGTTCTGCAAGTTTGGGAGTGAGTAACAATCTGTACGAGTATTGCAGTGTTTGGTAACTCTTGAGAAGTCTGCCTCAGCCTGTGACCTTGAGCGAGGCACTGCATCACCTGCCTGAGACTTTCGCCCATATTGACTATGTGAAGAAAGGCGAATGTGCATGCTCAGTTACCCCTGCTGTTCTCCTGTATCCCCAACTCTCCTCCTTTAAACTTAGCCGTTCGCCTCTATCAATGACGTGCAGTGTAGAGGTGTATTTTGCTGCCCCGCTGGTACTCGACTCTCTGAGTTCCGCAAGTGCTGCAGATTTGTTGTAACTATTTGCATGAGTGGATTACGCTGACTTAGGACATTGTGCTACCATCAGTACCTACGTAGGCTTAAAATGAGTGAGGAATGTCTGGCCTGCTGGGTGACCTTGAAAATGGCACTATAAGACTCGCATGCCACTTACACCCATACTGCGTGTGTCCAGTGAGGTGAATGTCCCTTCCTCGACTTTCCTATTCACCGGTATCCCTTAGCTCATCTCCATTATCTACATATGGGATAAGGGCGAGTTTAACCGATCCAGGCTAAACAGCACTCCAAGCCAGCTTGCCAAGGTCAAGTTACACTGCAGTTACATCTCTTCTGAATCCCAGAATGCCTTTGTGAACGTTCTACAGTGTTCCGGCCGTACCTTCGGTGTTGTTAGAACTCTTGTGTGTGAGTTGTGACATACCTAGTGAAACACTGGAATTAGTTTTCCGTTTTGAAAGGCTAGTACCTGGTAACTCCTTCGGAGACGGCTTTTTAACTGTAACAAGCCAGAGGTTCATCTATAAACATATTAAGTTTGTGCTGATTTATTTGTCCACAGAGTGAAAATTTGTCTGTCATTCCTAGACACGTGTGCTAGCTGTGTTAAGTGCTGCGGGTTTGGAGTAATTAACGAGTAGTGCAATATTGGTTAACTCTCGAGACGACTGTGGCCCCGTGAATGACCTTGAAAATCGCACCACGACCCGCAGGCCACTACACCCATATTGCCTGTGTCTAGCGAGGTGAATATCCCTTCCTTGTCCCTTCT
>NC_069410.1:62309493-62339901 GCF_026875155.1 Cherax quadricarinatus
GGAGGGTGGGGGAAGACACAGCTGGGGGGGGTGAAGGGTGTAAGCACACTGGGGAGGGTAAAGGGTGTAGAGCAAAGCTGGGAAGTAAAGGGGTGTAAAGCCAGCTGGAGGGTGAAGGGTGAAAGAGCACAGCTGGGGGGGTGAAGGGTGTAGAGCACAGCTGGGGAGGGTGAAGGGTGTAGAGCACAGCTGGGGAGAGTGAAGGGTGTAGAGCACAGCTGGGGAGGGTGAAGGGTGTAGAGCACAGCTGGGGAGGGTGAAGGGTGTAGAGCACAGCTGGGGAGAGTGAAGGGTGTAGAGCACAGCTGGGGAGGGTGAAGGGTGTAGAGCACAGCTGGGGAGGGTGAAGGGTGTAGAGCACAGCTGGGGAGGGTGAAAGGTGTAGAGCACAGCTGGGGAGGGTGAAGGGTGTAGAGCACAGCTGGGGAGGGTGAAGGGTGTAGAGCACAGCTGGGGAGGGTAAAGGATCGGCGAAGAAAAAGGGAATGACTACTAGGAGGAAGTATGATCGTAGGTTTGATCACCTGAAAGAGTTATAAGATGTGATCGAAGAACTTACCAGTGAGGTCTGGCCAACAGTGCTGCAACACGTCGAGAAAAGAACAAGTAATGAGATAGAAAGTTTTATGGAGAAATTTATCAAGTTTAATGAGGAGGCAAAAGAGAAATAAAACTGATGCATCAAATTAAAGCAAATAAGGTAAATGCAAGAGAGTGAATTACCTTGAAAATAAGGTAAAAGGGAAGCTAAAGCATCAATCACCTGGAGATAGATCAGAGATAGAGAAAGACACAAATCGTGAAAGTTAAGGAGAAAAGCAGCCAAGGTACGTCCAGCAGAGTGCGAGGAACAAGAACATATGAGAAATTAAGATAGAAAGGGAAATTTTGATGGGACGGGAAGAGAAGAACGTGAGACAAAGCTCTCAAGTTTACTAGACTGAACGAAGTAAGATAACCTGAGAGCAACATAAGAAGCCAAATGATGGAACAAAAAAAAAAAAAAAACTGAAGACAGATGGAGGAAATAGGAGCTGCAAGTAAGCTTGAATATATTCAGAAGGAAAGACAAGGTCGCTGTTTATGAAACCAAAACTATGATTAGATTTTGCCGCAGAAGCAGATACTTTATTGTGCACCCTATATTGTGCACCCTATATTGTGCACCCTATACTGTGCACCCTATATTGTGCACCCTATATTGTGCACCCTATATTGTGCACCCTATACTGTGCACACTATATTGTGCACACTATATTGTGCACCCTATATTGTGCACCCTATATTGTGCACCCTATATTGTGCACCCTATACTGTGCACACTATATTGTGCACCCTATATTGTGCACCCTATATTGTGCACCCTATACTGTGCACACTATATTGTGCACCCTATATTGTGCACCCTATATTGTGCACCCTATACTGTGCACCCTATATTGTGCACCCTATATTGTGCACCCTATACTGTGCACCCTATATTGTGCACCCTATACTGTGCACACTATATTGTGCACACTAATTGTGCACCCTATATTGTGCACCCTATACTGTGCACCCTATACTGTGCACCCTAAATACTGTGCACACTATATTGTGCACACTATATTGTGCACCCTATATTGTGCACCCTATATTGTGCACCCTATATTGTGCACCCTATACTGTGCACCCTATACTGTGCACACTATATTGTGCACACTATATTGTGCACCCTATACTGTGCACACTATATTGTGCACACTATATTGTGCACCCTATATTGTGCACCCTATATTGTGCACCCTATATTGTGCACACTATATTGTGCACCCTATATTGTGCACCCTATACTGTGCACACTATATTGTGCACACTATATTGTGCACCCTATATTGTGCACCCTATATTGTGCACCATATACTGTGCACACTATATTGTGCACACTATATTGTGCACCCTATATTGTGCACACTATATTGTGCACCCTATATTGTGCACCCTATATTGTGCACCCTATACTGTGCACACTATATTGTGCACCCTATATTGTGCACCCTATATTGTGCACCCTATACTGTGCACACTATATTGTGCACACTATATTGTGCACCCTATATTGTGCACACTATATTGTGCACCCTATATTGTGCACCCTATATTGTGCACCCTATATTGTGCACCCTATATTGTGCACACTATATTGTGCACCCTATATTGTGCACACTATATTGTGCACCCTATATTGTGCACACTATATTGTGCACCCTATATTGTGCACTCTATATTGTGCACACTATATTGTGCACCCTATATTGTGCACCCTATATTGTGCACACTATATTGTGCACACATATTTGTGCACCCTATATTGTGCACCCTATATTGTGCACACTATATTGTGCACACTATATTGTGCACCCTATATTGTGCACATTATATTATTTTATTATCACACTGGCCGATTCCCACCAAGGGAGGGTGGCCCGAAAAAGAAAAACTTTCACCATCATTCACTCCATCACTGTCTTGCCAGAAGGGTGCTTTACACTACAGTTTTTAAACTGCAACATTAACACCCCTCCTTCAGAGTGCAGGCACTGTACTTCCCATCTCCAGGACTCAAGTCCGGCCTGCCGGTTTCCCTGAACCCCTTCATAAATGTAACTTTGCTCACACTCCAACAGCACGTCAAGTATTAAAAAACCATTTGTCTCCATTCACTCCTATAAAACACGCTTACGCATGCCTGCTGGAAGTCCAAGCCCCTCGCACAAAAAAACCTCCTTTAAACCCCCTCCCTCCAACCTTTCCTGGGCCCACCCCTACCCCCCTTCCTTCCACTACAGACTGATACACTCTTGAAGTTATTCTGTTTCGCTCCATTCTCTCCACATGTCCGAACCACCTCACCCTTCCTCAGCCCTCTGGACAACAGTTTTGGTAATCCCGCACCTCCTCCTAACTTCCAAACTACAAATTTTCTCTGCATTAAAATTCACACCACACATTGCCCTCAGACATGACATCTCCACTGCCTCCAGCCTTCTCCTTGCTGCAACATTCATCACCCACGCTTCACACCCATATAAGAGCGTTGGTAAAACTATACTCTCATTTCATTCCTCTCTTTGCCTCCAAGGACAAAGTTCTTTGTCTCCAGAGACTCCTAAGTTGCACCACTCCACCCTTTTTCCCCTCATCAATTCTATGATTCACCTCATCTTTCATAGACCCATCCGCTGACCCCGTCCACTCCCAAATATCTGAATACATTCACCCCCCTCCATAACTCTCCCTCCAATCTGATATCCAATCTTTCAAACAACTAATCTTTTTGTTATCCTCATAACCTTACTCTTTCCTGTATTCACTTTTAATTTTCTTCTTTTGCACACCCTAAACCCAAATCACCCCCAATCTCGCAATTTCTCTCAGAATCCCAAGAGCACAGTGTCATCAGCAAAGAGAACTGTGACACTCCCACTTTATGTGTGAATTCTTTATCTTTTAACTCCACGCCTTTGCCAGACCTCGCATTTACTTCTCTACAACCCCATCTATAAATATATTAAACAACCACGGTGACATCACACATCCTTGTCTAAGGCCTTTCTTTTACTGGGAAATAATTTCCCTCTTCCTACATACTCTAACTTGAGCCCCACTATCCTCGTTAAAACTCTTCACTGCTTTCAGTAACCTACCTCCTACACCATACACCTGCAACATCTGCCAGATTGTCCCCCTATCCACCCTGTCATACCTTTTCCAAATCCATAAATGCCACAAAGACCTCTTTAGCCTTATCTAAATACTGTTCACTTATATTTTCCCTGTAAACACCTGGTCCACACACCCCCTACCTTTCCTAAAGCCTCCTTGTTCATCTGCTATCCTATTCTCCGTCTTACTCTTAATTCTTTCAATAATAACTTTACCATACACTTTGCCAGGTACACTCTCTTTTATCCCCTTTGCCTTTATACAAAGGAACTATACATGCTCTCTGCCAATCCCTAGGTACCTTACCCTCTTCCATACATTTATTAAATAATTGCACCAACCACTCCAAAACTATATCCCCACCTGCTTTTAACATTTCTATCTTTATCCCATCAATCCCGGCTGCCTTACCCCCTTTCATTTTACCTACTGCCTCATGAACTTCCCCCACACTCACAACTGGCTCTTCCTCACTCCTACAAGATGTTGTTCCTCCTTGCCCTATACACGAAATCACAGCTTCCCTATCTTCATCAACATTTAACAATTCCTCAAAATATTCCCTCCATCTTCCCAATACCTCTAACTCTCCACACTATATTGTGCACCTTATATCCATCCTGTGGAGAGTAGCGCAAGAACATATAAATATCCAAGAGACCTAGGAACTAGGCCCTAAAAGGGCTAACTGGAGTACATCTGGATTTACAACAAGAAACTTCACAGTGGCAAGAAAATCGAATCTGAGGGTACCACAAATTCGACATAGTTAATGTCAGGGAAGACAGGAAGAGGAGGAGGAAAGAATGGAAGACGTGAGAAATTAGAAGGAATCAACATAGGAATGGAACGGGGAAGAGGCTGCCTATCTCGGAAGTGGTTAGAGGGAAAATACTCCAGGAAATGTCCCAACACTTCACACAGAATCTTTATCCAGTATCTCCAGAAGAAAGGAGAAAGCAACTTGCCCTGAAAACAGTAAAAGAAGAATCAGAGTGTGGTAAGTGAATGTAGATGGAGTCACCAAGAAATGTGAAGTCATGAAAGAGTAGCAAAGGAAAACCTTGACATAATAAGTATCACAGAGAAGAATCTTTCGTGAATAACAACATATGTGATATTACCAGAGAGCGACCAAAAGAAAGAAATAACAGAGGAGTAGCAATGGCGGCCAGAAACCACTGGAGACTTGAGGGAAATGGAAGTTCAGGGATTATACAGCAGGTACTGTAATGTCTGGAAAGAAAGATTTGATTCACATGTTGGAGAGAGTCGCAGAGAGAGTAAAGCTAAACTCTACAACAAAGCTATACATGTTGGAGAGAGTCGCAGAGAGAGTAAAGCTAAACTCTACAACAAAGCTATACATGTTGGAGAGAGTCGCAGAGAGAGTAAAGCTAAACTCTACAACAAAGTTATACATGTTGGAGAGAGTCGCAGAGAGAGTAAAGCTAAACTCTACAACAAAGCTATACATGTTGGAGAGAGTCGCAGAGAGAGTAAAGCTAAACTCTACAACAAAGCTATACATGTTGGAGAGAGTCGCAGAGAGAGTAAAGCTAAACTCTACAACAAAGTTATTACATGTTGGAGAGAGTCGCAGAGAGAGTAAAGCTAAACTCTACAACAAAGCTATACATGTTGGAGAGAGTCGCAGAGAGAGTAAAGCTAAACTCTACAACAAAGCTATACATGATCAAAATAGACGCCTGCTAGTTCGACGACAGTGCCACGGATCATGTCGTACTATGTTTTAAATAGCTGATGGTAGTTGCAATGAGAAAGGAAACAGAAGAAACATGAGACTATAGAAAAGGGAGTTTATCATGGAACGAAAAACTATGAGGTGCAAAGGATAAGAGAAGTGACGGACAAAGACGTACAAGAAAGGATGGAGGTAAAAGAGACAAGGTACCAAGAGGCAAAGAAAAAATTCGTACAAAAGAAAATAAACAAGAAATTGAGAAGGCCATAGTTGAATGAGGAATGAAGAGAAGCCAAGTGGAGTAGCAAGAGCACCTGCAAGAAATACATAGCGAACCACAACATAAAAGAATAAAAACTGGCAAAAAATCAAGAGGAATGAATACACAAGAATAATAGACGCTTAAATCATTTTGTAAATGACAACACTAAAAGTAAAACAGATCCCAAGTTACTCTATATTGAGCTATACAAGAAACAAGACAACTATAAAGGAGCAAACAATAAAGCTGAGAAAGGATGATGTGACGCTGATGGACAATCACACAGAACTATGCAAAGAACTCACTGAAAAATTGAAGAATAAAGAAGAAAATGGTGAGTTAGCAGAATGCAAAGTTTTCAGAGCAGATCAAAAAGTGTTAGAAAGTATCAGAACAGCAAAATAAATGATGGAACAACAAAATGAACTTGATGCCACAAAAGCGGTGGGACCAGGCTGCTGCTGAAGGGCTCTTGATCTAGGGAATTGGATCTGTGCTCCAGTTCCCTGAATTAAGCCTGAATACCTTCCACATCCCCCTCACAGGCGCTACATAATCCTACGGGTTTAGTGCTCCCCTTTGATAATAATAATAATAATAATAATAATAATAATAATAATAACAGTGGGACCAGGTAATATATCTAGTCTAACGTTGCTGACACAACTAATGTCTCACACAGTCGTAAAAATATTCAACCAATAGTTAATATAGTTTCCATATATAAAAATAGGGCAAGAGAGGCATTAAGGGGCAAGTACCATTATCTTCCAATAACATATTCACTTTTCCATTGTTCTTCACTCAAACATCTCCAACACAATTGTCCTCAAAGATTTGTTAAGTTATACCGTGAATTAAGGAAAGATCCTGGACTTCACCTTACGAAAGCAGACAAAGCAAATGCCATAATAATTAGGGGGCAAGGTAGATTATAGGGGAAAAAATAAAACAGGGTTATTAGAAGACGGGGGAATTTAAAGGTGATTTTTAAACAACAATTTCCTCCCTTTCTTTAAATTTAAATACCCCTGGGGAAAACAGTACAGTAAAAAAAACAGGATTTTAAAAATTACAGAGATAACTTACAAAAAAATTTTAACAAGAAAATTGGATGGAAAATCCAGACTTCCAAACTGTCGATGTTCTAAAAATTTGCAGTCACTGAGATATAATAAAAAAAAACACACAGAAGTTGGGTAAATTTGCTTTTTTCCCTTTAAATTGTAAAAAAACAAAAAAAAACAGTACCCCCCCCCAAAAGGTTAGTCCAGAAATTAAAAAAACCCAAAAGGGGGGTTAAAAAAGGCTGAGTGGCCCCACTAGGTAAAGGGAATACCTCAATGACAAAAGGGTTTTTAACATAAGGGATGAAACTTTCAAAAAAGGTGAGGCGAGGTTCAGCTGCAGTTTTTGGTCATCTAACCGGGGCCCTTTCCCTGGCTTACCATCCATCCTTCGTTATAATTAAAACCTTTAAATTTATTTTTTAAGGATACGTAGTCCATTTACTTTTCTAAAAATATTTAAAAACCTCCCAGAAAGCGACTCCTTTTAAAACAAAAATGAAAGCAAACGAACAGGGAAGGGCAATGCTAAACCCCGGAGGATGTAAACAGACTAGGGACCTGGCCCCAAGCAACTGCCTTCACTAAATCAACCAACAAAAATGAAAGGTCGTAATTTTCTGGCATAAAAGGGCCCAGACCTGAAAAAGCGTAAGAGGAAAAAGCTGAAAAATATGTAAATATAACAATGTAAAAAAGAGGGTAAATTAGGGGGGCCCCAGACCCCCGGGGAATGCGGGGGACAGCTAATCATAATAATAACAATAAATAATAATAATAACAATAATAAAAATAAAAATATATTTTTTACAAGTACATGTACAAGGTATACAGGCCTAACTAAACACCCAATGACATACAACAAAAGGGGGAAAGCCGCTTGTTTTTGCGAGCATTTCGAGTAAATTTGGTCGTTTTTTGGGCCCAGGACGACCCACACCAGTCCCCCTAACACCCAAAAACCCCTTTTACTGGGTGGGGGAACAAAGACCAAACCCGTTTTAAAAAAAACACGGGCCCCAATTTTTTTACCCTCGCCGGGGAAACAAAAACCCCCATCTGCCGTGTGAAGCCAGAGCTTCAGCCCCCAGGGCCCCGGGTGGAAAACTGAAGAAAAAGGGTGAATCATAGAAATAAAAAAAAATATTTTTTTTATTCTCCGTGACTGAGAAGTGGAAGGGCTTGGACGAAGCGCCGGTGGAGAAAAAGTTAATACCCAGCAAACCCAGAGTAGGTACGAAACAAGTACAAGACGTCGACGTGAGTGGGGGGTGCACACTATGTCATGATTCACCAGCAAGACTCAACAGTGAAGTAAAAATAACAGCTACGATAGACTAACTGAGGTAACCACACTAAGTACAAGCTACGAGGAACTAACTGGGGGTGAACCACAAAATAGAGTACAGACTACGGGAACTAACTGAGGTGAACCACCCCTGGGGACAGAGCTACAGGAGACTAACTGAATGAACCACCTAAGTACAGAGTAACGAGGAGACTAACGAGGTGAACCCCCACTGGGTACAGAGCTACGGGAACTAACTGAGGGGAACCAAAACTAAGTAAAGAGCTTCGAGGGGACTGACTTAGGTGAACCACACTAAGTCAGGCTACGAGGGGACTAACTGAGATTTAACCACACTAGAGTACAAGCCCAAAGAGGAAGGACAACTGAGGTGGAAAACCCCACTGGAGTACAGACTACGAGCAAAACTAACTGAGGTGAACCACACTAGAGACCCCGAAACTTTTTAGGAACTAACTGGGGGGAACCACGGGGGGGGGTGGGGGGGGGGGGTTGGGGGGGGGGAAATGTTGGCCCGGGGCCGGGGGGAAAAAGCTACGAGGAACTAAATGAGGTGAACCACACTAGAGTACAAGCTACCCAGGGGACTAACTGAGGTGAACCACACTTGGGGACAGAGCTAAAGAGGGGACCAAATGAGGGGAACCAAAACTGAGTACAGAGCTACGAGGAACTAACTGAGGGGAACCCACTAGAGTACGAGTAAAGAGGAGACTAACTGAGTGAACCAAAACTGGGGTCCCGAGCTACGAGAGACTAACTTTAGGTGAACCAAAACTAGAGGGAAAGAGCTACCCGGGGGGAGACAAAATGAATGAACCACACTGGAGTAAAGAGGGTTAAAAGAGGAGACTAACTGAGGGAAACCCCACTAAATACCGACTACGAGGAGACTAACTGGGGGGTGAACCACACTGAGAAAAGAGCTACCCGGGAAACTAACTGGGGGTGAACCCCACTGGAGTACAGAGCTACGAGGAGGGCTAAATGAGGTGAACCACACTAGAGGGACAGAGCTACGAGGAGACTAAATGGGTGAACCACACTGGAGTACAGAGCTACGAGGGATAACTGAGGGGAACCCACTAGAGTACAAGCCGAAACAACTGGGTGAACCACACTAAATACAGACTACAAAGGGGACAAAGAGTGAACCAAAACTAGAGTAAAGAGCTACAGGAGACTAACCCGAGGTGAACCAAACAGAGGGACAAGGGTACAAAAAGACTAACTGAGGGGAACCAAAACCCAGAGTAAAAAAGCTAAAAAGGAGACTAAATGAGGTGAACCACAATAGAGTACAGAGCTAAAGAGAGACTAACTGAGGTGAACCACACTAGAGTACCGAGCTCCCCCGGGGACAACGGGGGTTTAACCACACTAAATAACAGAGCAAAGAGGAGACTAACTGAGGGAACCACACAGAGTTTCAGAGCTACGAGGAAAACCCAACTGAGGGGAACCACACTAGAGTACAGACCCACAGGGGACAACTAGGTGGGCCCCCACTTAAAACAGAGCTACGAGGAAAACTAAATGAGGTGAACCACACTAAAAGAAAAAGATACCCGGGGGACTAAATGAGGTAACCCCACTGGGGTACAAAAGCTACGAGGGGAAAAAACTTTAGGTGAACCCCCAAATAGAGTACAGACTTTCGAAAGGGGACTAACCGAGGTGAACCACACTGGAGTACAGAGCACGAGGAGACTAACTGAGGTGGGAAACCCCCAAAATTTCAGAGCTACAGGGGATTTAACGGAAAGGGGAAAACCCCACTTAAATAGAGCTACGAGGAAACTAACTAATGAAACCCAAAATAATTTCAGAGCTACGAGGAGACTAACTAGGTGAAAAACCCCACGGGGTACAGAGCTACGAGGAACCCAACGAAAATTAACCACACTGGGGTAAAAGAGCCCACGAGGAACTAAGGTTTAACCACACTGGAGTACAGAGCTACAGGAAACTAAATGAGGTTTAACCACACTAAGTAAAAAGACTACGAGGAGAAAATGAGGTGAACCACCCGGGTAAAAGAGCTACGAGGGGAAATAACTGAGGGGAACCCCCCTAGATCCCAAGGGCCCCAAAGAGGAGACAAACTGAGGTGAAACCCCCACTGAGTAAAAAGAAAAAACTAAAGAGGAGAAAAACTGACGTTAAAAAAACCCCACACTAAAATAAAGAGCTACGAAAAGGAAAATGAGGTGAACCACACTAAGTAAAAGAGCAAAAAGGAGACTAACTGAGGTGAACCACACTGGGGTACAGAGCAAACAAAGGGGACTAACTGAGGGGAAACCCCACCCAAAGTACAGAGCTACGAGGGGACGAGGTGAACCCACTAGAGTACAGAAACTACGAAGGGGACCCAACTGAAGGGGAACCACACTGAGTACAAGCTACAAGAGACTAACTGAGGGAACCACACTTTGTTTTCAGGCCCACATGGGGACAAAAAAAGGTGAACCACACTAGAGTACAGAGCTACGAGGAGACAACTGAGGGGAACCCCCACTTTGAGACAGACTTTTCGAGAGACCCCAACTGAGGTGAACCCCAAGTACAGAGCTAAAGGAAACTAACCCGAGGTGAACCACACTAATTCAGACTACGGGGAAAACCCAACTGAGTGAACCACAATAAAATAAAAGAGCTACGAGGAACTAACTGAGGGGAAAAAACCCCAGAGTACAGAGCTACGAGGGGAAATAACTGAGGTGAACCACACTAAGTACAGAGCTACAGAAAACTAACCCGAGTGGAACCCCACTGGGGTAAAGAGCTAAAGAGGAGACAACTGGTGGGAACCCCACTAAGTACAGAGCTACGAGGAGCTAAATGAGGTGAACCCACTAAGGGGTACAAGCTACGAGGAGACCCAACTGAGGTAACCAAAATTGGGGTACAGAGCCTACGAGGAGACAAACTGAGGTGAACCACACTGGGGTACAAAACTAAAGAGAACTAACTGAGGTGAAACCCCCACTGGGGTACAGGGGCTACGAGGAGACTAACTGAGGTGAACCACAAATAGAAATACAAAAAGCTACGAGGGGACCCAAAATGAGGTAACCAAACTGGGGTACCGAGCTACGAGGAGACTAACTGAGGGGGAACCACAAATGGGGTACAGAGCTACAGGAGACAAAATGAGGTTAAAACCCCACTAATACAGACTCCCAGGGGGACTAACTGAGGTGAAACCCCACTAGAGTACAGAGCTAAAGAGGAGAACTACGAGGTGAAAAACCCCAAAATGGGGAAAAGAGCTACGAGTAGACAAAATGAGGGGAACCACACTAGAAAACAGAGCCCAAGGAACTAACTGGGGGTGAAACCCCCACTAGAGTACAAGCTACGAGGAACTAACCCGAGGTGAAAACCCTACTGGAGTACAGAGCAAAAAGTAGACAAACCGGGGGTGAAACCCCACTGGGGTAAAAAATACTACGAAGGAAACTTAACTTGGGGGTGAAAACCCCCCAAAATAGGTTTAAAGAGCCCCACAAAAGATTGGGGTGAACTGAGTGGGACCCATACTGGAGTAACCGAAAAAAACGAGGAGACCCCAACCGTTGTTAACCACACCTTTGGGGTAACACCCCATACAAAGCTTTAAAATGGAAGCAGCTTCCATACAAAACTTAAAAAGGAGTTTAGCCTCCATACATAGCCCTAGATGGAGTCAGCCTCCTTAAATAGCTTAGTGGGAGTCCCGCCTCCATACATAGCTTAGATGGACAGCCTTCAAACATAGCTTAGATGGAGGGAGTTTGCCAACATAGCTTAGATGGAGTCCCGCCTCTATTTCGTAAACTTACATCTATCCCGCTTTATACATTGCTTTGATGAAAAAGGGGCCCCGCCTTCATTTCATAGCTTAGATGGAAACAAGCCTTTCCCTACATAGCTTAAATGGAAATCAGCCTCCATTTCATAGCTTTGATGGAGTTTAGCCTCCTTTCAAAACTTTTGATGGAGGCAAACCCCCATACTTTGCTTTTTAAGGAATTAATCCCGCTTTCATTTTCATAGGGTTAGAGGAGGGATCCCCCAAACATACTTTGATGGAGTTAGCCTTTTATAAAATAGCTTTAAATTAAAACAGCCCCCCAAAAAATGCTTGTGGAAAGGGAGCCTCCCTACATTGCTTAGATGGAGGCACCCCCATAAAATAGCTTAGATGGAAACAGCCCCCCATACTTCTTAAAATGGAAATCACCTCCATACTAGCTTAGAAAGGAGGCAAAAAACCATACTTTGCTTTTATTAAAGCCAATTTCCCTACAAGCTTTTTAGGCAACCTTCCTTACAAAAGGGTTAGTGGGGGCAACCTCCCTACATACTTAGAAAGAGGGAGCCTTTCCCTACATACTTTTTTGGAAAACAACCCCCATAAATACTTTCTGGGGGCAACCCCCCCATACATTGCTTAGATTTGGGGGCGCCCCCATACATTGCTTAAATGGAGGGACCCCCCATACATAGCTTAGATGGAGGCAGCCTCCATACATTGCTTAGATGGAGGCAGCCTCCATACATTGCTTAAATGGAGGCATCCTCCATACATAGCTTAGACGGAGGCATCATCCATACGTAGCTTAGACGGAGGCAGCCTCCATACATTGCTTAGATGGAGGCATCCTCCATACATAGCTTAGATGGAGGCAGCCTCCATACATAGCTTAGATGGAGGCAGCATCCATACATTGCTTAGATGGAGGCAGCCTCCATACATAGCTTAGATGGAGGCAGCCTCCATACATAGCTTAGATGGAGGCAGCCTCCATACACAGCTTAGATGGAGGCAGCCTCCATATAGTGCTTTATGGAGGCAGCCTCCATACATAGCTTAGATGGCAGGCACCTCCATACATAGCTTAGATGGAGGCAGCCTCGATACATAGCTTAGATGGAGGCAGCCTCCATACATTGCTTAGATGGAGGCAGCCTCCATACATAGCTTGAATGGAGGCAGCGTCCATACATAGCTTGGATGGAGGCAGCCTCCATACATAGCTTATGGGAGCAGCCTCCATACATAGCTTAGATGGAGGCAGCATCCATACATAGCTTTGGATGGAGGCAGCCTCCATAGATAGCTTTGATGGAGGAGCATCCATACATAGCTTCATGGAGGCAGCCTCCAAACATAGCTTAGATGGAGGCAGCCTCCATACATAGCTTTGATGGAGGTAGCCTCCATACATAGCTTTGATGGAGGTAGCCTCCATACATAGCTTAGATGGAGGCAGCTCCATACATAGCTTTGATGGAGTAGAATCCATACATAGCTTAGATGGAGGCAGCCTCCATACATTGCTTATGGAGGCAGCCCTCCATACATAGCTTAGATGGAGGCACCCTCCATACATAGCTTAATGGAGGCAGCCTCGATACATAGCTTAGATGGAGGCAGCCTCCATAACATTGCTTAGATGGAGGCAGCCTCCATACATAGCTTGAATGGAGGCAGCGTCCATACATAGCTTAGATGGAGGCAGCCTCGATACATTGCTTAGATGGAGGCATTCATCATAGCTTAGATGGAGTAGCTACATACATTGCTTATATGGAGGCAGCCTCCATACATAGCTTAGATGGAGGCACCCTCCATACATAGCTTAGATGGAGGCAGCCTCGATACATAGCTTAGATGGAGGCAGCCTCCATACATTGCTTAGATGGAGGCAGCCTCATACATAGCTTAATGGAGGCAGCGTCCATACATAGCTTGATGGAGGCAACCTCCATACATAGCTTTCATGGAGGCAGCCTCCATACATAGCTTAGATGGAGGCAGCATCCATACATAGCTTTGATGGAGGCAGCCTCATAGATAGCTTGATGGAGGTAGCCTCCTACATAGTTTATGGAGGCAGCCTCCAACATTGCTTAGATGGAGGCAGCCTCCATACATAGCTTTGATGGAGGTAGCTCTATACATAGCTTTGATGGAGGTAGCCTCCATACATAGCTTAGATGGAGGCAGCCTCCATACATAGCTTTGATGGAGGTAGAATCCATACATAGCTTTGATGGAGGCAGCCTCCATACATAGCTTTGATGGAGGTAGCCTCCATACATAGCTTTCATGGAGGCAGCCTCCAAACATAGCTTAGATGGAGGCAGCCTCCATACATAGCTTTGATGGAGGTAGCCTCCATACATAGCTTTGATGGAGGTAGCCTCCATACATAGCTTAGATGGAGGCAGCCTCCATACATAGCTTTGATGGAGGTAGAATCCATATATAGCTTTGATGGAGGCAGCCTCCATACATAGCTTTGATGGAGGAGCCTCCATACATAGCTTGATGGAGGTACCCTCCATACATAGCTTTGATGGAGGTAGCCTCCATACATAGCTTTGATGGAGGCAGCCTCCATACATAGCTTTGATGGAGGCAGCCTCCATACATAGCTTTGAGGGAGGCAGCCTCCATACATAGCTTACCTCTAGTCAGCCTCTATACATAACTTAGATGGAGGCAGCCTCCATACATAGCTTAGATGGAGTCAGCCTCCATACATAGCTTAATGGAGCAGCCTCCATACATAGCTTAGATGGAGGCACTCCATACTTAGCTTTATAAAGGCAACCTCCATACACACTTTGAGGCATTCATCTGTCATAGCTGAGACGAGCTCCATACATATCTTTGATGGAGGAGCTTCCATACATAGCTTTGATGAAGACAGCCTCCATAAATAGCTATCGTGGAGGCAGCCTCCATACATAGCTTCGATGGAGACAGCCTCCATACATAGCTTGGATGGAGGCATCCTCCATACATAGCTTTGATGGAGGCATCCTCCATACATAGCTTTGATGGAGGTAGCCTCCATACATAGCTTTGATGGAGGCAGCCTCCATACATAGCTTTGATAGAGGCAGCCTCCATACATAGCTTTGATGTAGGTAGCCTCCATGCATAGCTTTGATGGAGGTAGCCTCCATGCATAGCTTTGATGGAGGTAGCCTCCATACATAGCTTTGATGGAGGCATCATCCATACATAGTTTTGATGGAGGCATCCTCCATACATAGCTTTGATGGAGGCAGCCTCCATACATAGCTTTGATGGAGGTAGCCTCCATACATAGCTTTGATGGAGGCATCCTCCATACATAGTTTTGATGGAGGCATCCTCCATACATAGCTTTGATGGAGGTAGCCTCCATACATAGCTTTGATGGAGGTAGCCTCCATAACATAGCTTTGATGGAGGCAGTCCATAATAGCTTTGATGGAGGCAGCCTCCATACATGGCTTTGATGTAGGTAGCCTCCATGCATAGCTTTGATGGAGGTAGCCTCCATGCATAGCTTTGATGGAGGCAGCCTCCATACGTAGCTTAGATGGGAGCAGCCTCCATACATTGCTTAGATGGAGGCATCCTCCATACGTAGCTTGAGTGGAGGCATCTCCTAACATAGCTTACCTGGAGGCAGCCTCCATACATTGCTTAGATGGAGGCATCCTCCATACATAGCTTAGATGGAGGCAGCCTCCATACATGCTTAGATGGAGCAGCATCCATACATTGCTTAGATGGAGGCATCCTCCATACATAGCTTACATGGAGGCAGTATCCATACGTAGCTTACTGGAGGCAGCCTCATACATTGCTTAGATGGAGCATCCTCATACATAGCTTAGATGGAGGCAGCTCCATACATAGCTTTGATGGAGCAGCATCCATACAATGCTATGATGGAGGCATCCTCCATACATAGCTTAGATGGAGGCAGCCTCATACGTCGCTTAGATGGAGGCATCCTCCATACGTAGCTTAGATGGAGGCATCCTCCATGACATAGCTTTATGGAAGTACATACATGCTTTGATGGAGGCAGCCTCCATACATAGCTTTAGATGGAGGCACCCTCCATACATAGCTTTAGATGGAGGCAGCCTCCATCATAGCTTAGATGGAGGGCAGCATCCATACATTGCTTAGATGAGGCATCCTCCATACATAGCTTAGATGGAGGCATCCTCCATACATAGCTTAGATGGAGGCAGCCCTCCATACGCTTAGATGGAGGCAGCCTCCATACTAGCTTGATGGAGCAGCCTCCATACACAGCTTAGATGGAGGCATCCTCCATACATAGCTTAGATGGAGGCATCTCCTACATAGCTGATGGAGGCAGCCTCCATACATAGCTTTAGATGGAGAGCCTCATACACAGCTTAGATGGAGGAAAAAAAACCTCCATACATAGCTTAGATGGAGGCAGCCTCCATATATTGCTTAGATGGAGGCAGCCTCCATACATGCTTGGATGAGGCAGCCTCCATACATAGCTTGGATGGAGGCAGCTCTCCATACTAGCTTCATGGAGGGAAGCCTCCATACATAGCTTAGATGGAGCAGCATCCATACACAGTTTGATGGAGCATCCTCATAGCTTTGATGGAGTTAGCCTCCATACATAGCTTTCATAGAGGCAGCCTCATACATAGCTTAGATGGAGGCATGCCTCCATACATAGCTTGATGGAGGCAGCATCCATACATGCTTAGATGGAGGCATCTCCATACATAGCTTAGATGGAGGCAGCCTCCATACATAGCTTAGATGGAGGCAGCCTCCATACACAGCTTAGATGGAGGCAGCTCCATACGTAGCTTAGATGGAGCAGCCTCCATACAAGCTTAGATGGAGCATCCTCCATACATAGCTTAGATGGAGGCATCTCCATACATAGCTTAGATGGAGGCAGCCTCCATACATAGCTTAGATGGAGGCAGCCTCCATACACAGCTTAGATGGAGGCAGCCTCCATACGTAGCTTAGATGAGGCATCCTCCATGCATAGCTGTGTATGGAAGGTACATACATTGCTTGATGGAGGCAGCCTCCATACATAGCTTAGATGGAGGCAGCCTCCATACATAGCTTAGATGGAGGCAGCCTCCATACATTGCTTAGATGGAGGCAGCCTCCATACATAGCTTAGATGGAGGCAGCCTCCATACATAGCTTAGATGGAGGCAGCCTCCATACATAGCTTAGATGGAGGCAGCCTCCATACATAGCTTGGATGGAGGCAGCCTCCATACATAGCTTTCATGGAGGTCAGCCTCCATACATGCTTAGATGGAGGCAGCATCCATACATAGCTTTGATGGAGGCACCTCCATACAAGCTTGATGGAGGTAGCCTCCATACATAGTCTTCATGGAGGCAGCTCCATACATGGCTTAGATGGAGGCAGCCTCCATACATAGCTTTCATGGAGGCAGCCTCCATACATAGCTTAGATGGAGGCAGCATCCATACATAGCTTAGATGGAGGCAGCCTCCATACATAGCTTTGATGGAGGTATCCTCCACACATAGCTTTCATGGAGGCATGCCTCCATACATAGCTTAGATGGAGGCAGCCTCCATACATACTTTGATGGAGGTCAGCCTCCATACATAGCTTTGATGGAGGTAGCCTCCATACATAGCATAGATGGAGGCAGCCTCCATACATAGCTGTGATGGAGGAAGAATCCATACATAGCTTTGATGGAGGCAGCCTCCATACATAGTTTTGATGGAGGTAGCCTCCATACATAGCTTTGATGGAGGTAGCCTCCATACATAGCTTTGATGGAGGTAGCCTCCATACATAGCTTTGATGGAGGCAGCCTCCATACATAGCTTTGATGGAGGCAGCCTCCATACATAGCTTACATCTAGTCAGCCTCTATACATAGCTTAGATGGAGGCAGCCTCCATACATAGCTTAGATGGAGGCAGCCTCCATACATAGCTTAGATGGAGTCAGCCTCCATACATAGCTTAGATGGAGTCAGCCTCCATACATAGCTTAGATGGAGTCAGCCTCCATACTTAGCTTTATTAAGGCAACGCACACCAGCTTTGAGCATCCTCTTATATCTGAGACGAGGCATCCATCATACATATCTTTGATGGAGGTAGCTTCCATACATAGCTTTGATGAAGACAGCCTCCATAAATAGCTATGTGAGGAGCCTCCATACATAGCTTCAGATGGAGGCAGCCTCCATACATAGCTTGATGGAGGTCAGCCTCCATACATAGCTTTGATGGAGGCAGCCTCCATACTAGCTTTGATGGAGGTAGCCTCCATTCATAGCTTTGATGGAGTAGCCTCCATACATAGCTTTGATGGAGGCAGCCTCCATGCATAGCTTTGATGGAGGCAGCCTCCATGCATAGCTTTGATGGAGGTAGCCTCCATGCATAGCTTTGATGGAGGCAGCATCCATACATAGCTTTGATGGAGGCAGCCTCCATACATAGCTTGATGGAGGTAGCCTCCATCATAGCTTGATGGAGGCAGCCTCCAAACATAGCTTTGGAGGTAGCCTCCATACATAGCTTTGATGGAGGTAGCCTCCATACATAGCTTTGATGGAGGCAGCCTCCATACATAGCTTTGATGGAGGCATCCTCCATACATAGCTTTGATGGAGGCAGCCTCCATACATAGCTTTGATGGAGGCATCCTCCATACATAGCTTTGATTGAGGCATCCTCCATACATAGCTTTGATTGGAGGCAGCCTCCATACATAGCTTTGGAGGTAGCCTCCATATATGGCTTTGGAGGTAGCCTCCATACATAGCTTTGATGGAGGTAGCCTCCATACATAGCTTTGATGGAGGTAGCCTCCATACATAGCTTTGATGGAGGCATCCTCCATACATAGCTTTGATGGAGGCATCCTCCATACATAGCTTTGATGGAGGCAGCCTCCATACATAGCTTTGGAGGGAGCCTCCATACATAGCTTTGGAGGTAGCCTCCATACATAGCTTTGATGGCATCCTCCATACATAGCTTTGATGGAGGCAGCCTCCATACATAGCTTTGGAGGTAGCCTCCATACATAGCTTTGATGGAGGTAGCCTCCATACATACCTTTGATGGAGGTAGCCTCCATACACAGCTTTGATAGAGGCAGCCTCCATGCATAGCTTTGAATGGAGGCAGCCTCCATGCATAGCTTTGAATGGAGGCAGCCTCCATGCATAGCTTTGATGGAGGTAGCCTCCATACATAGCTTTGATGGAGGTAGCCTCCATACATAGCTTTGATGGAGTAGCCTCCATGCATAGCTTGATGGAGGCAGCCTCCACACATAGCTTTGACGGAGGCAGCCTCCATACTAGCTTTGATGGAGGCAGGCTCCATACATAGCTTGATGGAGGTAGCCCTATGCTAGCTTTGATGGAGGCAGCCTCCACATAGCTTTGATGGAGGTAGCCTCTATACATAGCTTTGATGAGGTCAGCCTCCATACATAGCTTTGATGGAGGCAGCTTCCATATATAGCTTTGATGGAGGCATCCTCCATACATAGCTTTGATGGAGGCAGCCTCCATACATAGCTTTGATGGAGGCAGCCTCCTATACATAGCTTTGGAGGTAGCCTCTCTATTAGCTTTGGAGGTAGCCTCCATACATAGCTTTGATGGAGGTAGCCTCCATACATAGCTTAGATGGAGGCACCTCCATACATAGCTTTGATGGAGGCATCCTCCATACATAGCTTTGATGGAGGCAGCCTCCATACATAGCTTTGTGGAGGCAGCCTCCATACATAGATTTGCAGGTAGCCTCCATAATAGCTTTGATGGAGGCAGCCTCCATACATAGCTTGGTGGAGTAGCCTCCATACATAGCTTTATAGAGGAGCCTCCATACATAGCTTTGATGGAGGTAGCTTCCATATATCAGCTTTGATGGAGGCAGCCTCCATACACAGCTTGATGGAGTGCAGCCTCCATACACAGCCTTGATGGAGTCAGCCTCCATACAAGCCTTGATGGAGGCAGCCTCCATACAAGCCTTGATGGAGGCAGCCTCCATACATAGTTTTGATGGAGGCAGCCTCCATACATTGCTTTGATGGAGGCAGCCTCCATACACTAGCTTTGATGGAGGCAGCCTCCATACACTACTTTATGGAGGCAGCCTCCATACATAGCTTTGATGGAGGTTGCTCCATACATAGTTTGATGGAGGCAGCCTCCATTATAGCTTCTGATGAGGCAGCCTCCATAATAGCTTGATGAAGGCAGCCTCTATATATAGCTTTGATGAAGGCAGCCTCCATATCATAGCTTTGATGAGGCAGCCTCCATACTAACTTGATGAAGGCAGCCTCCATATATAGCTTTGATGAAGGCAGCCTCCATATATAGCTTTGATGAAGGCAGCCTCCATATATAGCTTTGATGAAGGCAGCCTCCATATATAGCTCTGATGAAGGCAGCTCCATATATAGCTCTGATGAAGGCAGCCTCCATATATAGCTCTGATGAAGGCAGCCTCCATATATAGCTTTGATGAAGGCAGCCTCCATATATAGCTTTGATGAAGGCAGCCTCCATATATAGCTTTGATGAAGGCAGCCTCCATATATAGCTCTGATGAAGGCAGCCTCCATATATAGCTTTGATGAAGGCAGCCTCCATAATAGCTCTGATGAAGGCAGCCTCCATATATAGCTCTGATGAAGGCAGCCTCCATATATAGCTTTGATGAAGGCAGCCTCATATATAGCTCTGATGACGGCAGCCTCCATATATAGCTTTGATGAAGGCAGCCTCCATATATAGCTTTGATGAAGGCAGCCTCCATATATAGCTCCGATGAAGGCAGCCCCCATATATAGCTTTGATGAAGGCAGCCTCCATATATAGCTTTGATGAAGGCAGCCTCCATATATAGCTCTGATGAAGGCAGCCTCCATATATAGCTTTGATGAAGGCAGCCTCCATATATAGCTCTGATGAAGGCAGCCTCCATATATAGCTTTGATGAAGGCAGCCTCCATATATAGCTCTGATGAAGGCAGCCTCCATATATAGCTTTGATGAAGGCAGCCTCCATATATAGCTTTGATGAAGGCAGCCTCCATATATAGCTCTGATGAAGGCAGCCTCCATATATAGCTCTGATGAAGGCAGCCTCCATATTTTAGCCAGTTCAATGGCAAATACGATTGGGCTACGAGGATAGGAGGGAGTGACTGTGATGAGTGGTAAGATGATAGGCGAGACCAGGAGTTATGAGTCAACCTCTGAGTGGCGTGTACCGAGTATGTTTCATTTTATTTGATGATCATCACAACCACTTGTCACGCCCTCTCGATCAGTGAACTGGTAATTCAGAGTGTAGCAGTTGTGGGACCCCACTGTTGTGCGTATTGTCCAGTTCAACTCATTCATCATGCTGAAGCCGGCTACCTAGCCAAGGTGATGTCACTTCAGCTCAGCTGGCTGAGTGGCAGACTTCCATTGACACTGGTAGTCACCACTACTGCTCTGAGTGCCTCTGAACTGAACCTTTTTCAATCTTACCTCTGCTCTCACCATTAATATTTGCCTAGTGTATATATTGGTGAGGGAATACGTGGGTAAGAAATGTACTCTTTGCTGTGTTTACCTTCCCCTTTAGTTCTACCCTGCTGACTCCTTTGTTTGTTGACTTACTCACCACCAGGTGGTACACACCCTCAGACTACAACCTCTGTTCCTAATACCCTGCAACCACATTTACGTGAGTACACGCACGCATGCGCACAAGCACACATCGTGCGCTTTTCCCACAACCTCCTAGTGGGACCACAAGCTGTGAGTACACGCACGCACTTAAGCAGCCACACTACACATATACAAACACACAAGCTCGCGCGCCCGCGCACACATACACAAAACACTACACAGAGACACGCACACGTAAGAACATAAGAAAGAAGGAACACTGCAACAGGCCTACTGACCCATGCGGAGCAGGTCCATGTTTCCCCCCGGATTAGCCCAATGAAGTGAAGAACCAAGTGGAGGAAGGCAGCAGCTAGGAGTGACAGCAGTAGTGAAGAACCAAGTGGAGGAAGGCAGCAGCTAGCAGTAACAGCAGTAATGAAGAACCAAGTGAAGGAAGGCAGCAGCTAGCAGTAACAGCAGTAGTGAAGAACCAAGTGGAGGAAGGCAGCAGCTAGCAGTAACAGCAGTAATGAAGAATCAAGTGAAGGAAGGCAGCAGCTAGCAGTAACAGCAGTAATGAAGAACCAAGTGAAGGAAGGCAGCAGCTAGCAGTAACAGCAGTAGTGAAGAACCAAGTGAAGGAAGGCAGCAGCTAGCAGTAACAGCAGTAATGAAGAACCAAGTGAAGGAAGGCAGCAGCTAGCAGTGACAGCAGTAGTGAAGAACAAAGTGAAGGAAGGCAGCAGCTAGCAGTAACAGCAGTAGTGAAGAACCAAGTGGAGGAAGGCAGCAGCTAGCAGTAACAGCAGTAGTGAAGAACAAAGTGAAGGAAGGCAGCAGCTTGCAGTAACAGCAGTAGTGAAGAGCCAAGTGAAGGAAGGCAGCAGCTAGCAGTGACAGCAGTAGTGAAGAACCAAGTAAAGGAAGGCAGCAGCTAGCAGTAACAGCAGTAATGAAGAACCAAGTGAAGGAAGGCAGCAGCTAGCAGTAACAGTAGTGAAGAACCAAGTGAAGGAAGGCAGCAGCTAGCAGTAACAACAGTAGTGAAGAGCCAAGTGAAGGAAGGCAGCAGCTAGCAGTAACAGCAGTAGTGAAGAGCCAAGTGAAGGAAGGCAGCAGCTAGCAGTAACAGCAGTAATGAACCAAGTGAAGGAAGGCAGCAGCTAGCAGTAACAGCAGTAGTGAAGAACAAAGTGGAGGAAGGCAGCAGCTAGCAGTAACAGCAGTAGTGAAGAACCAAGTGAAGGAAGGCAGCAGCTAGCAGTAACAGCAGTAGTGAAGAACAAAGTGAAGGAAGGCAGCAGCTAGCAGTAACAGCAGTAGTGAAGAACAAAGTGGAGGAAGGCAGCAGCTAGCAGTAACAGCAGTAGTGAGAACAAAGTGAAGGAAGGCAGCAGCTAGCAGTAACAGCAGTAGTGAAGAGCCCAAGTGAAGGAAGGCAGCAGCTAGCAGTAACAGCAGTAATGAAGAACAAAGTGAAGGAAGGCAGCAGCTAGCAGTAACAGCAGTAATGAAGAACAAAGTGAAGGAAGGCAGCAGCTAGCAGTAAACAGCAGTAGTGAAGAACAAAGTGGAGGAAGGCAGCAGCTAGCAGTAACAGCAGTAGTGAAGAACCAAGTGAAGGGGAAAGGGAGCAGCTAGCAGTAACAGCAGTAGTGAAGAACAAAGTGAAGGAAGGCAGCAGCTAGCAGTAACAGCAGTAGTGAAGAACAAAGTGGAGGAAGGCAGCAGCTAGCAGTAACAGCAGTAGTGAAGAACAAAGTGAAGGAAGGCAGCAGCTAGCAGTAACAGCAGTAGTGAAGAGCCACCAAGTGAAGGAAGGCAGCAGCTAGCAGTAACAGCAGTAATGAAGAACAAAGTGAAGGAAGGCAGCAGCTAGCAGTAACAGCAGTAATGAAGAACAAAGTGAAGGAAGGCAGCAGCTAGCAGTAACAGCAGTAATGAAGAAACAAAGTGAAGGAAGGCAGCAGCTAGCAGTAACAGCAGTAATGAAGAACAAAGTGAAGGAAGGCAGCAGCTAGCAGTAACAGCAGTAATGAAGAACAAAGTGAAGGAAGAGCTTAAAGCGAGTATCAAGTTGGTCAGAACACAAGCAGAGCAACAGTGTTTACTAAAGTCAGTGAAGAGACAAACACGGTTAAAATGACAAAGGAAATCTCTCTATAACTGAAGGAGGAAATTAAAAGGATAAGGGAGACCATGGAGGGAGCAACTTTGAGGGAGACCATGGAGGAAGTAACTTTGAGGAAGACTATGGAGGGAGCAACTCTGAGGAAGACTATGGAGGAAGCAACTTTGAGGGAGACCATGGAGGGTGCAACTATGAGGAAGACCATGGAGGGTGCAACTATGAGGAAGACCATGGAGGGAGCAACTTTGAGGAAGACCATGGAGGAAGTAACTTTGAGGAAGACCATGGAGGGAGCAACTCTGAGGAAGACTATGGAGGAAGCAACTTTGAGGGAGACCATGGAGGGAGCAACTCTGAGGAAGACCATGGAGGGAGCAACTCTGAGGAAGACTATGGAGGAAGCAACTTTGAGGGAGACCATAGAGGGAGCAACTATGAGGAAGACCATGGAGGGAGCAACTCTGAGGAAGACCATGGAGGGAGCAACTCTGAGGAAGACCATGGAGGAAGTAACTTTGAGGAAGACCATGGAGGGAGCATCTCTGAGGAAGACTATGGAGGAAGCAACTTTGAGGAAGACCATGGAGGGAGCAACTCTGAGGAAGACCATGGAGGGAGCAACTCTGAGGAAGACTATGGAGGAAGCAACTTTAAGGGAGACCATAGAGGGAGCAACTATGAGGAAGACCATGGAGGGAGCAACTCTGAGGAAGACCATGGAGGGAGCAACTCTGAGGAAGACCATGGAGGAAGTAACTTTGAGGAAGACCATGGAGGGAGCAACTCTGAGGAAGACTATGGAGGAAGCAACTTTGAGGGAGACCATGGAGGGAGCAACTCTGAGGAAGACCATGGAGGGAGCAACTCTGAGGAAGACTATGGAGGAAGCAACTTTGAGGGAGACCATGGAGGGAGCAACTCTGAGGAAGACCATGGAGAGAGCATCTCTGAGGGAGACCATGGAGGGAGCAACTCTGAGGGAGACAGATCAGTGATGATCAATAGACTCCATGAAGGTGAAGGAGACCCAAGAAGTAGGAGACAGGAAGACAAGGCACATGAGGATATATCAATGATGGAGTATATTGGAGTCTTGGAAGACATTACACAGGTGGCTAACAGCACCAGCTCAAATTATCCCCCTGCTTCCATATAGGTCTGGACAGGATGTTACAGCAAAAAGCATAGATTGGAACAGACCAGTGATGCAGGAAGAGCAACTAGGGTAGCATGTTAAAACCCGTCAAGAACGGAGAAGATGAGAAGCCAAGGAAGAGGAGCAGTCAGACTCGTGGAACTCCAGATACAACCTCAACCACTTATCCAGCTGTCCAAACTCTGTGCCTCCCCTCACTACCTAAGCAACACCAACCCCTCACTTTCTCAGCAACAATAACACTAACCCCTCTCTTCCCCAGCATCACTAACAACAACCCCTCACTTCCCCAGCAACACTAACCCCTCACTACCTCAGCAACACTAACACCAAACCCACACTTCCCCAGCAACACTAACACCAACCCTTCACTTCCCCAGCACCACCAACCCCTCACTTTCGCAGCAACACCAACCCCTCATGTATCCCCCTGTTCCCCACTCCCTCTCCCCTTCCGTACATTGCCTTACACTCAGTAGTGACATACACCAACCTTAGCCCTGCCTTCCACACTCCTGTCGGATGAGCAACATGCAGAGGAAGTAGACAAAACAAACCTGCTTACCATAACGTAAATTAAGCTAAGAGTGTGGCACACTAAAAAAGGTGGGTTATCTAACAAAAGATAAGCTGAAGGAATGAATAGCTGAGGTAACTCCAGACATTGTAGCCATCACAGAGACAAGAATGACCCACATATCAGATGCCAGTTTTCTCATCTGGCAATCAAGTGGTAAGGAAAGAGGCAATATGAGAGGCAGAGAAGTGGCTCTCCTAATCAGAAATCAGTGGAGTTTTGAAGAAGTGAGAGGAATAAGCAGACAAAAGACACACAGCTTCATAGTGGGTTCAGTTACTGTTGGGGGACCCAAAGTAGTAGTTGCACATAGGCAAAGTTATTTATCATGGGTGATTTCAATCACAAAGCAATAGATTGAGAGAATTGGGACCCACTGGAAACTATGGAAGTGATCGGAAAAAAATTATACCAGCAAGTTAAGGATATAACTAAGAAAAAAGATGTGTCAGCAAGGCTGAACCTAGTGTTTACAGCAAGTATGTCCGACATGAGAGAAACAGAATATGAGAGCCCTCTGAGTGACAGTGACCATGCAGTAATGGACATTGCTAACCTGAGTACCTTCTGGAACTAAACAGTGCTAACCTGAGTACCTTCTGGAGCTAAACAGTGCTAACCTGAGTACCTTCTGGAGCTAAACAGTGCTAACCTATGTACCTTTAGGAGCTAAACATTAACTGCCTCACGTATCTTACTCAATACCCAGCATGAGTTCAAAGATGATAAGTCTTTTCTTACCAACCTTTTGGAATTCTATGGCAAAGTAATGGTAATGGGACAGGAGAGAAGGGGTTGAATGAACTGCATATTCTTACACTGTAAGAATACATCTGATACTGTGCTAAAACTTGAGAAGCAGGCAGGAATAACGGAACCTACTCTGATATATCAAAGAGTATCTTAGGGGAAGGAAGCAAAGAGTGATTGTGCGGGATGAGATCTCGGAATAAATGAAGAGAAACAAGCGGACACAACAAAGGTCGGTATAAAGGCCAGTACTGTTTCTGGTTTATGTGAACGATAGGTGTATCTCTGTTAGCTGAAGTGAAACTAATGAGAATACAAGCAGATGGGGATAGGCTAAAAGGTCTTCGTCCAAAGGTTGGACAAGGTTAAAGAATTCTTTGTATCAAGATCATATGATGTTGCAGTGTCTAACAGATGTGATAAATGGTTTAAAAAACGACAAGTTGAAGACTGAGACATTTACGCAACATATGGGAATCTTGGGATCTTGATACAAAGAATTCTTCAACCATGACCAAACTTTGGACGAAGACCTACTTCGACTAGTGGATGGTACCACTATGACCTCGCCTCCACCTGCTTCACCTCATCTGACTACAGTATATAAGCCACGTCTATGGCCCTATCCTGTACTTTCTACAAGACTGATGGACTGAACACATTGACTCCAGGCTGAAGGACTGATTACCTCAAACTCCTCCTCTCCTTACACGCTTCTGATTTGTATTGGACTGATGAAGTCACTGTGTGACGAAACGTTTCCTCAATAATGATTCCCATTTATCACACAGTCTCTGGTGCGGTACTCTATCAAAAGCCTTACTAAAATCTAAATAAACAATATCGAATTATCATGATCAACAGCCTTAAAAGCTTTACTGAAAAAAAATAATAAATTAGTTAGGCAGGAACGACTCCTGGTGAATCCATGCTGAGTATCATTAATCAAATTATGCTTTTCCAGATGGCTTCTTATAATATCAGCCATAATTGACTAGTAATTTACCTACAATTGAGGTAAGGCTTACTGGCCGGTAATTTGATGGTACTGACTTGTCCCCTGATTTAAAAATAGAAATTACATTAGCCATCTTCTACATATCAGATACTACACCTGTTTGAAGAGATAATTTAAAAATATTAGTTAACGGTTCACAAAGTTCAATTTTGCATTCCTTAATAATCCTTGAAAAAAAGCTCATCAGGACCTGGCGATTTATTTTGTTTCAGTCGGTCTACTTGTTTCATAACCATTTCGGTAGTGACTCTGATATTACATAATTTATCGTCTTCAAGCCCACTATAAAAATTAATTACTGGGATATTGTTAGTGTCTTCCTGAGTGATAACCGAGAGAAAATAATTATTAAAAATAGATGCCCAGAGTTGCTTTTAAGGGGACCTATCTTATCTCTAACTTTTGTTCTATAAATATGGAAAAAAAAAACTTTCGGATTAGTTTTCGAATCCCTAGCAACTTTAATTTCGTAGTCCCATTTAGCTTTTCTTATTCCTTTTTTAACGTCCCTCTTAATGTCAATATACTGATTCATAAGATGACCCTCGCCTCTTTTGAGGCCCTATGAATTCCTTTCTTCTGCCCTAAAAGATATTTGAACCTATTATTCATCCATTTTGGGTCATTTCCATTCGATCTAATTTCTTTATATGGGAAATGTTCATAACCCTAGCACCTATCAGCTTAACGTTGAACTTAGCCATACAGAATGCGAAAAGGATTTGGGGGTTATGGTAAGCAGCAACCTTAAACCAAGACACCAATGCCTAAGCATACGTAATAAGGCAAACAGATTACTGGGTTGTATAGATTGTGGGTTGTCTACTGGGAACGTCACAACGAGCACCAAGAAAGCATTAGCGGACGTGAGTCGACATCCCTTGAAACCCCAACGAAGATCGTCGAGAACGTAACGACGAACTCCACATGTGAAGGTAGGAACACTGTTTTAGGTGGAGACAGTCAGGTTAAGTTTATGTATAGGGCTTTTTTTCTTAGGGACAGGAAGAGGAGGCAGAGGGTATGTTTTTCTGGGGCTTGTATGGGGGATATTGTTAGCCATCTGGACGACATCATGAAAGGTAATGGGAGCAATCCTATTATCTGCCTCAGTGCTGGAGGCAATGATGTTGGCAGATGTAGGAGTGAAGACCTGATTAGCAGGTATAGGACAGCAATAGAGATAATTAGGAAGATGGGTGGGAACCCTGTGATATGTGGCATTTTGCCCAGGAGAGGAGTTGGAAATGAATGGTTGTCCAGTGCAATTGGTGTCAATTGCTGGCTGGACAAACACTGTAAGGAAAATGCAGTAACATTCATAGACAACTGGGACCTCTTCTATGGCAGAAATGACATGTATGTCAGGGATGGGGTTCACTTATCTAGGTTTGGGGTGGGAGCACTGGCCAACCCAGTGGAGGGAGCTGTTAGGTCTTTAAACTAGAAATAGATAGTAGTGTGGGATTTCGTGGAAAATCAATGAATTCTGAGTGTAGCGACTTCAATACCTTCTTCAATCACACGGGCCAAGGCAAACCAGACATCATTCTGGCAAACCGAGCCAGTTCTCTATTTCAACACTAAATCTCACCTGGCCCTATTACAGGCTCTGATTACATCCCAGTCATCTTGCACATCTCCTCCAACCCTATCCTCATTCCAACCACACCTTCCTTCTCCTACAAGAACGCTGACTGGGATGCTTTCAAACAACACATAGACAATATTAACCTCACCTATGACTATAACAACAAACCTATCTCTGACATCGATACTCAACTTGATCTCATCCAGGACACCATTACACAAGCAGCCAACAACGCAATACCAAAGAAAACTCACACCACTCGTTATTCCTTCAAACCGTCACTCAGAACAAGAAGACTAATTATCTGCTACCACAACCGCTTCCTCTACAACACACACAGATTTAATCAAGTTCGATTAGATCTCACTTACCTTAAAAACAACATTCTACACAGTCTAGACCAAGACCACAACAATCACTGGTCACAACTCATACAACAAGCTGACAAACAGCGTATTAAAAACACTAAAGCCTTCTGGAACTTTATCAAAAAATAAGAGGCACTACTCCCACCAACAAATTCAAACACATCACCCACAACAACACACACATCTCAGACCCGCAGGCTGCTACCAACATCTTCAAACACATCTGGGAGAACATCTTCCACCCTCACCGACCTCACCCTAACGTTATTCAACACATTCAGAACATAGAACATTGGAACACTGCACACACACAAGATACAACACCAGATAGCCACATTCATCTAGACTCTCTTACCTCCTCCCAAGAACTCGACACTCCTTTCACCAACACAGACATTAAAACTCTCCTCAGACACCTTCCTCCCAAGGCTCCTGGCGCCTCTGGCCTAAACAATATTATCCTAAAACACCTTCCTGACTCTATCATTACTGCCTACACAAACCTCCTCAATGCCTCCCTTGCCTCTGGATACTTCCCTTCCCTCTTCAAAGCTGCTACTGCTATCCTCCTTCCTAAACCCAAAAAAGACCACTCTGATCCTAGAAACTATCGACCTATCAGCCTCCTCGAAACGCAGATACCTGGAACACAACTCTCTACTTTCTGATGGTCAGTTTGGCTTCAGAACACACAGATCCACACAAGATGCCATTAACATCATTCTCAACTACATCCACATAAACACAGAACAAAGAAACAGGACAGCCCTGGTTGCAAAAGACGTTGAAAAAGCTTTTGACACTGTCTGGCACCAAGGGCTCAAGTACAAACTCTGCACTAACTTTAACCTGCCTCTCACTACTCGTAAACTCCTCTGCAACTTCCTAGACGGCCGTACCATGAGAATCAAATTCCAAGGCTGTTACTCTGACTACTTCACACTAAATGCTAGAGTACCCCAGGGATCTGTCCTCTCCCCTACCCTCTACATTTTATACACTAACGACATTCCAACACCTGTATACCAAAACTCCATCACACTAGCCTATGCAGACGACATTACACAACTTATCACTCATGCCAATATAGATACACTCACACACAAAACACAAAATGAGGTCGACAGGATAGCCATCTGGGAACAAAAATGGAGGATCAAAACCAATGCAGCTAAATCCAGCATTACAATATTTAACTACAGAAAACGTGATCCTCCATTACCTATCGAGCTCAGAACAGCTGACACCCGCATTACATCCCCATGACACAATCTGTCACTG
>NC_069410.1:62340401-62361361 GCF_026875155.1 Cherax quadricarinatus
ACACACCTCCACACATGCTTTATGGAGGTAGCCTCCTACAACTTGATGGGGGAGCCTCCTACATAGCTTTGATGGAGGGACTTCCTATATGCTTTGATGGAGGCATCCTCCATACATAGCTTGATGGAGGCAGCCTCCATACATACTTTGATGGAGGCAGCCTCCATACATAGCTTTTGGGGGTAGCCTTCTCTATATAGCTTTGGGGGGGTACCTCCATACATAGCTTTGATGGAGGTAGCCTCCATACATAGCTTAGATGGAGCATCCTCCATACATAGCTTTGATGGAGGCATCCTCCATACATAGCTTTGATGGAGGCAGCCTCCATACATAGCTTTGGAGGTAGCCTCCATTCATAGATTTGCAGGTAGCCTTCATACATACTTTGATGGAGGCAGCCTCCATA
Organism: Cherax quadricarinatus; assembly: GCF_026875155.1. NCBI lineage: Eukaryota > Metazoa > Arthropoda > Malacostraca > Decapoda > Parastacidae > Cherax > Cherax quadricarinatus. Next base: position 62,340,811 of record NC_069410.1, read on the forward strand.
CATAGCTTTGGTGGAGGTACCTCCATACATAGCTTTGATAGAGGCAGCCTCCATACATAGCTTTGATGGAGGTAGCTTCCATATACAGCTTTGATGGAGGCAGCCTCCATACATTGCTTTGATGGACTCAGCCTCCATACACAGCCTTGATGGAGTCAGCCTCCATACACAGCCTTGATGAAGGCAGCCTCCATACATAGTTTTGATGAGGCAGCCTCCATACATAGTTTTGATGGAGGCAGCCTCCATACACAGCCTTGATGGAGGTAGCCTCCATACACAGCCTTGATGGAGGTAGCCTCCATACACAGCCTTGATGGAGTCAGCCTCCATACACAGCCTTGATGGAGGTAGCCTCCATACACAGCCTTGATGGAGGTAGCCTCCATACACAGCCTTGATGGAGTCAGCCTCCATACACAGCCTTGATGAAGGCAGCCTCCATACACAGCCTTGATGAGGTAGCCTCCATACACAGCCTTGATGGAGTCAGCCTCCATACACAGCCTTGATGGAGGCAGCCTCCATACACAGCCTTGATGGAGGTAGCCTCCATACACAGCCTTGATGGAGTCAGCCTCCATACACAGCCTTGATGAAGGCAGCCTCCATACATAGTTTTTGATGGAGGCAGCCTCCATACATTGTTTTGATGGAGGCAGCCTCCATACACAGCCTTGATGGAGGCAGCCTCCATACACAGCTTTAATGGAGGCAGCCTCCATACATAGCTTTGATGGAGGTTGGCTCCATACATAGTTTTGATGGAGGCAGCCTCCATACATTGGTTTGATGGAGGCAGCCTCCATACACAGCCTTGATGGAGGCAGCCTCCATACACAGCTTTAATGGAGCAGCCTCCATACACAGCTTTAATGGAGGCAGCCTCCATACATAGCTTTGATGGAGGTTGGCTCCATACATAGTTTTTGATGGAGGCAGCCTCCATATAATAGCTTTGATGAAGGCAGCCTCCATATATAGCTCTGATGAAGGCAGCCCCATATATAGCTCTGATGAAGCAGCCTCCATATATACTTTGATGAAGGCAGCCTCCATATATAGCTTTGATGAAGGCAGCCTCCATATATAGCTCTGATGAAGGCAGCCTCCATATATAGCTCTGATGAAGGCAGCCTCCATATATAGCTTTGATGAAGGCAGCCTCCATATATAGCTTTGATGAAGGCAGCCTCCATATATAGCTCTGATGAAGGCAGCCTCCATATATAGCTCTGATGAAGGCAGCCTCCATATATAGCCAGTTCAATGGCAAATACGATTGGGCCCACGAGGATAGGAGGGAGTGACTGTGATGAGTGGTAAGTTGATAGGCGAGACCAGGAGTTATGAGTCAACCCCTGAGTGGCGTGTACCGAGTATGTTACATTTTATTTGATGATCATCACACAACCACTTGTCACGCCCTCTCGATCAGTGAACTGGTAATTCAGAGTGTAGCAGTTGTGGGACCCCACTGTTGTGCGTATTGTCCAGTTCAACTCATTCATCATGCTGAAGCCGGCTACCTCAGCCAAGGTGATGTCACTTCAGCTCAGCTGGCTGAGTGGCAGACTTCCATTGACACTGGTAGTCACCACTACTGCTCTGAGTGCCTCTGAACTGAACCTTTTTCAATCTTACCTCTGCTCTCACCATTAATATTTGCCTAGTGTATATATTGGTGAGGGAATACGTGGGTAAAGAAATGTACTCTTGCTGTGTTTACCTTGCCCTAGTTCTACCCTGCTGACTCCTTTGTTTGTTGACTTACTCACCACCAGGTGGTACACACCCTCAGACTACAACCTCTGTTCCTAATACCCTGCAACCACATTTACGTGAGTACACGCACGCATGCGCACAAGCACACATCGTGCGCATTTCCACAACCTCCTAGTGGGACCACAAGCTGTGAGTACACGCACGCACTTAAGCAGCCACACTACACATATACAAACACACAAGCTCGCGCGCCCGCGCACACATACACAAAACACTACACAGAGACACGCACACGTAAGAACATAAGAAAGAAGGAACACTGCAACAGGCCTACTGACCCATGCGGAGCAGGTCCATGTTTCCCCCCGGATTAGCCCAATGAAGTGAAGAACCAAGTGGAGGAAGGCAGCAGCTAGCAGTAACAACAGTAATGAAGAACCAAGTGAAGGAAGGCAGCAGCTAGCAGTAACAGCAGTAATGAAGAATCAAGTGAAGGAAGGCAGCAGCTAGCAGTGACAGCAGTAGTGAAGAACAAAGTGAAGGAAGGCAGCAGCTAGCAGTAACAGCAGTAGTGAAGAACCAAGTGGAGGAAGGCAGCAGCTAGCAGTAACAGCAGTAGTGAAGAACAAAGTGAAGGAAGGCAGCAGCTAGCAGTAACAGCAGTAGTGAAGAGCCAAGTGAAGGAAGGCAGCAGCTAGCAGTAACAGCAGTAATGAAGAACAAAGTGAAGGAAGGCAGCAGCTAGCAGTAACAGCAGTAATGAAGAACAAAGTGAAGGAAGGCAGCAGCTAGCAGTAACAGCAGTAGTGAAGAGCCAAGTGAAGGAAGGCAGCAGCTAGCAGTAAACAGCAGTAATGAAGAACAAAGTGAAGGAAGGCAGCAGCTAGCAGTAACAGCAGTAATGAAGAACAAAGTGAAGGAAGGCAGCAGCTAGCAGTAACAGCAGTAATGAAGAACAAAGTGAAGGAAGGCAGCACTAGCAGTAACAGCAGTAATGAAGAACAAAGTGAAGGAAGGCAGCAGCTAGCAGTAACAGCAGTAATGAAGAACAAAGTGAAGGAAGGCAGCAGCTAGCAGTAACAGCAGTAATGAAGAACAAAGTGAAGGAAGCAGCAGCTAGCAGTAACAGCAGTTAATGAAGAACAAAGTGAAGAAGGCAGCAGCTAGCAGTAACAGCAGTAAGAAGAACAAAGTGAAGGAAAGGCAGCAGCTAGCAGTAACAGCAGTAAGAAGAACAAAGTGAAGAAGGCACAGCTAGCAGAACACAGTAATGAAGAACAAAGTGAGGAAGATTTAAAGCGAGTATAAAGTTGGTCAGAACAAAAGCGAGCAACAGTGTTTACAAAGTCGGGAAGAGAAAAAACACGTAAAATGAAAAAGGGAAACTCTCTAAACTGAAGGGGGAAAATTAAAAGGATAAGGGAGCCAGGGGGGAGCAATTTTTGAGGAGACCATGGGGGAATAATTTTGAGGAAGACCAGGAGGGGCAACCCCTGGGGAAGATTTGGAGGAAGCAACTTTGAGGAGACCATGGAGGGTGCAATTTTTGAGGAAGACCCAGGAGGGGCAACTATGGGAAAACCCAGGGAGGGAGCAACTTTGAGGAAACCATGAGGAAGTAACTTTGAGGAAGCCAGGGGGGAGAAACTCTGGGAAGACATGGAGAAGAAACTTTGGGGAAACCAGGGGAGGGGGAAAACTCGAGGAAGACTAGGGAGGAAGTAACTTTGGGGAAAGCCAGGAGGGACAATCTGAGGAAGATTTAAAGGAAGCAACTTTGAGGGAGACCATGGAGGGCAACTCGAGAAGACTGGAGGAAGCAACTTTGAGGGAGCCCATGGGGGGAAACTCTGAGAAGACTGGAGAAGCAATTTTGGGGGAGACCTTTGGAGGGAGCAACTCTGAGGAAACGGAGGAAGCAACTTTGGGGGAACCAGGGGAGGGAGCAACTTGAGGAGACCATGAGGAGCAACTCTGGGGAAAAGACTAGGGGGAAGAAACTTTGAGGGAGCCCAGGGAGGACAAACCTGAGAAGCCAGGGAGAGAGCAACTCTGGGGAAGACTATGGAGGGGAGCAACTCTGGGAAGACCATGGAGGGAGCAACCTGGGGAAGCCAGGAGGAATAATTTTGAGGAAGACCATGGAGGAGCAACTCTGAGGAAGACCAGGGGAGGGAGCAACTCTGGGAAGACTAGGAGGAAGAAACTTGGGGGAGACCATAGGGGGAGCAACCTGAGGAAGACCATGGGGGAAAGTAACTTTGGGGAAGACCAGAGGACAACTCTGGGGAAACCATGGGGGGAGCAACTCTGAAAAAAGACCAGAGGAAGTAATTTTGGGGGAAAGCCAGGGGGGAGAAAACTCTGAGGAAGACCAGGGAGGGACAACTCTGAGGAAACTATGGAGGAAGCAACTTTGAGGGAGCCCATGGGGGGAGCAACTCGAGGAAGACCATGGAGGGAGAAACTCTGAGGAAGACTATGGAGGGAGCAACTCGGGGAAGACTATGGGGAAAAATTTTTTGAGGAAGACCATGGAGGGCAACCTGGGAAAACCACGGAGGGAGCAACTCTGGGGAAAGACTATGGGGGAAAGTAACTTGAGAAACCAGGGAGGGAGCAACTCTGGGGAAGCCATGGAGGGAGCAACTCTGAGGAAACAGGGAGGAAGTAACTTTGGGAAGACCATGGGGGAAGTAACTTGGGGGGAGACCATGGAGGGAGCAACTCTGGGGAAAGACTAGGAGGAACAACTTTGAGGGGAGACCATGAGGAAGCAACTTGAGGGGAAACCAGGAGGGACAACTCTGAGGAAGACCATGGAGGGAGCAACTCTGAGGAAGCCATGGGGGGAGAAACTCGAGAAGACCATGGGGAAGTAATTTGGGGAAAACCCAGGAGGAGAAACTCTGAGGAAGACCAGGAGGGAGCAACTCAGGCTAGGGGGAAGCAACTTTGAGGGAGACCAGGGGAGGACAACTCTGGGGAAACCAGGGGAGGGCAACTTTGAGGAGCCCCATGGAGGAACAACTTTGGGGGAGACCATGGGGGAAGCAACTTTGGGGAAGCCAATGGGGGAAGCAATTTTGGGGAAGACCATGGAGGGAGCAACTTGAGGAACCATGGGGGGAAGTTTTGAGGAAGCCCATGGAGGGAGCAACTTTAGGGAGACCATGGGGGAAGCAACTTTGAGGAAGACCATGGAGGGAGCAACTCTGGGGAAGATTTGGAGGAAGCAATTTGGGGGAGACCAGGAGGTGCAACTTTGAGGGGACCTGGAGGGAGCAACTCGAGGAAACAGGGAAAAGCAATTTTGAGGAAACCAGGAGGGAGCAACTCTAGGAAGCATGGGGAAGCAATTTTTGAGAAGACCATGGGGGGAGCAACTTGGGGAAAGACTATGGGGGAAGCAACCCTTGAGGAAGACCGGGGAGGGAGCAACTCTGAGGAAGACAGGGGGAAGCAATTTTTGAGGAAGACCATGGGGGGAGCAACTCGGGGAAACCACGGGGGAGCAACTTTGGGGGAGACCATGGGGGGAGAAACTCTGAGGAAGACTATGGAGGAACAACTTTGGGGGAGACCAGGGAGGGAGCAATTTTGAGGAAGACCATGGAGGGAGCAACTCTGGGGAAGACTAGGAGGAAGCAACTTTGGGGGAGACCATGGAGGAAGAAATTTTTTTAGAGAAACCATGAGGGAGAACTCTGAGGAAACTAGGGAGGACAACTTTGGGGAACCATGAGGGGAAACTCTGAGGAAACTATGGAAAGCAACTTTGGGGAAGCCCATGGAGGAGCAACTCGAGGAAGACAGGGAGGAAGCAATTTTTGAGGGAGACCATGGAGGGACAACCTGAGGAAACATGGAGGGAGCAACTTTGAGGAAGCCATGGGGGGAGCAACTCTGAAAAGACTATGGGGGAAAGAAATTTTGGGGAAACCAGGGGGGAGCAACTTGAGGGAACCAGGGAGGAAGCAACTTTGGGGGAACCGGGGGGGGGAGCAATCGAGAAGACAAATGGGGAAGCAACTCGAGGAAGCCCAGGAGGGAGCAATTTTTGGGGGAGACCAGGAGGAACAACTTTGAGGGAGACCATGGAGGAAAAAAACTTTGAGGAAACCATGGGGGGAGCAACTCTGGGGAAATATGGAGGAAGCAACTCTGAGGAAGACCATGGAGGGAGAATTTTTGAGGGAGACCGGGAGGAAGCAATTTTGGGGAGACCATGGAGAAGCAACTTGAGGGAGACCAGGGAGAAGCAACTTTGAGGGAGCCCATGGGGGGAGCAATTTTGGGGGACCATGGGGGAAGCAACTCTGGGGAAAAACCATGGAGGGAGCAACTCTGAGGAAGACCATGGGGGAGAAACTCTGAGGAAGACTATGGAGGAACAACTTTGGGGGAGACCAGGGGGAAAGCAACTTGGGGGAGACCATGGAGGAAGCAATTTTGAGGGAACCATGGAGGAAGAAACTTTGGGGGAGACCAGGAGGAGCATTTTGAGGGAGACCAGGAGGGAGCAACTTTGGGGGGACCATGGGGGAAGCAACTTGGGGGAGACCTGGGGGGGAGCAACTCTGAGGAAGACTATGAGGAAGCAATTTTGGGGAAACCATGGAGGAGCAACTCTGAGAAATTTGGGGAAGCAACTTTGGGAAGCCCATGGGGGGGACAACTCTGAGGAAGACCAGGAGGGAGCAACTTGAGGCCCTATGGAGGAAGCAACTTTGAGGGAGACCATGGAGGAAGAAAACTTGAGGAAGACCAGGAGGGAGCAACCTGGGAAACTATGGAGGGAGCAACTCGAGGAAGACCATGGGGGGAAGAAATTTTGAGGAAGACCATGGGGGAGAAAACTCTAGGAAGACATGGGGGGAGCAACTCGGGAAGACCTGGGGGAAGCAACTTTGAGGAAGACCATGGGGGAGCAACTCTGGGGAAGACCAGGGGAGGAAGAAACTTGAGGAAGACTATGGAGGGAGCAACTCTGGGGGGAACCAGGGGAAGAGCAACTCTGGGGGAGACCTGGAGGGACAACTCTGGGGAAACTATGGAGGGAGCAACTCGAGGAAGACATGGAGGGACAACCTGAGGAAGACCATGGAGGAGCAACTCTGAGGGAACCAGGGAAGAGCAACTCGAGGGAGCCCATGGAGGGACAACCTGAGGGAACCATGGAGGGACAACTCTGAGGGAACCATGGGGGGAGCAACTCTGAGGAAACCAGGGAGAGAGCAACTCTGAGGGAGACCATGGAGGGAGCAACCTGGGGGAGACCAGGAGAGAGCAACTCTGGGGGAGACCATGGAAGAGAAAACTCGGGGAGACCAGGAGGGAGCAACTCTGAGGAAGACCAGGAGAGAGCAACCTGAGGGAGACCAGGGGGGAGCAACTCTGGGGGGAGCCAGGAGGGACAACTCTGAGGAAGACCAGGAGGGGCAACTCTGGGAAGACCAGGAGAAGCAACTCTGAGGGAGACCGGAGAAAAACTCTGAGGAGACCATGAGAGAGAAACTCTGGGGGGAGACCTGGGGGGAGCAACCGGGGAAGACCTGGAAGAGCAACTCTAGGAAGACCATGGAGGGAGCAACTCTGAGAAACCATGGGAGAGCAACCTGAGGGAGACCATGGAGGGAGCACTCGGGGGAGACCAGGAGAGAGCAACTCTGGGGGCCCAGGGAGGGGAGAAACCTAGGAAACCATGGAGAAGAACTCGAGGGAACCAGGGGGAGAAAACTCTGAGGGAGACCATGGAGGGAGCAACTCTGGGGGAACCATGGAGAGAGCAACTCTGAGGAAGCCCATGGAGGGAGCAACCTGGGGAAGACCAAAAGGGGGAGAGCAACTCTGAGGGAGCCCATGGAGGACAACTCTGAGGGAGCCCATGGAGAAGCAATCTGAGGAGACCATGGAGAGAGCAACTCTGAGGAAACCATGGAGGGAGAAACTCTGAGGGAAACCGGGGAGAGAGCAATCGAGGGGACCATGGAGGGAGCAACTCTGAGGGAGACCTGGGGGGAGCAACTCTGAGGGAGACCAAATGAGAGGGCAACTCGGGGGGAGACCAGGAGGGAGCAACTCTGGGGGAGACAGATCAGTGATGATAAATAGACCCATGAAGGTGAAGGGACCCAAGAAGTAGGAGACAGGAAGAAAAGGCACAGGGGTTTATATCAATTGGATATTTTGGATTTGGGAAACTTTTACACAGGTGGCAAAACAGCCCACTAAATTTCCCCCTGCTTCCATATGGGTCTGGACAGGATTTACAGAAAAAAGCTAGTTTGGGAACGGACAGTGAGCGGGAAGACAACTGGGTAGCATTTTAAAACCCCAAGAACGAGAAGATGAGAACCAAGGGAAAAGGGGAGCATTAGACTCTGAACCCAGATACAAACTCAACCACTTACCCGCTGTCCAAACTCCTTGCCCCCCTCACACCAAAAAACCCCAACCCCTCACTTTCTCACAACAATAAAAACCTACCCCCTCCCCCCCAGCATCACTAACAACAACCCCTCACTTCCCCCAAACTAATTCAACCCCTCCTTTTTCCACAACACAACCCCCTCACACCTCGCAACACTAACCCCAAAACCCCCCTTTCCCCAGCAACACCAACCCCCACTTTCGCAGCAACACCAACCCCTCATGTATCCCCTTTTCCCCCCATTCCCTCCCCCTTCCTACATTCCCTTACCTCATAGTGACATACCCCAACCTTACCCCCCTCCCTTCCACACCCCTGTGGGATGAGCAACTGCAGAGGAATAGACAAAACAAACCCTTCCCCAACGAAAATTAAGCTAAAGTGGGGCACACAAAAAAAGGTGGGTTATCTAACAAAAGATAAGCTAAGGAATGAATAGCTGGGGTAACCCCAACATTGAAACCATCACAGAGAAAGAATGCCCTACATAAATGCCATTTTCTCATCTGAATCAAGTGGTAAGGAAAGAGGCAATATGAGGGGCAGAAATGGCTCTCCAATCGAATCAGGGGAGTTTTGAAAGGTAAAGGGGAAAAACAAAAAAAGAACACAGCTTCAAGGGGTTTCAGTTACTTTTGGGACCCAAAGTATAGTTGCACTAGGCAAAGTTTTTTATCAGGGGTGATTTCAAACAAAAAGCAATAGATTGAGAGAAGGGGACCCACTGGAAACTATGGAAGTGATCGAAAAAAAATTATACCAGCAATTTAAGGATAAACTAAGAAAAAATGTGTCAGAAAGGCTGAACCAGTTTTACAGAAAGTTGTCCGACAAGAAAAAACAGAAAGGAGCCCTCTGATGACAGTGACCATGCAGTAATGAACAATGCTAACCTGATACCTTCTGGAACAAACATGCCCCCGAGTACCTTCTGGACAAAACGTGCTAACCCTAGTACCTTCGGAGCTAAACAGTGCTAACCTATGTACCTTTTGGGAGCAAAACTTAACTGCCTCACTACTTACCATCCCCAGCATGATTCAAAGATATAAGTCTTTTCTTACCAACCTTTGGAAATTTTCTATGGCAAAGTAAGTAATGGGACAGGGAGGGGGGGTTGAAATAACTGCATATTCACACTCCCAGAAACACTGATACTTGCTAAAACTTGAGAAGCAGGCGGGAATAACGAAACCTCTCTATATATAAAAAAGGATCTGGGAAAGGGAAGAAAAGAGTGTGTGGGGGATGAGATCTCGGAATAAAAAAGAAAAACAACGGACACAAAAAAGTCGGTATAAAGGCCAGTACTGTTTCGTTTATGTAAAACGATAGGTTATCTCTTTAGCTGAATGAAACAAATGAGAATCAAGCAGAGGGGAAGCAAAAGGTTTTCCCCAAAAGGGTTGGACAAGGTTAAAGAATTCTTTTGTATAAAGATCATATATGTTGCAGTTCTGACAGAGGATAAATTTTTAAAAAAAACGACAAGTTGAAGCTAGAATTTACGCAAATAGGGGAATCTTGGGATTTTTAGACAAAAAATTTCTCCCATGACCAAACTTTGGACGAAACCTACTTCACTATGGAGGGTACCCTATGACCTCCCTCCCCCTGCTTCACCTCACTGACTACAGTATAAACCCACTCTACACCCATCCTGTACTTTTCAAAAGGGATGGACTGAACACATTGACTCCAGGCTGAAGGACTGATTACCTAAAACCCCTCCTCCCCCTTAACGCTTCTTGATTTGTTTTGGGACGATAATCACGTGTGACGAAACGTTTCCCCTAAATAAAGATTCCCAATGTTGCATAAGGTCTCGATCTTAAACTTGCCCGGTTTTTATAAACCATTTATCACACACTCGGGTGCGGTACCTATCAAAACCCTTACAAAATCTAAATAAACAATACGAATTATCAGACAACAGCCTTAAAACTTTACGAAAAAAAATAATAAATTATTGGGCAAAGACTCCTGGTGAACCATGCGAGTATCATTAATCAAATATTTTTTCCAGATGGCTTTTTATAAATCAGCCATAATTGACTCTGTAATTTACCAAAATTGAGGTAAGGCTTACGGGCCCGGAAAAATTGATGGAAATTGATTGCCCCCTAATTTAAAAATAGAAATTAATTACCTCTTCACATATCAATACTACACCCGTTTGAAGGATAATTTAAAAATTTTTATTAAACGTTCACAAATTAAATTTTGCTTTCCCTTAAAAATCCTTGAAAAAAAAGCTCATCGGCCCGGGCGATTTTTTTTGTTTCAGTCGGTCTACTTTTTTCTAACCATTTCGGTAGTGACTTGATATTACATAATTTTTTTCGTCTTCAAGCCCACTATAAAAATTAATTACGGGATATTTTAGTGTCTTCCTGAGTAAAAACCGAGAAAAAATAATTATTAAAAATAGATGCCCAATTGCTTTTAAGGGGCCCCATCTTATCTCTAACTTTTGTTCTATAAATAGGAAAAAAAAAATTTTGGGATTAGTTTTCGAACCCCTACAATTTTAATTTCGTAGCCCCATTTAGCTTTCTTTTTCCCTTTTTTTTAACGTCCCTCTTAATGTCAATAACTGTTCATAAATGACCCCGCCTCTTTTGAGGGCCCTATAAATCCTTTCTTCTCCCCAAAAGATATTTGGGAACCTATTATTCATCCTTTTGGGGTCATTTCCTTCGATCAATTTCCTTTATATGGGAAATGTTCAAACCCTAGCACCTATCACTTAACTTTAAAATTAGCCATACAAAATGTAAAAAGGTTTGGGGGTTAGGGTAAGCAGCAACCTTTAAACCAAGACCCAATGCCTAAGCAACGAATAAGGCAAACAGATTACGGGTTGTAAAAATTGGGGGGTTGTCTACTGGAACGTCACAACGAGCACCAAGAAAGCTTAGCGGACGTGGTCGACACCCTTTTAAAACCCCAACAAATCGTCGAGAAGAAACGACAAAACTCCACTTGAAGGTGGAACACTTTTTTTGGGTGGAGACAGTCGGGTTTAAGTTATGTATAGGGCTTTTTTTCTTAGGGCGGGAAGGGGAGGCGAGGGTATGTTTTTCTGGGCTTGTAGGGGGGAATTGTTAGCCATCGGACACATCATGAAAGGTAATGGGAGCTATCCTATTATTGCCTCATCGGAGAATGATTTGGCAGATGTAGGAGTGAAGACCTGTTAGCAGGTATGGGACAGCAAAGAGATAATTGGGAAGATGGGGGGGAACCCTGGTATGTGGCATTTTGCCCAGGAGGGGATTTGGGAAATGAATGTTTCCTGAAATTTGGTGCCCAATTGTGGTTTGGTCAAACACTGAAAGGAAAATTGCAGTAACATTCATAGAAACTGGGCCCTTTCTTCTATGGCAGAAATAACATGTATGTCAGGGAGGGGGTTCACTTATCTGGGTTTTGGGGGGGGACACTGGCCAACCCAGGGGAGGGAGCTGTTAGGTCTTTTAAAATAAAATAAATATGTGGGGTTTCGTGGAAAACAATGAATTTTAGTGTACGACTTTTAATACCTTCTTCAATCACACGGGGCCAAGGGAAACCCAAAATCATTCTGGCAAACCGAGCCAGTTCTCTATTTTAAAACTAAATCTCACCCGGCCCTATTTCGGCTCTGATTACATCCCAGTCATCTTACCTCCCCAACCCTACCTCATTCCAACCACACTTTCCTTTTTCCCACAAGAACGCGACTGGAACCCTTTTAAACAACACATAGACAATATTAACCTCACCCAGACTATAACAAAAAACCTATTTTGACATCGAACTCAACTTGATCTCATCCGGACCCATTACACAACACCACAACCAATACCAAAGAAAAATCACACCCCCGTTTTCCCTTTAAACCGTCACTCAGAACAAAAAACTAATTATCTGCTACCACAACCGCTTCCTCACACACACACAGTTTAATCAAGTCGTTTGATCTCACTTACCTTAAAAAAAACATTCTACACAGTCTAGAACCCAAAACCACAACAAACACTGGTCACCTCTACAAAACGACAAACAGCGTAAAAAACACTAAAGCCCTTTTGGAATTTATCAAAAAAAAAGAGGCACTACTCCCACCAACAAATTCAAACACATCACCCACAACAACCAAAACACTCAACCCGCAGGCTGCTACCAACTCTTCAACCTCTGGGGGAAAAATCTTTCCCCCTCACCACCTCACCCCAACGTTTTTCAACACATTCAGAAAAGAACATTGGGGAAAACCTGCCACACACAAATACAACACCCGATACCACATTCATCAGACTCTCTTACCTCCTCCCAAAAACTCGACACTCCTTTCACCAAAACGACATTAAAACTCTCCTCAACACCTTCCTCCCCAAGGGTCCTGGGGCCTCTGGGCCCAAACAATATTATCCTAAAACACCTTCCTGACTCTATCATTACTGCCTACACAAAACCCCCTCAATGCCCCCTTGCTCTGGATACTTTTCCCTTTCCCCCTTTAAAGCTGCTACTGCTACCTCCTTCCTAAACCCAAAAAAGACCACTCTGATCCTAGAAACTATCGACCTATCAGCCTCCTAAACTTTAGGTAAACCTTTGAAAAAATCATCAACCATCGCCTTCGCAGATACCCGGGAAAACAACTCTCTTTACTTTTCTGATGGGGCAGTTTTTGGGTTCAGAACCACAGATCCCCAAAAAGATGCCATTAACATCATTTCAAATACTCCACATAAACACAGAACAAAGAAACAGGACAGCCCTGGTTTCAAAAGACGTTGAAAAAAACTTTTGACACTGCTGGACCAAAGGGGTCAATACAAACTCTGCACTAAAATTTAAACCGCCTCTCACTACTCGTAAACTCCCCGCAACTTTCCCAGACGGCCGTACCATGAGAATCAAATTCAAGCTGTTACTCTACACTTCACACTAAAAGCAGAGTACCCAGGGGTCTTCCTCTCCCCTACCCTCCCACTTTTATACACAACACATTTCCCAAAACCTGTAACCAAAACTCCATCCACCTAGCCATGCAACACATTACACAACTTTTCACTCATGCAATATAGAAACCCACACAAAACACAAAATGAGGGCGACAGGATACCCCCCTGGGGAAAAAAAATGGAGGATCAAAACCAATGCAGCTAAATCCCCGCATTTCATATTTAAAAAACAGAAAACTGATCCTCCTTACCTATCGATCAGAACAGCTGACACCCGCACTTTCAACCCCATGACACAATCTGCACGCCTTGGGGGTTAATTTTATACCTCACGCTGACGCGGACACATTCACTCAAGGCATGCAATAGCTAGAAGGGCCCCCGCGGCCTCTACAAAACTGAAAAATCCTCTCAACGCACCAAAATACACCTCTACAAATCCCTTTTACGTCCCCTGATAACTTACTCCCTCAGCCCTCTCCTTGCAGCAAAAACAAAATTTCTTAAACTGCAGCGGTTTCCCGAACAAGGCCTGCGCCGGGTGCTTGATGCAGATGGGAGACTTCGCCAATGCGAGTCCTACATGCCCAGTTAGCATCCCCGCGCTGAAAACTGACTGGAAGACGCTCAGTGACGTTGACAAACCGTGACCGACATGACTACTGGCCTCTCTCCCCGACAAGACTCCCAGCCCACAAACCAAAACAACCTTTTCTACTCCTTGCATGATCCTGCCCTAACCCTATTTTCAAATAACCTTTGGGTTCTCCAGAGGTACCTTCTAGACAGGTACCATTCTCTGATCCCGTTTTCCCCTTCCCTTTGGGTTAAGACATGGCTCAGTTCTACACTCCCTCTAGCTCTAAAAGTCGCATGTCCCCTTTCCCTTCCCCCCTCGCCCCCCCCCGGGGTCCCCAACCGTAGAGCCTAATTTTCTCTTCTCAAAACTGTCCCACGATCGCCTCGCTGCGGTTAAGCCCTGGCTCTATTTCCGACAAGAACACTCCTCTCCCCACTGCTCTTCGCTGTCCCTCTTCCCCCCTCATCCCATTTGGGGTCTTACCCTTTCTTCGTTCGTTCGTTCGTGCCCCTTTTTTCCAGTTCTCCTCCACCACGATGCGTGAACCTAAATCCAAGGCGAGGGCTGATTACCTCTCTTTTTATATAGTTCTACTGTCTTCTTATATGCCTAGAATCTTATTTTTTAAAGCCACTGGATGGCGAAACGCTACAAAAAAAATATCCAGATTTGCACAGTTCTTAACTTTCTATTTTCGGGATTTTTTAAACCCTTTTTTGCACAAAAAAATTTTGGTATGGGATCCGACAAGAGTGGAAAAAGACACTTATGTACAAATTTCAGGACATTTATTAAGGAAAAGTTCGCCCGAGTGACTTCTTCAGTCCTAATAAGAGAAAACTAAGAAAACGATTGATGAATGATCCCATTTTTTGCATAAGTGTCTCAATTCTTTAAACGATAAATATGGGAGAGTCAGGTGGAGTGTCGCGTGGGTAGTAGTAGTGGTAGTAGTAGAGTGAAGCAATGGGAAAAAAACACATATGCAGTTTAATGTGATCCTTATTGACAAAAGTTTCGCCCACTGTGAGACGGGTTTGGGGTTTGAGAAGGACCTGATGATATGTACAGCAGCTCCAAATGGGGGAATATCCTGTTTTTTTCATTTTTGAGAAGGGAACACCGGGCTTCTGATGGATAGCGTTAGTGACAGCAATTAGGGGAGCTTCATGCACTTCGCCTCCCCAAATCGTCTTTTTTAATCCTATTTTGCCTCACGAATTTATGAGGTTCCAAAATCGGGCTCTTTTAACACAACCCTTTTTTTCGGGCATCCTTTTTGCAAGCATTTTGTGTTCAATGATCCTAATTTCCCAAGACTGGGTGTTTTTCCCCCCAATACTTTTTCAACACCTCACATGGTATTTTTAATTCCGCACTTGTGCAAATCAGCTTTGATTTTTGTACCAAGCTTTTAAAGTTGAGACGGTAAATTTTAGCTAGTTTTCTGTCAACATTTTTTAAAACGTTTTTGTTGCAACGTTGCTGACCGGAAAACAGTAACTTGGAGGCTTTCAACTTGATTGGTGAACTCAAAAAGATAAAAAAACCGACAGATTGTTAGGAAGACACATATCAACATTAGGTATCTTTATTTCGAAACGTTTCGCCCACACAGTAGCTTCTTCAGTCGAGTACAGAAAATTGATAGAAGCAGAAAGACTTAAGACATGGGAAAACATCCCTCACCCTAAAATTTTGAGGTGGTCGTCCCTCACGGGGAAAGCATTGTTTCAAACTTTAACAATGCCTTCCCAGACTGGGGACTGACCACCTCAAAACTTTTAAAGGGGGAGGACTGATTACATCGTCTTTAATCCTTCCTTCTCAACTTTTTCCCCGTAACTCGACTGAAGAAGCCACTGTAGGCGAAACGTTTCGAAATAAAATCCTAACTGTTGCATATGGTCTTACCTAAAAACTTTATTTTGGTGTTTTTCTTTTTGATACTTCCACGTTTCCTGCTTTACTTTTTGAGTTAAAGGAAGGGGTAAAAAACTAAAAGAATGGACCCCATTAGCACAACTATCAGGGCCAACCACGCCCACTCATACCTTACCTTGATATACCTTTGAAGAATTTTTAGAGTATATCTACTCTCTGAGCCCGGGCCCTGGGGCCCGGGCCCGCCCGGGCAACCCGGGTGTTTCTGCTGGGGGCCCGCTGCCCTACATATCCATCACAGCCTGGTTATCTGGCACCCGGTGAAGATACTTGTCTAGTTTCCCTTGAAGGCTTCAAAACTTGTTCACAGTTTTTTTCGATAACTTCTGGGAAGATGTTGAAAAAGTCTGGGACCCCCGGGGTTTTATACAGTGTTCCCTTTTTGTCCCCACCGCACCCCTGCTCCTCACGGGTTTTTTTTACACTTCCCCCATATTCCCCACTCCATATGTTGTTTTTGGCAGTGTGCAGTTTGGGACCAAACCCTCGATACCTTCCAGGGGATATAATATCATGTACCTTCTCTCCTTTCCCCCCTCCAACGAGTACATGTTTTAATAAAGTTGGGAAATTACCGACAATATGTAAAGTAAAAGGACACAAGTCAACTAATGTGACATTTTTTTGTGGCAACGTTCGCTCTCCAGGAGCTTTTTAACTTGATAAACTCCTGGAGGCGAAAAAGTTGCCCCAATAAAATGTCACATTTGTTGCTTAGAGTACATTTCAAGACTTGCAGGCGTTTCCCCTATTTAGGTGCTTTACGGCTCTGTGAGCCGTAAACGATCTCTGTTTTTTTCCAGCCCGATATTTCTCCTGCCTTGAACGGGTTGTCAGCACTGACAAAAATTCTAATGAGGGAGACTAGCGATTTGAAGAGTGTCACCACTGGGAAAAATTTTCCCCTTTTTTTAAAGTTCCCCAATACCCCCTGTCACTTCCTGGCGCTGATTTTGTCTTTTATAGCTCTAAAAGAAAAAGTTCGCTGACATAATATTTCCCAGGGCTTTTTCGTGTTTATCTAAACCATTTTTTAAAAATACACAAAGTTTTAGTTTCATGACGGACTCGAGAGTTTGTTTCCCCTCATCCACAACTCTATTACCAAACCAGTGCTTTTCCTATATCCTTTCCCGAAACTGATTTTTTCTAAATTAAAAAACCTTTGCTGCAAGTTCTTGCTAAAATTTTCAGCATTTTATTTACGTCCCCTTTATTTTTTCCTTTTTCCATTTACACCTCAATCATATCCCCCTTAAATTTTACGCCTTTCTAGAAAAATGCAATTTAGGGGCCCCAGTCATCCTCATAGGGGTATTTCTGGGAAAAAATCAACTTTGTCCCTCCCCCTTTTATGATTTCCAGAGCTTTTTTTATCCTTCGTAATACGGTGCCAAAAAAGCAACATAAACTAAATGAGGGGGTAACTCGGGGAGTTTTTTCCAGGAACTTGCAAGATGGGGCTAGCCCCTTTAAAGAGTGTGTTTAAGCGTCCCTCCTTCTGGTGTTTTGCCCGGGAAGGGAGAATAAGGGGGTACACCAAAAAGGATACACCAACAAGGCGGATAAAAAACACCAACCGAGGAGGAGGTAAAAAAGCTGCATGTGAACCTGATACCTAAAAGGCGGTGGGACCCAAAACTCTCCGTGGTCCCTTTGAGAGGGAGCGAGATGCCGTGTGTGCCTTAGCCACAATCTTCAACACATCCACTGAAAATGGGGAACTACCTGAGGTATGGAAGATGGCAATTTTAGTCCCCCAACTTTAAGAAAGGGACAGATATGAGGCATTAAAATACAGACCTGTGTCACTGACGTGTATAGTAGCAAAGTCATGGAATCACTAGGGGAGTGGTGATCCCTTAGAAAGACACAAGCTATAAATGACAACCCGTACGGTTTCAGGGGAAGGGAAATCCTTGGGCTAAACCTACGGGGTTTTATGCAAGGTAACGGGAAATAAGACACGAGAGGGGAATTTGGGTAGACTGCATTTTTTTGGGGCTGCAAGGCCTCGATACATTCTTCACAAAATGTTAAAAAACAAAACTAGAGGATCAGGGACCACAACGGTAAGGACTGCAATAGATCAGAGAAAATTACAGGGGGGTAACGATCATGGTACGTGATAGGTGTCAAGTGGGCGCCTGTGACCGCGGGTTCACAAGGGTCAGTCCAGAAACCCGGGTTTTTTGGTGGATGTGAGACATAATGGAAGGGATAGACTCAAAAATGTCCCTCTTTGCAGATGAATTAGGTTTTAAAGAGGAGAATTAAAAACGGTCGAGGATCGGGAGGACACAAAGAGACCTGGGCAGGCTACAGCCTGGTCCACAACGGCTCCTTGAATTTAACCAGCCAAACAAATCATGAAGAAGGGAAGGACAAAGTAAAGTCAAGGTGGCCAAAGACTGCAAAAACCCCACTCAAGGAAAAAGATCTTGGGGGGAGTAAAAAACCATCACACTGAGGCGCACTTTCCAGATAACTGCTGCGCAACGGGCCCGGGAAACCTAAAAATAGGGATTTGGATACCTCATAAGGAACATTCAGACTCTGTACACAAACTCGGCTCAAATTTAAGTATGCGACCCTTTTGGGAAACCACACCCGGGCAAGCACGTCAAAAAATTTGAGGCAGTGCAAAGGTTTGCAACAAGACAGTCCTAAGCTAAGGGGAATAATCCTACGAAGAAAGGAAAAAGGAACTCGGCCTGACGACACGGGGGAAGAGGGGCAGGGGGGACAGATAACACATACAAAAATGCGAGGGAAATTTACAAGGTGGACAAAGACAGGAGCTCCCGAGATGGGACACCCAAAAAAAAGGGTCACAGTTTTGGAAGCTGAAAACCCGAAGTTAAAGGGATGTTTTGGAAATTTTCTTCACGTAGGTTTTTCAGGAAGTGGAATGCCTAGAAATGACGTTGGAGGCGGGGAACCCCTACATATGTAAAAACGAGTTTTATAAAGCCATGGACGGGGGAAAGGCCCGTACAATCATTTAAGGGGCGGGGGAAAAGCATACTCGACTCCTGCGCCACAACTAGGGGATACACACACACATAACACCATACACCCACACCCCACACACACACACACACACACACACACACACAACACACACATACACACACTACCACACCACACACAAAGGTGACGGAAAACAAAGACAAGAGGTGGGGGGAGGAAGACTGCTTTTTTTTTTGACTGAAAGGGCTTTTTGCACATTTCCAAAACAGGAGATTAAAGCAAAAGCTAGAGGATCAGGCAGTATAACAGGAAAGGCACCAATGGGTCAAAAATGCCCACGGGGAAGGGATCAGCGAGTCATGGTTTAAACCCTAAAAAACCCATGCCCTCTGGTACGTGAGAAGTGCCAGAGGGGCCCCCGTGACGAGCGGGGTTTCACAGGGTTAGTTCTACATCAGGCTGTTTTTTTGGGAAAAAGTGAATGACATAACGGAAGGGAAAGACCAGAATGTCCCCGTTTGCAGACGATTGAAGCAATGAGGGGAAATTCAATTAGATGAGGGCCGGGAGGACTACAAAGGAATATCGCAGGCTGCAAACAGGTCTATAACTGGGGTCATGGGGTTTAACCCACCCCTACAAAGTCATGAAATTGGGAAAAAGGAAAAAAAAAACTGCAGAGCAGGCAGGGGGGTAAAAAACTACAAGCCTCACTCAAGGAAAAGGATCTTGGGGTAGTATAATACCGGCACATCGTGGGGCACTTCAACCAAAAACTGCTGCACTATGGGGGCTGGGAAACCTAAGAAAACGTTTCCCACACCTCAGTATGGGAAACGTTTCAAGACTCTGTACACGTGTACATTAGCCCCTATTCAATACACCCCCACTATTTTTTAACCCCCACCTGGGCAACACTCAAGAAATTTTGAGAAAGTGCAAAGATTGCAACAAGACCAGTCCCCGAGCAAGGGTATGTCCTACGTGGAGAGGTTAAGGGAAATCGACCTGACGACACGGAGGACTGGAGGGATAGGGTGATTGATAACACAGGAACTGACAAGGGGGATAGGGCAGGTTGTTTCAGAGATGGGGCCAGCAACAAAGGTCACAATTTGGAAATTGAACTCAGATGACTCACAGGGGTTTAGGAAATGTTTCTTCAGTCACGAGTTGTCAGGAAGTGGAAAAGTCTGGTGAGTGACTAGTGAGGCAGGGTTGATACTAGCTTTTTGAGGTAGATAAATCTCATGGTAGGGAAAAGTGGAACCTAGTAGCGACCAGTGAAAGGCGGGACCCAAAAGCTATGAAAACGACCTGCAACCCCCAAAATAGGTGATACACACACCCACTGAACACACATATACACTCAACACAGAACACACCCACACTCAACACCCAAAAAAACTCACACACACACAAGAAACACACACTCACACAAACACAAAAACACACCTCCCACAACCCCCAATTAGGGAGTAACCCAAAAGCAAAACACACAAACACATAAAACTGCAGCATTTTGCTGATCCCCTTAAAATTTTTTGTTTAAAACATATCAAGTACCATCCCTTGTTACATAGAAGATCCCCCCCAGGCCGAGTGACTGATGACGCACGGTACGCTTGGGTGTGAGGCGACTACCTCGGTCTCAGTCGGCGTATAACACCAGTTAGCAGGACACGGCAGGGTGGGCTCCTCTCCCATTTTTCACAGTCTGACAAAAATGTTACCATCCAACAAGTGTGTCTACCTTCAAAAACCCTTTTTATCTCCTTTTTAAAACCCTACGACAACACAACACAACACACACACACACACCACAAACACACACACACACCCGCACATCCCTGAAGCGCACATCAACCAAATAACGGCGCAGCATATGGCGCCTAGCAAAATCAGAACAGCATTCCCACTCTTAATAGGAATCGTTCAGAA
>NC_069410.1:62361861-62382871 GCF_026875155.1 Cherax quadricarinatus
CCGTGTACTCGGGCCCAATTTTGGGAATTGAAAAAGGTTTGGACAAGGTTTTTCCGGCAAAGGGGGGAATGTCCTATGAAAAAAGGGTTAAAAGGGAAATGGCCACGACACGGAGGACGGAGGGTCAGGAAGACATGATAACGACATAAAAATATGCGGGGAAATGAAAAAAGGTGGAAAAAGACAGGATTTCCAGGGAGGGGACACAGAAACAAGAGGCAAAACGGGAAGTTGGAAGACTCAGATGAGCAAAGGGTGTTAGGGTATTTTTCTCATAGAGTTGTCAGGCAGTGGAATACTAGAAAAGTGACGTAGTGGAGGCGGGAACCATAATAGTTTTAAGACGAGGTTTGATAAAGCATCATGGAGCAGGGAGAGAGAGGACCCATAGAAACCCAGTGAAAGAGGCGGGGGCCAGGACTAAGAATCGACCCCTGCAACCACAAATAGTGGATACACTCAACTCATACACACACACTCAGCACACAAACACACACACACACACACACATACACACAAGACACACATAATACATACACAGCACACGCACAACACATCCAACACAGACAAACTCACACACACAACACAAAAAAACACTCAACACACAAACTCACACACACACACACACACACACACACCCCACACACACACACACACACACACCCCACACACACACACACACACACAAAATACAACACACAACATACACACAACACATATCCAACACACACACACAAACACTCAAAACAAAACACACACACACATAACTACATAGTACACAACACACACCCAACACACACACTAACACTCAACACACACACATACACATACACACAAACAAAAACACACATAATACACAATACACGCAAAAACCCCAACCCAACACACAAACCCACACACACAACACACACACACACACACACACCCCACACACACACACACACACAACACACAACACGGACAGTGATAAGGAAATGTGTAGAATTTTTAACACATACTTCCTTTTAGTTTTTAGACAGGAAGATACTAGCGATATTCTAGAAATAAATTATATAGAACAGGACGATAATAAACTATGCACGATTAGGGTCACAAGTGACATGGTCCTTAGGCAAATAGATAAATTAAAACCTAACAAATCCCCAGGCCCTGATGAACTGTACGCAAGGGTTCTAAAGGAATGTAAAGAGGAGCTTAGCAAACCTTTGGCTAATCTTTTCAACATATCACTACAAACTGGCATGGTGCCTGATAAGTGGAAAATGGCAAATGTGATAACTATTTTCAAAGCAGCGCCTGGAAGCACTTGACTTGTACTCACCAGAGCGCAGGCGAGAGAGATAATATCATAATCTACACCTGGAAGATTCTGGAGGGACTGGTCCCCAAAATGCACAAGCGTGCACCAGCAGCAACAGCCCGGTTGATCAGGCCTGATCACCAGGAGCCTGGTCTCAGACCGGGCCGCGGGGGCGTTGACCCCCGGAACTCTCTCCCGGGTTGGTTTTGAAAGACACGTAAGCAAACACTATAACATATTTATTAGAAAAATTTCGGTCCTGGGCCCCTTTATCACTCTAACTACAAGGTAGAAAGACATTATAATTAGGCGAAGTGAACTGTAGACGCACGGACCTGAGAAACAAAAACATTGGCATACATGAACTTAAGCAGCCCCAACCCAACAACACAGGAGTACATGATTTTCCATCGTCTACGGGTTCCTCATCTTTAGACAGGAGGTTGTTTTGATAAGGACCTCCCCGCATGGGCCATAGCCTCTACAGTGTTCCTCCATCTATGTTCTTAGACATTCCCCGGGTCACGTGCGTCCATCTCACCTCCGCCTAAAGATATAATGTCTTTCTACCTCTGTATTAAATGATCAAGGTCCCAGGCCGAAACTTTTTTAAAATAAATTGTATAGTGTTTGTTTAAACGTGTCTTCTAAACGCAACTTTTGTCGGTATTATACCAAGGTTTTAAATCCCCACTCTCTCCAGGTAAACTCCAGGTATATACGAAAGCAAAAGACTTGGCAGGCGATGCAACATACCCCCATGAAAAGTAAGGGCGTCACTGGTACACTAAGAGAAAACAATAAATGTCCGGGGCCCAAGACTGTTCAACAGCCTCCCACCAGCAATAAGGGGCATTACGGGAAGACCCCTGGTTGTTTTCCCAAGAGGGAGCTGGACAGATACCAAAGACGGTGCCGGATCAGCCGGCTGTGGTTCGTACGTTGGATTACGTGGGGCCCCAGCAGTAAAAGCCTCGTTGATCAGCCCTGATCCACCGGAGACCGGTCGGGGACCGGCCGCGGGAACGTTGATCCCCGGAATGCCCTCCAGGTAGATTTCCAGGTAGCAGGTGACAGGTCCTTAGCTTCGAACTATACACCAATAAGCCTAACCTACATAGGGGGAAAAATTTTTATGGAATCAATAATTGCCGGGGCAGTTCGTAGCCACCTAAAAAAGCAATAATTAATCAACGAATCTCAGCATGGTTTTACAAAGGGGCTTCCTGCCTACGAATTATTAACTTTTTCACTAAGGTATTTGGGGAGGTAGATCATGGAATATGATACTGTGTATATGGACTTCAGTAAGGCTTTTGACAGGGTCCCGCATCAGAGACTATTGAGGAAAATTAAGGCACAGGGAATTTGGAGAATTTTTTTCCTGATAGAAGCATGGTTGACAAATAGGCAGCAAGCGTTTTGCATAAATGGGGAAAACCCCGAGTGGGGAAGCGCACGACGGTGTTCCGCAGGGGCAGTGTTGGGTCCCTTGTTCACACTCTAAAATAAACGACATAGATGAGGGCATAAAGAGCGACAGAAGCAAATTTGCGAGTTACACCAAAATAGGCCATCGAATTCATTCTGACGAGGACATTAGAGCACTACAGGAAGATTTGAATAGACTGATGCAGTGTCGAGAAGTGGCAGATGCAGATTAATATGGGGCAAATGCAAAGTTCTAAATGTTGGACAGGACAATAACCATGCAACATATAAACTAAATAATGTAGATCTTAAAATTACGGATTTCGAAAAGATTAGGAGTTCTGGTAAACAGTAATCTGAAACCAAGACAACAGTTGTGATGAATGTTTGAAAAACCGACAAGTTGAAGATTGAGACACTTATGCAACACATGGGAATCTTTATTGAAGAAACGTTTTCGCCACACAGTGGCTTCATCAGTCCGATACAAAGTAGAAAGGCTAAGGAGAGGAGAAGTTTGAGGTAACAGTCCCCCAGCCTGGAGTCGATGTGTTCATCCAAACAATTCTACAAGATTGATGGACTGAACACCTGGAAGACAGGAAAAAGGAATGTAAATAGCGTGCTGAAAATATCAACCTAGACAGGACTCCAGCAATGGTTTTTAAGTTGGAAAAATTAGATTCAGAAGGATATAGGAAAGCACTGGTTTGGTAATAGAGTTGTGATGAATGGAACAAACTCCCCAAATACAGTTGACAGAACTAAACCGTTGTGAAGTTTTAAAAATAGGTTGGAAAAATAAACGAGTGGGTGTGGGTGAGTGTTAGATGGACCTGATTAGCTTGTGCTACTAGGTTCAGTTGCCGTGTTCGGTGCATGGCTTAAGCCGGTAGGAGACTTTTACCTGCCTCGCATGGCCAATAGGCCTGCTGCAGTGTTCCTTCTTTATTATGTTTAAAACACACATAATACACACACACACACTTCAACACACACACACACACCACACACACCACACACAACACACAAAACACACACATACACCCAACACACACACTCAACACACAAATACACACACACACAAACACACATAATAAAAACACAACACATACACCCAACACACACACACACACTCAATATACACACACACTCAAAACACAAACACACACCCAACACAACCTGCAACCTCAACTAGGGAGTACAACTAGGTGAGTACACACTCAACACACACAAACACAAACATACACCCAACACACACTCAATATACACACACACCTCAAAACACAAACACACACCCAACAACCTACAACCTCAACTAGGTGAGTACACACTCAACACAAACCAAAAACACACCCAACACACATCAACACACACCACTCAACAACACACACACACTAAACCACACACACACACCACACATTCACACACACACACAATACACACAACACAAACACACACTCAACACATACACCCAACACACAAACACACACATACACAATACATTCAACACACACACACACAAACACACATACACAAACACACACACCTCAACACACACACCCAACACACACACACAGTCAACACACATACACACACACACACACACACACACACACACACACACACTCAACACAGACATCCAACACACACACACACACAAACCAACACACATGGAGCTAGGAGCTAGGACAACGACCCCCTGCAACCTCAACTAGGTGAGTACACACAAACACACTCAACACACACACACACAACACACAAAACACACATTCAACACACACACAATACACACACAACACATTCAACACACACAAACACACAGAACACAAACACACACACACACACACACGCACAACAACACGCACACACTCAACACATACCCAACACACACAGAAAACACACACACACACACACACCCAACACAACACATCCAACACACACCACCAAAACAACACACAATACACACATACACAGACACACACACTCAACCACATACACACACCAACACACACACTCACACACCACAACACACTCACCACACACACCAACACACACTCACACACACACCCAACACACTCAACACACCCAACATACACTCAACACACAACCCAACACACACACACTCAAACATACATTCAACCACACACACTCAACATACACTCAACACAACACACTCAACCATACACACCCAACACACTCAACATAACACACACACTCAACACACACACTCAACATACACTCAACACCACACACACCAACACACACACACCCACACACACACTCAACATACACTCAACACACACACACCCAACACACACACATGAACACACCACACCCAACACACTGAAACACACACCCCAACACACACAACACTGAACACACACACACCCAACACACACACTGAACACACACACACCCGACACACACTGAACACACCCAACACACACACCCAACACACTCCACACACACACACTCAACACTCCACACACACCCAACACACTCCACACACACACCCAACACACTCCACACACCACACACCCAACACATCTCAACACCACACACTGAACACACTCCCACACACGCCCAACACACTCAACACACACACCCCAACCACACCCAAACACACACACCCAACACACTCCACACACACACACACCCACAAAACACCTCAACACCACACACTGACACACACACACTGAACACACTCCACACACACCCAACACACTCAACACACACATCCAACACACCCAACACACTGCACACACACACACCAACACACACTCAACACACACCCAACACACACACTGAACACACACCCAACACACACATCCAACACACCCAACACACTGAAACACACACATCCAACACACAACACACACACAACACCCAACACACTCAACTACACACACCAACACACTCATCATACACAAACACACACACCAACACACTCAACACACACAAACACACACACACACACCCAAACCCCAACACACACTCAACAACACAACAAACACACACACACCCAACACACGCAAACACACACCCAAACACACTCAACACACACAAACACACACCCAACAATCAAACACATACACACACACACCCAAACACACAAAACACATAACACACACACCAAACACACACACACACACACACCCAACACTCACACACACACACAACACCCAACACTCAACACCACACACACACACCCAACACACATCACACACCCAACACTCAACACACACACCACACACCAACACTCAAACACACACACACACCCAACACACTCGCCAACACACAAACACACACACACCAAATCACACAACACAACACACACCCAATACTCACACACAAACACACCACAAACACACACACATCTCAACACAAACACACACAACACACCCAACACACATGCAACACACACACACCCAACACTCAACACACAAAACACCCAAAAAACACTCAACACAAACACACACACACAACCCCCCAACACATCAACACAAACACACACACACCCCCCAAACACACTGCACACTCACACACACACCCAACACACACAAAACCCCACACACCCCAAAATCAACACAAATCACACAACACCAAAACACCCAAAAACCACAAACACAAAACACACACACCCAACACCAAACACACACACAAACCCAACACTCAACACACACCAACACACTCAAACACACACCCAACACCCCACACCACACACAACCAACACACACTGCACACACACCCAACACACTCAAACACACACCCAACACACACTGCACAACTCACCACACAAAACACCCAACACACACAAACACACACACAACCCAACACTCAACACACACTCACACCCAACCCCACCACACACAAAAAACACACACAAACACTCCCAACACAAAAACACAACCCAACACTCCCAAAACACACAAACACCCAACACCCCAAAACACACACTCACACACACACCAACCAACACCAAAACCCAAAACCCAACACCACGACACACACCCAACACACCAAACACACACATCCAACACCCACCCAACACACGAACACAACCCCAACACACACTCCAACACACAAACACACACACACCCAACACACTCAACATACACACACCCAACACACTCAACATACACAAACAAAACACACACCCAACACACTCAACACACACAAACACACACACACACAAACCCCAAAACTCACACACACCAAACACACACCCAACCCAACACACGCAACACACACACCCAACACACACAAACACACACACACCCCAACACCCCACACACACACCCAACACACAAACACACACACACCCAACACAAAAACAAAACACACACACACAAAACCCAAACACAAACACACACCCAACACTCAACACACATAAAAAACACACCAAAAACCCAACACAAAACACACCCAACACAAACACACACCCCCAACACACACCAAAAAACACACACACACACACACACAAACACCACAACACACCCAACACACTCGACACACACAAACACACACACACCCAACACAACACACACACACCCAACACAAAAACACTACCCCCACACAAACACAAACACACACAAACACACACAAACCCCAAAACACACTGCAACACTCACACACACCCAACACACTCAACACACCACACCCACACACTCAACCAAACACACACCCCACACACACAACACCACTGCAACTCACACACACACCCAACCCCTCAACACACACTCACCACACACCCACACACTCAACACACAACACACACACACACACCCAACACAAAACACACACACACACCCCCCAACACAAACACACACACACCCAACACTCAAACACAGACACCCAACACTCACACACCAAACACACTCAAACACACACCCAAACACACTCAACACAAACACACCACACAACACACACACCCACACACACTCCACACCACACAAAACCCACACACTCAACCCACACACCCAACACACTCAACACACAACACACACCACACACCACACACCCAACACCCCACTGCACACCACACACCCAACACACAAAACCACACACCCAACACTGAACACACACTCACAAAACACCCAACACACTCAACACAAGCACACCAACACACCCACACACTCAACACAAACACACACACACCCAACACTCAACACACAAACACACACACCCAACACCACTCAAAACATACCCAACACACACACACCCAACACACTCAACACACACACCCAACACAAACACACACACACCCAAACACTCAACACACACAAACACTCAACACACCCAACACACTCAAACACACACCCAACACACTCAACACACAAACACACAACCCAACACACACTGCACACACTCACACACACCCAACACACTCAAACACACACCCAACACTCACACACACCCAACACCACCCAAAACACACCCAACACTCAACACACACAAACACCCAACACATCAACACACACTCACACCCAACACACTCAACACACACTCAACACACACACACCCAACACTCAACACACACCCAACCACTCAAACACACACCCAACACACTCAACACACACACCCAACACACACTGCACACACTCACAACACCCAACACATTCAAACCCCAAACCCCAAAACTCACACAACCCAACACACCACCCAACACTCAACACACACCCCAAACACCAACACTCAACACACAACTCACACCAACAAAACTCAAACACACACCCAACAACACCTCAACACACCCCACACCACACCTCAACACCACACACACCCAACACCAACACACAACCAACACACTCCAAAAACACACCAACACACTCAACACACAAACACCACACACACACCAAACCCCACCCCCTGCACCACACTCACACACACCCAACCTTTCAAACACACACCCAACCTCCAAACACCCCACCACACAAACACACACACCCAACACTAACACACACAAACACCAACACTTCAACACACACTCACACCCAACACAATCAAAACACACACCTAACACAATCAACACACACACCCACACACAAACACACACACACGGGGTAGTAGGGCGCGTCTGGTCTGTTGGGTTTTCATCATAGAAGAATGTGCTGCTACCCCTCCCCTCTCCATCCCCCTCACCCTGCTGCTGCCTTCTAACTACCCTGAGGCCCCTTAGTGCCGCTCCCTTTCACTACAAAGCATCGGGCACGGGGAGGGCGGGGGAAGGCGGGAATTGGGGAAACTTGTAATACCCCCGGGTCCCCAATTTGGGCACAGAGAAAATGGATCGAGAACAGAGGTTCACCCCCGCCCCCCTCTCCTCCTACTTCATGTTGCTCCTGCTGACCCTGGGGAAGATTGGCGTCTACTGCCTTTGTAACTGTCCTCTCCTTCTCTAGCCCCGGGGTACTTGCCCTCAGTTCACTCATCTCTCCGGGGCCAGGGACGTGCTAACAGTTTGCCTCTCATCAAGCATGATCCCATAAGCTGTTCAAAATTTGCATCATTCCACTAAACGGGGATCCCCTCGGGAGAGCTGTCCTCACTTGGTAGGCAAAACATCACACATCAATTCCAATTTTTGGAAGATACCGCCAGTGGCCTTTTTATTATTACCCACAAACCCACGACTTAAGGGCAGGGACTGGCTCCCAAACCCTTCACATAAACTTAAACGCTATTTTCATCGTCATATTCAAAACCCCTTAAACCCTGCACAGTAAAAACACAATTAACATAGCTGCCTTCACAACCTGCGCACCACTTAAGCACCCATATCACAATATTTCATAATAACAAAATTTTAGCTGCCCCTCTGCCGGGCCCTATCGGCTCCCCATTTTCAAGACTTGCCTCTGTCCCGCGGTTCGTCTTGCTACCACATTCTGACCCTGGTTTCGCCACCTCCTATCCACACCACCACTCCCTTTTCCCAAAAAAGACATTTAAAAGGAACTTTTTAACCTACCTTAACAATTGTTTTCAATAATAGGGAAATAAAGAGTAGATTTAGATATATAAAAGGGGTGTGTAGGGGCGGGGTAGAAGTGGGGTGTGGTGGCCTGAGTTACTACAGCGGGAGTTATAAAGGAAATTACTGTCTTATATCGAAATTTAAACCCCCGGGACATCACTACACACAAACACCTTTCTTCACTACAACCACCACAACCAATTTTTAAACCTGAATAACTTCAACCATCATCAAAGCTGAAAAAAATTATTTAAATACAAAAAAAAGGGCAAAAATACGGGAAGAATTAAACCCTTACGTTATACAAAAAAAATTCCCAAGGGGCGCGTGATGCCTCAGTATTTTGAACGTCGACGGGTATCCATAAAATATGACCATGTACCTCTATTTTTTCACTGCTTTGATCACTTCACATGACCCACCAAGCGCGTGCGCACACGCACACCCTTTCTTTCACATCTACAAAAATAAGCGGATTACGGAGGATAAAAATTCAAATACAGGAAACTGTCTGATATACGGGAAACACTGAGGAAAAACGGTAGAGGCTTACCAAAAGGGCTCATTACTGGGACCCTTATTATTATGTTAAAATACTGGCCCACACTGTTATGAAATACAACCGGACCACTACGTTATAAAACGTGCGGGCCACTACTGTTTGATATACAGTACGGGGACCACCTCAATATACATACTGGACCATTACTGTTATATAACAGTACTGGCCATTACTTTATGATTAATACCGGACCACTACTGTTATGAATAAAACTGGGACCTTTATGTTAATAAGATAAGATTTCGTTGGGATTTTTAACCCTGAGGGTTACCCACCCGGGAAACCCCAAAAGTCAGGGGCTCATCGAGACTGTCTAACTTATTTCCAGGGGTCCTTAATCCTGTCCCCCAGGATGCACCCAACCATCACTAACCACCCCGGGACCTATTTGCTCAGGGGAACAGGGCAACAGTTAAAAACGTGTCGAAATGTTTCCACCCGCCGGAATGAACCGGGGCCCCCCGTGGTAACGGGGCTTAGCCACCAGGCCACCGGACCACACTTTTATATACGTACTGGGGCCACTATGTTTTGATATACAGTACTGGGGCCACTACGTTATATATACTTTTTGGGCCCTACTTTTGATATACAGAAATGGTGCCCCTACGTTATGATATACATACTGGGGCCACTACTGTTATAATACAATGGTGCCACTACTGTTAGAATACAGTACGGTGCCACTACGTTATATAACATCTGGTGCCACTACTGTTAATAACAGTCGGGGCCACTACGTTATGAAAAATACAGGTGCCATACTGTTTTGAATACAGTACTGGTGCCACTACTTTATGATATATAGTACGGGCCCCCTGTTATGAATTTTATACTGGGCCAACGTTAGATAACATACTGGTGCCCCATGTTATGATATACGTTGGTGCCACTCTGTTAGATAAATACTGGGGGCCACTACTGTTATGAAAACTGGTGCCACTACTGTTATGATATATATACTGGGGCCCCAACTGTTATGATAAACTGGTGTCCCTACTGTTATGATTAAAAGTATGGTGCCACTAAATTTGAAACAGTACGGGCCCTACGTTAGATATACAGTACTGGTGCCCACGTTATGATTACATACGGGGGCCACACTGTTATGAATATATACTGTGCCACACTGTTATGAAATAAGTATGGGGGCCCCACTGTTATATAACATACTGGGGCCACACGTTAGAAAAACTACTGGTGCCACTACGTTAATAAAATACTGGTTTCCACACTGTTATGATAAACTGGGGGCCACTTTCTGTTATGATAATATACTGGTCCACTACTGTTTTATAATACTGGTGTCACACTGTTATGAATATAGTACTGGTGCCACTCGTTATTATAATAGTACTGGGGCCACTACGTTAAATAAAACTGGTGCCATTACGTTTTTTTTATATATTCTGGGGCCACACTGTTTTATAAACTGGGGGCCATACGTTATAATATACAGTATGGCCACTACTTGTTAATACACATACTGTGCCCCTACTGTTATATAACAGACGGTGCCACACTGTTATATATATTACTGGTGCCACTACTGTTTTGTATATAGCTGTCCACTACTGCATGATATACAGTACTGGGCCACTACGTTATGATAACAGTACTGGGCCACTACGTTAGATATCAGTACTGGTGCCACTACTGTTTTTAAATAATATACTGGTGCCACTACTGTTTTTGAATAAGACGTGCCACTACTTTTGATTACAGACTGGGGCCACTACTGTTATGAAAAGAGACGGGGCCACTACTGTTATGAAATCTGGGCCATACGTTTTGAATACAGACGGGGCCCTACGTTATGTATACAGTACTGGGGCCCCTACTGTTATGATATTAGTACTGGTGCCACTATTGTTAGATATTATACTGTGCCACTACTGTTATGAATACAGTACTGGGCCACTACGTTTTTGATATATAGTACTGGTGCCCCTACGTTATGATATACTACGGGGCCACTAAGTTATGAATACAGTACGGGGGCCACACTGATGAATACATTCTGGTCCACTACTGTTATATAAACAGTACTGGGGCCACTACGTTATGATATACAGTACGGGCCACACTGTTAGAATATAGTACTGGGTTTAACCAACAACCCCTGGGACTTCAACGGCACTGGACAAGCACCTAAAATCAGTTCCGGGTCAGCCGGGCTGTGGCTCGTACGTTGGTTTGCGTGCAGCCAGCAGCAACAGCCTGGTTGATCAGGCTCTGATCCACCAGGAGGCCTGGTCACAGACCGGGCCGCGGGGCATTGACCCCGGAATCCTCTCCATCTAAACTCCAGGTGCCACTACTGTTATGATATATAGTACTGGTGCCACTACTGTTATGATATATAGTACTGGTGCCACTACTGTTATGATATATAGTACTGGTGCCACTGTTATATACAGTACTGGTGCCACTACTGTTATGATATATAGTACTGGTGCCACTACTGTTATGACATATAGTACTGGTGCCACTACTGTTATGATAACAGTACAGAGACCACTACTGTTATGATAAACAGTACTGGTGCCACTGCTGTTATGATATACAGTACTGGACCACTACTGTTATGATATACAGTACTGGGACCACTACTTTTATGAAATACAGTAATGGACCACTACTGTTATGATATACAGTACTGGGACCATTAACTGTTATTATATACAATACTGGGACCATTACTGTTATGATATGCAGTACTGGAACCACTATCGTGTCCCGTAGCTCGATCACTAGCGTTCTCACTCACACACTGAGGTCCGGAGTTCGAATCTCTTCTGGTACGGCTGGAAAACATGAGGGAGCGTTTCCGTAAGCCACCTGGTGTCCCTGTTCACCCATCCACTAGGAATTTTTATTGACCTAAGAAAAGCTTTTGACACAGTAAACCACGAAATCCTACTCCACAAACTTGACCACTACGGAATAAGAGGCCATGCGCTTGCTTATTTCAAATCTTACATTACTAATAGGTATCAGTACGTCACCATTAAAGACACAGCATCACAACACGGCCACTTGATACTGGAGTTCCGCAGGGAAGTGTCCTTGGTCCCCTGCTCTTCCTCATATACAATCAATGACCTTCCAAACGTATCCCAACACCTGAAACCCATTCTCTTTGCTGATGACACGACTTAGTACAGTACTGGGACCACTATTAAATTTTAAATAGTACTGGGGCCACTACTTTTATGATATACAGTAATGGGACCAATACTGTTATGATATCAGTACTGGGACCCCCTACTTTTATGACAGTACTGGGACCACTATTTTTATGATGTATATATTGGGACCACTATTATGATATACATACTGGGACTACTACTGTTATTAATTTCAGTACTGGGACCCCTACTGTTATAAACCCCCAATTTAAACCCCCAGTCCGATGACATTCTTCTTTGCAAATATACAGGGTCTAAAGCAGCAACGAACAACAAAATACCTTTCATCCGTGGACTGCTTGCAGAGGCAAATGCAATGTTTGCCCGCTTTCCACAGAGACCCACATAAAGGATCACTTGGACAACGAAAAAAACGGATCCCAGGTTACAACCTATGCAGAAAGCGACAGAGTGAACAGTCAAAAGGGGGATGGGGTTAGTCTGTATATCGCAAGTCCCCTTATTTGCACAGAAACTGCTTAAAAGCCTCAAATGATGTAGTGGAAGTTTTAACAGTAAAGATCGGAACCAAAACCGTCACTGTGGTAGTCTACAAGCCTCCGGATGTAACGTCCCAGCAATTTTCCAGGAACAGCTGTTAAAAATTGACCACTGTCTGGAAAATCTTCAGGGGTCCTCCCCAACATCTTGCTCCTGGGGGGTTTCAACTTGAGGCACCTAAAATGGGGGAATATAAAAAGTTTTTGCAGTATAACACCAGGAGGCAGCCTACGAGACCTCAACACACATGAGTTTTAAATCTCTGCACAAAATTTTAAATTAAAAAACCCCAAATAATAGAGCCTACAAGTGGAGAATACACTAACCCATCCACTACAATGATGTCGATTTTAAATGTCCCATATCAATAACAATATACTCAATCACAAACCCAATGAGGTTTAACATGAGCGCGGGCCCCGACCGAAAAATGAGATCAGTCACTAGGGAGCCTTCACCAACCTCAAATTCAATAACAAAAACAAAAGAAATCAAGTCCTAAACGATATAAACTGGGAAGATAGACTAAACAACCACAGACCCCAACTTATGCCTAGAACAAACAGATTAACTCGGTGCACTCGATGTATGCTCAAGGCTTATCCTTTAAGAAAAAGAAGTAGATGTAAAATAGAAAGAGACAGGCTCTCCCTTTACAGGCGACGGAAAAGAATAACAGAGGGGCTAAAAGAGGCCAATGTATCTGAAATGGTAGGGAGTCCTGGTCAGAGAAATAGCAAGCATCGAACTTAAGCTAAAGGATTCTTATAGGAGTCGGGAAATTTGCGGGAAGAACTAAAAGCCAAAAAATGAAATCGAAAGAAACCCAAAGTATTCTTTTCTTATGCCAAATCAAAGTCGAGAACAACATCCAGTATGGGCCCCTATTTAAACAAGATGGGTCCTACACAGATGACACAAGGAAATGAGTGACTATTCAAGTCCCAAATGACTCAGTTTTTAGCAAGCCACTAACCACACTTAAGCCCGAAGATCAAAATGAATTTTTATGAGAGAGCCACAGAATTTGGTAAACACAAGCCTATCTGATGTTATCCTGACGTCAAATGACTTCGAACAGACGATAAATGACATGCCCATGCACTCTGCCCCAGGGCCAGACTCGTGGAACTCCGTGTTCATCAAGAACTACAAGAAGCCCCTATCACGAGCCTTTTACCATCATATGGAGAGGGAGTATGGACACGGGTCGTCCCACCTAAAAACAACAGACATAGCCCCCACCACAAAGGGGGCAGTAAAAGCAATAGCAAAGAACTACAGAACCGATAGCACAACATCCATATCATAAAAATCTTTGAAAGGGTCCTAAGAAGCAAGATCGCCACCCATCTAGATACCCATCAATTACACAACCCAGGGCAACATGAGTTTAGAGCAGTACGCTCCTGTCTGCCCCAACTACTGGATCACTACGACAAGGTCCTAGATGCACTAGAAGACAAAAAGAATGCAGATGTAATATATACAGACTTTGCAAAAGCCTTCGACAAGAGTGACCATGGAGTAATAGCGCACAAAATGCGTGCTAAAGGAATAAACAGGAAAAGTTGGTAGATGGATCTATAATTTTACTCACAAACAGAACACAAAGAGTAGTAGTCAACAGAGTAAAGTCCGAGGCAGCTACGGTGAAAAGCTCTGTTCCACAAGGCACAGTACTCGCTCCCATCTTGTTTTTCATCCCATAATCTGACATAGACAAGGATTCAGCCACAGCACCGTGTCTTCCTTTGCAGATGAACACCCGAATCTGCATGACAGTGTCTTCCGCTGCAGACACTGCAAGGCTCCAGGGAGACATCAAGCAAATCTTTCAATGGGCTGAAGAAAACAATATGAAGTTCAACGATGAGAAATTCAATTACTACCGATATGGTAAACATGAGGAAATTAAAACTTCAGAGTACAAAACAAATTCCTTCCACAAAATGAAGCGAAAAACCAACGTCAAAGACCTGGGAGTGATCATGTTGGAGGATCTCACCATAACATTGTATCAATCGCATCTGCTAGAAAAATGACAGGATGATAACGAGAACCTTCAAAACTAGGGAGGCCAAGCCCATGATGACACTCTTCAGGTCGCTTGTTCTATCTAGATGGAATATTGCTGCACACTAACAGCACCTTTCAAGGCAGTGAAATTGCTGACCTAGAAAATGTACAGAGAACCTTCACGGCAACACATAACGGAGATAAAACACCTCAATTACTGAAGCGCTTGAAGTTCCTGAACCTGTACTCCCTGGAACGCAGGCGGGAGAGATACATGATTATATACACCTGGAAAATCCTAGAGGGACTAGTACCGAACTTGCACACGAAAATCACTCACAACGAAAGAAAAGACTTGGCAGACGATGCAACATCCCCCCAATGAAAAGCAGGGTGTCACTAGCACGTTAAGAGACAATACAATAAGTGTCAGGGGGCCCAAGACTGTTCACCTGCCTCCCACCATACATAAGGGGGATTACCAATAGACCCTGGCTGTCTTCAAGCAGGCACTGGAGAAGCACTTAAAGTCGGTAATCTGACCAGCCGGGCTGTGGCTCGTATGTTGGATTGCATGCAGCCAGCAGTAACAGTAGGTTGAAACAGGCTCTGATCCACCAGGAGGCCCGGTCACAGACCGGGTCGCACTTATGCCGTATCCTATTCAAGATTGATGGGCTGACCACATCGACTCAAGGCTGAGGGATTGATTACCTCATTCTCCTCCTGTTCAAGTTTCTCCTTTGTATGGACTGATGAAACCACTGTGTGGCGAAACGTTTCCTCAATAAAGATACCCAGAATTGCACATGTGTCTAATTTATAAAGTTTGGTACTAATCCCTCTAAGATTTTCCAAAGTATATAATCATGTATCTCTCCCGTCTGCGCTCTAGACAGTACGGGTTCAGGAACTTCAATCGTTCTCAGTAATTGAGTAACTGATCAGGTGGAACCAGAAGTTCATCAGTTCACTTTACTGTCTTATTTGGAACAGCCCCTTTTTAGTTTTTTTAAAACACTTTTTTGAAAGGTACGTGAGTTGTCCATAAATGTCGAAGTTTGGCGTGATAAAGGATAACAGTAAAAGTTGGTAGATGGAT
This sequence comes from Cherax quadricarinatus, assembly GCF_026875155.1. NCBI lineage: Eukaryota > Metazoa > Arthropoda > Malacostraca > Decapoda > Parastacidae > Cherax > Cherax quadricarinatus. The sequence goes on from NC_069410.1 coordinate 62,378,947, forward strand.
CTATAACTTCGTCACAAACAGAACACAAAGAGTAATAGTCAACAGAGTAAAGTCTGAGGCAGCTACGGTGAAAAGCTCTGTTCCACAAGGCACAGTACTCGCTCCCATTCTATTCGTCATCCACATATCCCTCCCTCATATCGCTAGCGCACTCAGCTCACACACCGAGGTCCGGGGTTCGAAACTCCTCGGTAAGGCTGTAAAACATTAGGGACGTGTTTCCATAAGACACCTGTTGTCTCTGTTCACCCATCAGTGTAAAATAGGTACCTGGGTGTTAGTCGATTGGTGTGAGTCACATCCTGGGACAAAACTGACCTAATTTGCCCGAAATGCTCAGCATAGCAAGAGACTCTGTATATAGTAGTATGTCACTGATGTATATAGTAGTATGACACTGATGTAAAATAGTAGTATGTCACTGATGATATAGTAGTATGCCCACTGATGAAATATAGTAGTATGTCACGATGTATATAGTAGTATGTCACTGATGTATATAGTAGTATGTCACTGATGTATATAGTAGTATGTCACTGATGTCAGCATACTATGTACATGTACTTGTATAAATAAAGATATTAGGGTAAGCCATAGTTTCCGTTTTTTTTCCTTTGCGGATGACACCTGGATCACCATGGCAGTGACCTGGATCACCATGGAAAGTGACCTGGATCCACCATGGCAGTGACCGGGATCCCCAAAGGCAGTGAACCGGATCACCATGGCAGTGACCTGGATCACCATGGCAGTGACCTGGATCACCATGGCAGTGACCGGGAAACACCATGGCAGTGACCTTGATCACCATGGCAGTGACCTGGATCACCATGGCAGTGACCTGGATCACCATGGCAGTGACCTCCATCGAAGAAAACCGCAAGGCTAAGCGGACATAAACCCAAAAAATCTCCAAATGGGTCACTCAAAACAAATAAGTTCAATGAAGAGAAATTTCAACTACTCAGATATGGAAAACGTGAGGTAATTAAAACTATCAGGTATACACAAATTCAAAACCACACAGTAGAGCGAAAAGGTAATTGAAGGACCTGGGAGTGATAATGTCAGAGGATGTCACCTACAAAGACCACAACAATGTATCTGCCGCATCTGCTAGAAAAAATGATAGGATAGATAATGAAAAACCTTCAAACTAGGGGCGGCCCCAAACCCATGTGATTATCTTCAAATAACTTTTTCTCTCTAGGCTGCAATACTGCGTACACTAAACTACCCCCTTCAAGGCTGGCGACATTGCAGACTTGGAGAGTGTACAAAGAACTCTCAAAGGTACACATAAGTACAAAAACACCTAAATTACTGGGAACGATTGAAGTCCCTTGATTTGTATTCCCTGGAATGGAGATGAGAAAGATGCACGATAATATGCACTTGGAAAATCCTAGAGGGATTAGTTACCAAAACCGCACACAAAAAAATCACTCGGCAGGAGATGCAACATTCCCTAATGAAAAGCAGGGGCGCCACGAGCATACGGGAAAACAACACAGTAAGTGTCAGGGCCAAGACTGTTCCCAACTGCCTCCCAGCATACATTAGGTGGTTTACCAGTAACCCCTGGCTGTCTTCAAGAAGCACTGAACAGGTACTTAAAGTCAGTACCTAACCAGCCGGCTGTGGTTTGAAACTCATTTTTGTGTGCGGCCAGCAGTAACATCCTGGTTGATCAGATCCTGATCCACCATGAGGCCCTGGTCTCAAACCGACCCCGGGGGGAGGTGACCCTCGAAACCTTCCCCAAGGCAAAATCCAGGTAACCCCCTCCTGAACATATTTCACCCCGAAATGTCACTCGTCAATCCATGAAAGAAAATGCTACAACGCATACTGCCAGGCCCCATCGTCTAAAGGGGGCAAGAAGACCCCATTATTATTAGTATAATAAAAAAGAAGCGCTAAGCCACAAGGACATACAGCACAAGAAACACAGATCACCAACTATCCAGAGAAAGATTTTTTAAATGCCCCAAAAGGAAAAAATGACTGGCAAGAAATGACAGAAATGTTACAAAAAACCCAAATTTAAAACATTTCTGGGGCAGAGGCCTCCACTCCAGAACAACAGATATTAGAGCCAGCAAATAAAACCCTTTAAATTCCATCAATAAACGACATTTGTCTTTTCAAACAACAAACAAAATTCCTTACATCAAGGGGACTGCCCATGAATCAAATCCAATGTTTGCAGCTTTCACAAGACCCTAAGTTTTATAACCTGCATGAACTGTATCACTGTAACAACAAGAGCATTTTTCACCCCATTTAATATCACATACCTGCAAGTCCCTCCCAAGAAGCTCATTGCTAGTAATACCTTCCTTAAATCACTTTTTTAAAGCAACTCCTCAAGGAGAAATTTTTCTCCCTAGTTGGTAGAAAATAAGTTATCACAATTTATATACACTGATGGATCAAAACAGGAGTCTTCTGGCAGGGCTGCATCTGCTCTTGTTGCCACCTCCCTAGTTAAGAACGATAAAAAATTTTTGAGTTAGGCATAAGATTAACAACTGGGCGCTAAAGCTAACCTAGACAACCAAGCTTGACTCTGTCATAATTACTGATTCTATGTAAATCATTGAAGGCTCTTGACTCATACGATGACTCCAACAACATGCCATTGGAGAAGCCAGTACAGATACTCAAAAATCAGGGACAAAGGAATCAATGTACAATTGCTATGGATCCCATCACACATTGGATTACTCCTTCATGATAAAGTTGAAAATGTTAGCCAAGAAGAGTACCCAAGGGAGAATGTAGAATAATAACTTTGGTATAACTGTCTACATTTGGAATAATATTAGGAGAGAAGTAAATAATGAAAATGATTGTTATAGGAATGCCCAAATTTGAAGCCTGAGTAATCTATAACCCACTATGATAACAAAGAACGTAGATAAGTTTATGGAGCAACGTGCAATGTGAACAGACTGACTGATGTGTAGTGGCCCAGGCTTAGGCTTGGTCAGGGAAAAATGGGAGATGCAGTTCAATGTAGATAAATGCAAGGTTCTGAAGCTTGGGGGTGCCCATAACCCTAGTTTCTTATAAGTTAAATGATGTAGAACTTAGCCATACAGAATTTCGAAAAGGACTTGGGGGTTATGGTGAGCAGCAACCTTAAACCAAGACAGCAATGCCTAAGCGTACGTAATAAGGCAAATAGATTACTGGGATTTATATCAAGAAGTGTAAGCAACACAAGTCCAGAGGTCATACTGCAGCTTTATACATCATTAGTAAGGCCTCACCTAGATTATGCAGCTCAGTTCTGGTCTCCGTATTACAAAATGGACTTAAATTCGTTAGAAAACATTCAGCGTAGGATGACTAAATTAATACATAGCATTAGAAATCTTAAATGTAAATTATGTGATCAGGCATATGGTCACTGTCTTGAACACTGTGTGCTTAATTGTCCACTTGTTGAGGAATACAGAGATAGACAATATAATAATCTATGTGACATGTCAAGATATCTTATTAATGAAAATAAGATACCAGATATACTAAGCAAATTTCCTAAATTTGCTTGTAACAGATAAGTGAACTATAGATATGTAGATATAAATCCATATGTATTCATGTTAACCCCTTGGGCCTAGTTCCTGGGCATTTTTGTATCCATATGCTCTTTGCGCTACCGTCCCCCAGGATGGATATGGGGTTTCACAATAAACTAGCCACTTCGGTGGCAAAACCCAAACAGAACCCACATAAAGGATAATTTTGAAACGAAATATGGATCCCAAGTTATAACTTATTCAATGCCACAGACTAAACAGGCAACATGAGGGGGGGGGTGTTGGCCTGTGTGGAAAATACTGGGAAATTTTCCAGAAATTCAGTATTTATATGTAAATAGATGGCCATTCTGTATTTTAAAAATATTTAAGTA
>NC_069410.1:62383371-62405871 GCF_026875155.1 Cherax quadricarinatus
TTTTGTCTTTTCCCACGCCCTTCCTGTCTCTCTGTAAAAAATTCCCTTAAATCTCCTGTTCAGTCCTCTTTTTCCCCCTGATCTTTTCTTGTGAGTTCTCCACCTTTGTCCTTAATTGATCCCCGGTTTTGACTGTTGTTTTCCTCTGAGTGGCTATACAACAGTTTCGGGAGTCTTGATTCTGATGCTATTATTTTCATACTGTCGTGGGCCCCCTCCTTCCCTGTGCGACTCATTCCTGGCTTGCGACTGTTCCCCCTATTTTCGTGTGTTCTTGCCTTTGTACTTTTTCCATTCTCTATTGCACTTTGTTTTTGCCCCCTTTTACACCGTGGGGTAAACCGGGGGCTTGTTTCTGGCTTCCCGTTGTTACTGTTGCCCTTGGGGAATGAATTTTTCCAGCCTCCTTGATTTTGTTGCTACTTTCTCATTTCTTTACTGGTTTTCCTGTCAGTTCTCTGCCCCACTGGACCTCCGCGGGAAGTTCTTAACCCTAGTGTCCCCTCTTTTAAGTCAGGCTTTTCCCATTCTACCCCTGTTATTCTTCCACTTGCGTTACTATGTATTCAAAGCACAAACCTTGGTCGCTAGCTCCTAGGGACTCTATATGATGTCCTCAATGTCTAAGCTGCCCAGGGTAAAACCCAAGGCCCAATCTTGCTGGTTCACCCTCCCCTCCATTTGGGTAGTGTCCTTAAATGTTGGTGCATGGGTTTTCCAGCACCTTTTCCCCAAATCCTGGTTTCCCCATGTTTCGGGACCCCATGTGGCTCCAGGTTTTCCCAGTCAATCTCCTGTTTTAAAAACCCCCAAAACCCAGAACTTTGCTTGTGGAGTGAGCTCTTTTTCCCACTCAGCAAAAATGTCCCCCATTGCTTGTTGCTCTCTTTTTTTTTCCTCTCTTGGCCCCCTGCAGTTCTGTGGTGGATTTTACTCATGCAATGACCACTTTGTGTTCCCCAGACTGAAGTGTACCTCATGTAGTCTTTTCTCCCGTCTCATCTATTCCTTCCATTTTTTCGAAATTTCCCCTTGTTTTTTTTCGGAGAGAAAACCCCCCTCCCCCCCTGCCCCCCTTTTATCTTTCCTCATGATTGGTATCTGGTTTGGGAAAAATTGATCTGTTATTGTCTCCCTGAGTTTTGTTTTGTAACTGCTATGATGTCGGGGGTTTTTCATTGATTTTTCTTGCCATTCCCCATGTTTATTCGTTAATCCCTCTGCTTTGTGTACCAAACCCTTTAAATTTTGTTTAATACGTAATGTGGGGGGGGGTGGGGAAAAGAGGGATCGGTGTGTGATGGTTGGTTTGGATTGTTCAGTTGCCTTGGGGGTGTCGTGGCTGGAGTCCTTCTGCAGGTGTTTCTGGGGGGTGCGCTTGTCCTTCCATTTGATCCTGGGTTATTCTGCTCTCCTTTTTCATTTCCTCCATTTCTCCTTTCGTTTTGAACTCTCTCTTTCATTGTCTTCCTTTCGTCCTGTGTTCTGTCTCGGTCGAGGTACACACTCCGGAACTCCTGCTTGCCTCTCAGCCGTGCTTTCTCCTGCAGGATCATGGTTCGGGTTGATTCTGCCTTGAAAATTACTTTGAGAGGCCGATTCCTTTTCTTTGTGAACACCCAATTCTCCGAAAAATTTGCCACCTGGGTCATGTCCCTCGCCTATCACCTTCATGATGTCTTCAATCACTTTTTTCTCCTCTGCTTTCTTTCATCATAAGTTTCCCCTTTAGCTTCGTCTAGCCATAGACAAACACGGATCTCTCCCTTTCCACTCCCACTGTGACTCCCATTGCATCCTCTGATGTGTTTTAGTTCCTTCCGTGGAGTGTTCCTTCCTTCAGTCCCTTCCCTCGTTATAGCCCTATGCTTCTTGGTTTATCCTTCCTGCTCACTGCTCCTGGCCCCACAGGTATCTGGTAAGGTCCTTGCACATGTCCTAGTTCCTTCAATGTCTTCCAACCTCTCTTTCTGTCTAGAGTGCTCCCTGTCTTTGTTTTGGCCCAATGTGGGTTTGACAGGACCTCTGCATACAGTTTAGTTTCCATGCTTCCTTCGGACCTGTTGTCTGTGTTCGATGTAGCCATTGCCGATGCTACTTCTGTGTGTATGAGTGTGTGTGCATGTGTGTGTATGAGTTTGTGTATGTGTGTGTGTGTGTGTGTGTGTGTGTGTGTGTGTGTGTGTGTGTGTGTGTGTGTGTGTGTGTGTGTGTGTGTGTGTGTGTGTGTGTTTATGTGTGTGTGTGTGTATGAATTTGTATGTGTGTGTGTGTGTGTGTGTGTGTGTGAGTGAGAGAGAGACTCAGCATCAACATTTGCACCAATAACTCACTACAGTTGTGACCGGGTGTGGAAGTGTGAATTGCTCATTACTCTAAAATTTGTTCATGATTGCAGCCATGTATAAACATAAGTAACCATTCTTACAGTATTCATTACCTTTGTAACTTGTGAGTTCATTACCTTTGTAACTTGTGAGTTCATTACCTTGTACCTAGTTCAGCCATCAAAACTTTGGAGCCCGGTCCCTGGACCCATTGTGTACCTCTGTAATCTGTAAATACCTTTGAGAGCTTATCTGAGGTTCCTGGAGCTGTCTTGTCCAGTCGTCTGATATCTCAAGTTATGCAGGAATGCACATCCACCAATTTCGTCTCCTATTTGTAAGGTGTCAACACAATTTTAACCTCTAGAGCACGAAAAATTCTTCCCATTACACCAACGTTTGTACAAAATTCAAAACCAAGATGGTGAGAGTCGTCTGCGCAGACGCAGGCTTTCCATTTCTATGACATAAATATTATTAAATACAGAATGGCCATCTATTTACATATAAATACTGAATTTCTGGAAAATATATACAGTATTTTCCACACAGGCCAACACCCCCCCCCCTCTCATGTTGCCTGTTTAGTCTGTCGCATCTGAATAAGTTATAACTTGGGATCCATATTTCGTTGTCAAAATTATCCTTTATGTGGGTCTCTGTTTAGGTTTTGCCACCGAAGTGGCTAGTTTATTGTGCACCCCATATCCATCCTGTGGACGGTAGCGCAAGAGCATATGGATACAAAAAATGCCCAGGAACTAGGCCCCAAGGGGTTAACATGAATACATATGGATTTATATCTACATATCTATAGTTCCCTTATCTGTTACAAGCAAATTTAGGAAATTTGCTTAGTATATCTGGTATCTTATTTTCATTAATAAGATATCTTGACATGTCACATAGGTTATTATATTGTCTATCTCTGTATTCCTCAATAAGTGGACAATTAAGCACATAGTGTTCAAGACAGTGACCATATGCCTGATCACATAATTTACATTTAGTTTGATCATCATATGTGTGTCTCCCAAACTGCCAGAGGTACTTGTAACCAAGCCTAAGCCTGGCCACTACATCAGTCAGTACTTGTAACCAAGCCTAAGCCTGGCCACTACAACATCAGTCAGTACTTGTAACCAAGCCTAAGCCTGGCCACTACAACATCAGTAAGTACTTGTAACCAAGCCTAAGCCTGGCCACTACAACATCAGTCAGAACTTACATAAGAACATAAGAACATAAGAAAGGAGGAACACTGCAGGAGGCCTCCTGGCCCATACTAGGCAGGTCCTTTACAATTCATCCCACTAACAAAACATTTGCCCAACCCAATTTTCAATGTCACCCAAGAAATAAGCTCTGATGTGAAAGTCCCACTCAAATCCAACCCCTCCCACTCATGTACTTATCCAACCTAGATTTGAAACTACCCAAAGTCCCAGCCTCAATAACCCAACTAGGTAGACTGTTCCACAACTCCCTATTTCCAAACCCAAGTTACTTTCCCATGTCCTTTCTAAATCTAAACTTATCTAATTTTAAAATCCATTACGCGGGATTCTCTCTTAGTACATCCTGAAGACTTATTAATATCCCTTTATTAATACTATCTCTTATAACTTCATCAGGTCTTCCCTCATCTTGTCTAACATGAATGTAACTTAGAGTCTTCAATCTTTCTTTCTAGGAAGATTTCTAATGCTATGTATTAATTTTAGTCATCTACGCTAATTTTTCTAACGAATTTAAGTCCATTTTGTAATACGGAGACCAGAACTGAGCTGCATAATCTAGGTGAGGCCTTACTAATGATGTATAAAGCTGCAGTATGACCTCTGGACTTCTGTTGCTTACACTTCTTGATATAAATCCCAGTAATCTATTTGCCTTATTACGTACGCTTAGGCATTGCTGTCTTGGTTTAAGGTTGCTGCTCACCATAACCCCCAAGTCCTTTTTGCAATCTGTATGGCTAAGTTCTACATCATTTAACTTATAAGTACTAGGGTTATGGGCACTCCCAAGCTTCAGAACCTTGCATTTATCTACATTGAACTGCATCTGCCACTTTTCTGACCAAGCCTAAGCCTGGCCACTACAACATCAGTCAGTACTTGTAACCAAGCCTAAGCCTGGCCACTACAACATCAGTCAGTCTGTTCACATTGCACGTTGCTCCATAAACTTATCTACGTTCATGTTATCATAGTGGGTTATAGATCTACTCAGGCTTCTAATTGCATTCCTATAACAATCATTTTCATTATTTACTTCTCTCCTAATATTATTCCTAATGCTAGACACAGTTATACCAAAGTTATATTCTACATTCTCCCTCTGGGTACTCTTCTTGGCTAACATATCAACTTTATCATGAAGGAGTAATCCAATGTGTGATGGGATCCATAGCAATTGTACATTGATTCCTTTGTCCCTGATTTTTGAGTATCTGTACCTGGCTTCTCCAATGAGCATGTTGTTGGAGTCATCGTATGAGTCAAGAGCCTTCAATGATGACATAGAATCAGTAATTATGACAGAGTCAAGCTTGGTGTCATAGGTTAGCTTTAGCGCCCAGTTGTTAATTCTTATGCTAACTCAAATTTATTATCGTTCTTAACTAGGGAGGTGGCAACAAGAGCAGATGCAGCCCTGCCAGAAGACTCCTGTTTAGATCCATCAGTGTATATAACTTGTGATAACTTATTACTACCAACTAGGAGAGAAATTTCTCCTTGAGGAGTTGCTTTAACAAGTGATTTAAGGAAGGTATTACTAGCAATGAGCTTCTTGGGAGGGACTTGCAGGTATGTGATATTAAATGGGGTGAAATGCTCTTGTTGTCTACAGTGATACAGTTCATGCAGGTTATAAAACTTAGGGTCTCTGTGAAAGCTGCAAACATTGGATTTGATTCCATGGGCAGTCCCTTGATGTAAGGAATTTTGTTTGTTGTTTGAAAAGACAAATGTCGTTATATTGATGGAATTTAAAGGGGTTTTATTTGCTGGCTCTAATATCTGTTGTTCTGGAGTGAAGGCCTCTGCTCCAGAAATGTTTTCAATAGGTGTAACATTTCTGTCATTTCTTGCCAGTCATTTTTTCCTTTCTGGCACTAAAAAATCTTTCTCTGGATAGTCTGGCTGATCTGTGTCTTCTTGTGCTGTATAGTCCTTGTGGCTTAGCGCTTCTTTTTTATTATACTAATAATAATGTGTCTTCTTGTCCCCTTTAGACGATGTGCCTGGCAGTATGCGTTGTAGCATTTTCTTTCATGGATTGACGAGTGACATTTCGGGGTGAAATATGTTACAGGAGGGGGTTACCTGGATTTTGCCTTGAGAAGGTTTCGAGGGTCACCTCCCCCGCGGCTCGGTTTGAGACCAGGCCTCATGGTGGATCAGGATCTGATCAACCAGGATGTTACTGCTGGCCGCACACAAACTGACGTACAAACCACAGCCCGGCTGGTTAGGTACTGACTTTAAGTACCTGTTCAGTGCCTTCTTGAAGACAGCCAGGTGTCTACTGGTAATCCACCTAATGTATGCTGGGAGGCAGTTGAACAGTCTTGGGCCCCTGACACTTACTGTGTTGTCTCTCAGTATGCTCGTGGCGCCCCTGCTTTTCATTAGGGAATGTTGCATCTCCTGCCGAGTGATTTTTCGTGTGCAGGTTTGGTACTAATCCCTCTAGGATTTTCCAAGTGCATATTATCGTGCATCTTTCTCATCTCCATTCCAGGGAATACAAATCAAGGGACTTCAATCGTTCCCAGTAATTTAGGTGTTATTGTACTTATGTGTACCGTGAGAGTTCTTTGTACACTCTCCAAGTCTGCAATGTCGCCAGCCTTGAAGGGGGTAGTTAGTGTACAGCAGTATTGCAGCCTAGAGAGAACAAGTTATTTGAAGAGAATCATCATGGGCTTGGCGTCCCTAGTTTTGAAGGTTCTCATTATCTATCCTATCATTTTTCTAGCAGATGCGGCAGATACATTGTTGTGGTCTTTGTAGGCGACATCCTCTGACATTATCACTCCCAGGTCCTTCACATTACCTTTTCGCTCTACTGTGTGGTTAGAATTTGTCGTATACCCTGATAGTTTTAATTACCTCACGTTTTCCATATCTGAGTAGTTGAAATTTCTCTTCATTGAACTTCATATTGTTTTGAGTGGCCCATTTGAAGATTTGGTTGATGTCCGCTTAGCCTCGCGGTGTCTTCGATGGAGGTCACTGCCATGGTGATCCAGGTCACTGCCATGGTGATCCAGGTCACTGCCATGGTGATCCAGGTCACTGCCATGGTGATCCAGGTCACTGCCATGGTGATCCAGGTCACTGCCATGGTGATCCAGGTCACTGCCATGGTGATCCAGGTCACTGCCATGGTGATCCAGGTCACTTGCCATGGTGATCCAGGTCACTGCCATGGTGATCCAGGTCACTGCCATGGTGATCCAGGTCACTTTCCATGGTGATCCAGGTCACTGCCATGGTGATCCAGGTCACTGCCATGGTGATCCAGGTCACTGCCATGGTGATCCAGGTCACTGCCATGGTGATCCAGGTCACTGCCATGGTGATCCAGGTCACTGCCATGGTGATCCGGTCACTGCCATGGTGATCCAGGTCACTGCCATGGTGTCCAGGTCACTGCCATGGTGATCCAGGTCACTGCCATGGTGATCCAGGTCACTGCCATGGTGATCCAGGTCACTGCCATGGTGATCCAGGTCACTGCCATGGTGATCCAGGTCACTGCCATGGTGATCCAGGTCACTGCCATGGTGATTCCAGGTCACTGCCATGGTGACCAGGTCACTGCCATGGTGATCCAGGTCACTGCCATGGTGATCCAGGTCACTGCCATGGTGATCCAGGTCACTGCCATGGTGATCCAGGTCACTGCCATGGTGATCCAGGTCACTGCCATGGTGATCCAGGTCACTGCCATGGTGACCAGGTCACTGCCATGGTGATCCAGGTCACTGCCATGGTGATCCAGGTCACTGCCATGGTGATCCAGGTCACTGCCATGGTGATCCAGGTCACTGCCATGGTGATCCAGGTCACTGCCATGGTGATCCAGGTGTCATCCACAAAGGAAGAAACAGAACTATGGCTTACAAAATATCTTTATTTACTACAAGTACATGTACATAGTATGCAGGCTAGCTGACATCACTGACATACTACTATATACATCAGTGACATACTACTATATACATCAGTGACATACTACTATATACATCAGTGACATACTACTATATACATCAGTGACATACTTCTATATACATCAGTGACATACTACTATATACATCACTGACATACTACTATATACATCAGTGACATACTACTATATACATCAGTGACATACTACTATATACATCAGTGACATACTACTATATACATCAGTGACATACTACTATATACATCAGTGACATACTACTATATACAGAGTCTCTTGCTATGCTGAGCATTTCGGGCAAATTAGGTCAGTTTTGTCCCAGGATGTGACTCACACCAATCGACTAACACCCAGGTACCTATTTTACACTGATGGGTGAACAGAGACAACAGGTGTCTTATGGAAACACGTCCCTAATGTTTTACAGCCTTACCGAGGAGTTTCGAACCCCGGACCTCGGTGTGTGAGCTGAGTGCGCTAGCGATATGAGGGAGGGATATGTGGATGACGAATAGAATGGGAGCGAGTACTGTGCCTTGTGGAACAGAGCTTTTCACCGTAGCTGCCTCAGACTTTACTCTGTTGACTATTACTCTTTGTGTTCTGTTTGTGACGAAGTTATAGATCCATCTACCAACTTTTACTGTTATCCTTTATCACGCAAACTTCGACATTTATGGACAACTCACGTACCTTTCAAAAAAAGTGTTTAAAAATCTAAAAAGGGGCTGTTCCAAATAAGACAGTAAAGTGAACTGATGAACTTCTGGTTCCACCAGATCAGTTACTCAATTACTGAGAACGATTGAAGTTCCTGAACCTGTACTGTCTAGAGCGCAGACGGGAGAGATACATGATTATATACCTTTGGAAAATCTTAGAGGGATTAGTACCAAACTTGATAAATTAGACACATGTGCAATTCTGGGTATCTTTATTGAGGAAACGTTTCGCCACACAGTGGTTTCATCAGTCCATACAAAGGAGAAACTTGAACAGGAGGAGAATGAGGTAATCAATCCCTCAGCCTTGAGTCGATGTGGTCAGTCCATCAATCTTGAATAGGATACGGCATAAGTGCGACCCGGTCTGTGACCAGGCCTCCTGGTGGATCAGAGCCTGATCAACCATACTGTTACTGCTGGCTGCATGCAATCCAACATACGAGCCACAGCCCGGCTGGTCAGATACCGACTTTAAGTGCTTCTCCAGTGCCTGCTTGAAGACAGCCACGGGTCTATTGGTAATCCCCCTTATGTATGGTGGGAGGCAGGTGAACAGTCTTGGGCCCCCTGACACTTATTGTATTGTCTCTTAACGTGCTAGTGACACCCCTGCTTTTCATTGGGGGGATGTTGCATCGTCTGCCAAGTCTTTTCTTTCGTTGTGAGTGATTTTCGTGTGCAAGTTCGGTACTAGTCCCTCTAGGATTTTCCAGGTGTATATAATCATGTATCTCTCCCGCCTGCGTTCCAGGGAGTACAGGTTCAGGAACTTCAAGCGCTCTCAGTAATTGAGGTGTTTTATCTCCGTTATGTGTGCCGTGAAGGTTCTCTGTACATTTTCTAGGTCAGCAATTTCACCTGCCTTGAAAGGTGCTGTTAGTGTGCAGCAATATTCCATCCTAGATAGAACAAGCGACCTGAAGAGTGTCATCATGGGCTTGGCCTCCCTAGTTTTGAAGGTTCTCGTTATCCATCCTGTCATTTTTCTAGCAGATGCGATTGATACAATGTTATGGTGAGATCCTCCAACATGATCACTCCCAGGTCTTTGACGTTGGTTTTTCGCTTCATTTTGTGGAAGGAATTTGTTTTGTACTCTGAAGTTTTAATTTCCTCATGTTTACCATATCGGAGTAATTGAATTTCTCATCGTTGAACTTCATATTGTTTTCTTCAGCCCATTGAAAGATTTGCTTGATGTCTCCCTGGAGCCTTGCAGTGTCTGCAGCGGAAGACACTGTCATGCAGATTCGGGTGTCATCTGCAAAGGAAGACACGGTGCTGTGGCTGACATCCTTGTCTATGTCAGATATGAGGATGAAAAACAAGATGGGAGCGAGTACTGTGCCTTGTGGAACAGAGCTTTTCACCGTAGCTGCCTCGGACTTTACTCTGTTGACTACTACTCTTTGTGTTCTGTTTGTGAGTAAATTATAGATCCATCTACCAACTTTTCCTGTTATTCCTTTAGCACGCATTTTGTGCGCTATTACTCCATGGTCACTCTTGTCGAAGGCTTTTGCAAAGTCTGTATATATTACATCTGCATTCTTTTTGTCTTCTAGTGCATCTAGGACCTTGTCGTAGTGATCCAGTAGTTGGGGCAGACAGGAGCGACCTGCTCTAAACTCATGTTGCCCTGGGTTGTGTAATTGATGGGTATCTAGATGGGTGGCGATCTTGCTTCTTAGGACCCTTTCAAAGATTTTTATGATATGGGATGTTAGTGCTATCGGTCTGTAGTTCTTTGCTATTGCTTTACTGCCCCCTTTGTGGAGTGGGGCTATGTCTGTTGTTTTTAGGTGGGACGACCCGTGTCCATACTCCCTCTCCATATGATGGTAAAAGGCTCGTGATAGGGGCTTCTTGTAGTTCTTGATGAACACGGAGTTCCACGAGTCTGGCCCTGGGGCAGAGTGCATGGGCATGTCATTTATCGTCTGTTCGAAGTCATTTGACGTCAGGATAACATCAGATAGGCTTGTGTTTACCAAATTCTGTGGCTCTCTCATAAAAAATTCATTTTGATCTTCGACTCTAAGTGTGGTTAGTGGCTTGCTAAAAACTGAGTCATATTGGGACTTGAATAGCTCACTCATTTCCTTGCTGTCATCTGTGTAGGACCCATCTTGTTTAAGTAGGGGCCCAATACTGGATGTTGTTCTCGACTTTGATTTGGCATAAGAAAAGAAATACTTTGGGTTTCTTTCGATTTCATTTATGGCTTTTAGTTCTTCCCGCAATTCCTGACTCCTATAAGAATCCTTTAGCTTAAGTTCGATGCTTGCTATTTCTCTGACCAGTGACTCCCTACCCATTTCAGATACATTGGCCTCTTTTAGCCGCTCTGTTATTCTTTTCCGTCGCCTGTAAAGGGAGAGCCTGTCTCTTTCTATTTTACATCTACTTCTTTTTCTTAAAGGAATAAGCCTTGAGCATACATCGAGTGCCACCGAGTTAATCTGTTTGTTCTAGGCATAAGTTGGGGTCTGTGTTGTTTAGTCTATCTTCCCAGCTTATATCGTTTAGGACTTGATTTACTTTATGTTCTTGTTATTGAAGTTGAGGTTGGTGAAGGCTCCCTAGTGACTGATCTCATTTTGTCGGTCTGGGGCTCCGCGCATACATGTCTGAACCTCGATTAGGTTGTGATCTGAGTATATTGTTATTGATATGGTGACATTTCAAATCAGATCATCATTGTTAGTGAAGATGAGGTCTAGTGTATTCTCCACTCTAGTAGGCTCTATTATTTGCGGGTTTAAGTTGAATTTTGTGCAGAGATTTAAAAGCTCATGTGTGTGTGAGGTCTCGTCAGAGCTGCCTCCTGGTGTTATCACTGCAACAACATTTGCTATATTCCTCCATTTTAGGTGCCTCAAGTTGAAATCCCCCAGGAGCAAGATGTTGGGGCAGGAGCTGGAAGATTTTCCAGACAGTGGTCAATTTTTAACAGCTGTTCCTGGAATTGCTGGGACGTTACATCCGGAGGCTTGTAGACTACCACAGTGACGGTTTTGGTTCTCGATTTTACTGTTAAAACTTCCACTACATCATTTGAGGCATTAAGCAGTTCTGTGCAAATAAGTGACTCTGCGATATACAGACTAACCCCATCCCCCTTTTGCCTGTTCACTCTGTCGCATCTGCATAGGTTGTAACCTGGGATCCGTATTTCGTTGTCCAAGTGATCCTTTATGTGGGTCTCTGTGAAAGCAGCAAACATTGCATTTGCCTCTGCAAGCAGTCCACGGATGAAAGGTATTTTGTTGTTCGTTGCTGCTTTAGACCCTGTATATTTGCAAAGAAGAATGTCATCGGACTGGTGGTATTGGTGGTATAACAGTAGGGGTCCCAGTACTGTATATCATAACAGTAGTAGTCCCAGTACTGTATATCATAATAGTGGTCCCAATACTATACATCATAACAATAGTGGTCCCAGTACTGTCATAAAAGTAGTGGTCCCAGTACTGTATATCATAACAGTATTGGTCCCATTACTGTATATCATAAAAGTAGTGGTCCCAGTACTATATATAATAATAGTGGTCCCAGTACTGTACTAAGTCGTGTCATCAGCAAAGAGAATGGGTTTCAGGTGTTGGGATACGTTTGGAAGGTCATTGATGTATATGAGGAAGAGCAGGGGACCAAGGACACTTCCCTGCGGAACTCCAGTATCAAGTGGCCGTGTTGCTGATGCTGTGTCTTTAATGGTGACGTACTGATACCTATTAGTAATGTAAGATTTGAAATAAGCAAGCGCATGGCCTCTTATACCGTAGTGGTCAAGTTTGTGGAGTAGGATTTCGTGGTTTACTGTGTCAAAAGCTTTTCTTAGGTCAATAAAAATTCCTAGTGGATGGGTGAACAGGGACACCAGGTGGCTTACGGAAACGCTTCCCTCATGTTTTCCAGCCGTACCAGAAGAGATTCGAACTCCGGACCTCAGTGTGTGAGCTGAGAACGCTAGTGATCGAGCTACGGGACACGATAGTGGTTCCAGTACTGCATATCATAACAGTAATGGTCCCAGTATTGTATATAATAACAGTAATGGTCCCAGTACTGTATATCATAACAGTAGTGGTCCCATTACTGTATTTCATAAAAGTAGTGGTCCCAGTACTGTATATCATAACAGTAGTGGTCCCAGTACTGAATATCATAACAGCAGTGGCACCAGTACTGTTTATCATAACAGTAGTGGTCTCTGTACTGTATATCATAACAGTAGTGGCACCAGTACTATATGTCATAACAGTAGTGGCACCAGTACTATATATCATAACAGTAGTGGCACCAGTACTGTATATAACAGTGGCACCAGTACTATATATCATAACAGTAGTGGCACCAGTACTATATATCATAACAGTAGTGGCACCAGTACTATATATCATAACAGTAGTGGCACCTGGAGTTTAGATGGAGAGGATTCCGGGGGTCAATGCCCCCGCGGCCCGGTCTGTGACCAGGCCTCCTGGTGGATCAGAGCCTGATCAACCAGGCTGTTGCTGCTGGCTGCACGCAAACCAACGTACGAGCCACAGCCCGGCTGATCCGGAACTGACTTTAGGTGCTTGTCCAGTGCCAGCTTGAAGACTGCCAGGGGTCTGTTGGTAATCCCAGTACTATATATCATAACAGTAGTGGCACCAGTACTGTATATCATAACAGTAGTGGCACCAGTACTGTATATCATAACAGTAGTGGCACCAGTACTGTATATCATAACAGTAGTGGCACCAGTACTGTATATCATAACAGTAGTGGCACCAGTACTGTATATCATAACAGTAGTGGCACCAGTACTATATATCATAACAGTAGTGGCACCAGTACTGTATATCATAACAGTAGTGGCACCAGTACTATATATCATAACAATAGTGGCACCAGTACTATATATCATAACAGTAGTGGCACCAGTACTGTATATCATAACAGTAGTGGCACCAGTACTGTATATCATAACAGTAGTGGCACCAGTACTATATATCATAACAGTAGTGGCACCAGTACTTCTATATCATAACAGTAGTGGCACCAGTACTGTATAATCATAACAGTAGTGGCACCAGTACTATATATCATAACAGTAGTGGCACCAGTACTATATATCATAACAGTAGTGGCACCAGTACTGTATATCATAACAGTAGTGGCACCAGTACTGTATATCATAACAGTAGTGGCACCAGTACTGTATATCATGACAGTAGTGGCACCAGTACTATATATCATAACAGTAGTGGCACCAGTACTATATATCATAACAGTAGTGGCACCAGTACTGTATATCATAACAGTAGTGGCACCAGTACTGTGTATCATAACAGTAGTGGCACCAGTACTGTATATTATAACAGTAGTGGCACCAGTATTATCATAACAGTAGTGGCACCAGTACTATATATCATAACAGTAATGGCACCAGTATTATCATAACAGTAGTGGCACCAGTACTATATATCATAACAGTAGTGGCACCAGTACTATATATCATAACAGTAGTGACACCAGTATTATCATAACAGTAGTGGCACCAGTACTATATATCATAACAGTAGTGGCACCAGTATTATCATAACAGTAGTGGCACCAGTACTATATATCATAACAGTAGTGGCACCAGTACTGTATATCATAACAGTAGTGGCACCAGTACTGTATATCATAACAGTAGTGGCACCAGTACTATATATCATAACAGTAGTGGCACCAGTACTATATATCATAACAGTAGTGGCACCAGTACTGTATATCATAACAGTAGTGGCACCAGTACTGTATATCATAACAGTAGTGGCACCAGTACTGTATATCATAACAGTAGTGGCACCAGTACTATATATCATAACAGTAGTGACACCAGTATTATCATAACAGTAGTGGCACCAGTACTATATATCATAACAGTAGTGGCACCAGTATTATCATAACAGTAGTGGCACCAGTACTATATATCATAACAGTAGTGGCACCAGTACTGTATATCATAACAGTAGTGGCACCAGTACTGTATATCATAACAGTAGTTGGCACCAGTACTATATATCATAACAGTAGTGCACCAGTACTATATATCATAACAGTAGTGGCACCAGTACTGTATATCATAACAGTAGTGGCACCAGTACTGTATATCATAACAGTAGTGGCACCAGTACTGTATATCATAACAGTAGTGGCACCAGTACTGTATATCATAACAGTATGGCACCAGACGATACATAACAGTAGTGGCACCAGTACTGTATATCATAAACAGTAGTGGCACCAGTACTGTATATCATAACAGTAGTGGCACCAGTACTGTATATCATAACAGTAGTGGCACCAGTACTGTATATCATAACAGTAGTGGCACCAGTACTGTATATCATAACAGTAGTGGCACCAGTACTGTATATCATAACAGTAGTGGCACCAGTACTGTATATCATAACAGTAGTGGTCCCGGTGGCCTGGTGGCTAAAGCTCCCGCTTCACACACGGAGGGCCCGGGTTCGATTCCCGGCGGGTGGAAACATTTCGACACGTTTCCTTACACCTGTTGTCCTGTTCACCTAGCAGCAAATAGGTACCTGGGTGTTAGTCGACTGGTGTGGGTCGCATCCTGGGGGACAAGATTAAGGACCCCAATGGAAATAAGTTAGACAGTCCTCGATGACGCACTGACTTCCTTGGGTTATCCTGGGTGGCTAACCCTCCAGGGTTAAAAATCCGAACGAAATCTTATCTTATCTAACAGTAATGGTCCCAGTACTTTATATCATAACAGTAGTGGTCCCGGTACTCTATATCATAACAGTAATGGTCCCAGTACTGTATATCATAACAGTAATGGTCCCAGTACTGTATATCATAGTAGTGGTCCCAGTACTGTATATCATAACAGTAGTGGCACCAGCACTGTATATCATAACAGTAGTGGTCCCGGTACTGTATATCATAACAGTAGTGGTCCCAGTATTGTACATAATAATAATAAGGGTCCCAGTAATGAGCCTTGTGGTAAGCCTCTACCGTTTTTCCTCAGTGTTTCCTGTATATCAGACAGTTTCCATGTATTTGAACTATTATCCTCCTGTAATCCTGCTTATTTTTGTAGCATGTGAAAGAATGGGTGTGCGTGTGCGCACGCGCTTGAGTGGGTCATGCATGAAGTGATCAAAGCAGTGAAGAAAGTATGAGGTACAGTGGATCATACTTATATGGTATACCAGTCAGACGTTCAACATACCTGAGGCATCACGCGCCTCTGGTAATTGTCTTATGTATATCACGTAATGGATTTAATTCTTCCTGTATTTTCTGCCCTTTTTTATGTATTTATATATATTTTTTTCAGCTTTGATGATGGTTGAAGTTATTACAAGGTAAAGATTGGTTGTGGTGGTTGTAGTGAAGATGGTAGTTAGTGTGTAGTGATGTACCGGTGATTATTGTGCAGATATAAGACAGTAACTTTTTTTCATACACCCCCGCTGTAGTAACATCGGGCCCACCACACTTCATTCTACCTCCCCATCCCACCCTTATATATCATCTAAATTACTTTATATCTTCCGTTTATTAAAAAACAATATGTTAAGGTGGGTTAAAAATTTTCCTTTGAAAGTAATTTTGGAAGGGGGGAAGGGGGGGTTTGGATAGGGAAGGTGACAAAGCCAGGGTCAGAGATGTGGTGAGAAGGGCGAACACAGCGGGACAGGGCAGCTTAAAAAATGGCCGACGTCGATAGCGGCCAGGTCAGAGGGGCAGTAACTTCTTGTTATTATAAATATATTGTGATATGGAGTGCTTAATGTGGTGCGCGGTTGTGAATGGCAGCTATGTTAATTGTGTTTGTACTGGAGGTGTGGTGTGAATTGGATAAAAATGCGTTGAAGTTGATGTAAAGGCATGGTAGCCAGTCCTCCCTCTTAAAGTCAGTGAAGGTTTGGGGAATAAAAATAAGGCCCCCGGGCGGAATATTTCCAAGATGGGGAAAATATGTGTGGATGTTATCTCCATATGAGGACGATTCCAGAGGGGATCCCAGTTTTGTGGAGATGATGCAAATTTCGAAAGCTTATGGTATCAATGCTTGTGTGAGAGACAAGTGTTGCACGACCCGTGAGACTAGGGGAATGAGGAATCGAGGGCAAGTACCAGGAGTAGAAAAGGGAGAGACAGTTCAAGGGCAGCTAGACCCCAATTTTCCCTCGGTGAGTAGCAGGAGCAACATGAAGTAGGGGGGAGAGGGGGCGGGGGGGACCTCTGCTTCTTGATCCCTTTTCTCGATGCCAAGTTGGGTCGACCTGGGATCATTACAATGTTTCCTACTTCTCCCTTCCCCCGCCCCCTGTTTCCTGTGTCTTGTGTGGGGGGGGGATGGCAGGCACTGGGTAGTTATGAGGGGCGCAGCAGGGTGAGAGGATGTGAGAGGCAGGGCGTAGCAGCACTTATTCATATTGATGAAAACCCAACCCGAGCAGACGACGCCCTACTACCCTGTTGTGTGTGTTTTTGTGTTGGGTGTGTGTTGAGGGGTTAGGTGTGTGTTTTTGGGGTGTTTGGGGGTGGTGTTTGGGGTGTTGGGTGTTTGGTTGGTTGGGTTGGGTGTGTTTGTTTGTGTGTGTTGGGTGTTTTTGGTGTTGGGTGTTTTGTTTAATGTGTTTGGGGGTGTGTGAGTGTTGCAGTGTTTGGGGGGGGTGTGTGGTTTTTTGGGGGGGTTGGGGGGTTTGGAGTGTGGGGGTTGTGGGTTGGGGGTGGGTGGGGGGGGGTTGGGTTGGGGTGTTTGGGGTGGGGGGGGGTGTTGTTGGGTGGGGGGGGGGGGGTTTGGGGGGGTGTGTTGGGGGGTTGAGGTTGGGGGGGGTTTTTGGGGGGGGTGGTGAGTGTTGGGGTGTTGGGTGTGTGTTGTGTGTTTGGGGGTGTGTTGGGTGTGGTTGGTGTGTTGGGTGGTGGTTTTTGGGGTTGGGGGGTGTGTGAGTTGTTGGGTTTTGGGTTGTGTTGGGTGTTGGGGGTTGGGTGGGTTGGGGGATGTGTGTTTGAGTGTTGGGTGTTTTTGTTTGAGTGTTGGGGGGTGTTGTGTGTGTTGGGGGTGTTTTGTGTGTTGTTGGGGTGTTGTGGTTGTGGTTTTGTGTTGGGTGTTTGTGGTGTTTTTGGGGTTTGGGTGTTTTTGTGTGTTTTTGGGTGTTTTGGGGTGTGTTGAGTGTTGGGTGTGTTGTTTGAGTGTGTTGGGTTGTTTTGAGTGTGTTTGGGGGGGGGGTGTGGGTGTGGGGGGGTTTTTGTGTTTAGGTTTTTGGGTGTGTGGGGTGTGTTTTGGGTGTTTGGGTGTGTTGTTGGTTGGGTTTGTTTTTGTGTTGAGTGTTGGGTGTGTGTTTGGGGGTTTTGTGTTGGGTGTGTGTGTTGAGTGTTTGGGGGTGTGTGTTTTTGTTGGGTTGTTTTGGGGGGTGTTGGTTTTGTTTAGGGTTTTTTTTTTTTTTTATTTTTTTTTTTTATTTGGGGGTTTTTTTTTTGTGGTTTTTGGGGTGTTGGGGTGTTGTGAGTGTGTGTTTAGTGTTGGGTGTTGTGGGTTTGTGGTTTGGGTGTGTGAGTGTTTCAGTTGTGTTGGGTTGTTGTGTGTGTGTGTTTTGTGTGTTGAGTGTGTTTTGGGGGTGTGTTTGAGTGTGTTGGGGGTGTGTGAGGGGTGAGGGGTTGGGGTGTGTGTGTGTGCGTGTGTTTGTGTGTGGTTGTGTTGGGTGTGTGTTTGAGTGTTGGGTTTTGTGAGTGTTTGGGTTGTTGTGTTTTGGGGTTGGGGTTTTGGTGTGTTTGTGTTGGGTGTGTGTGTGGGGTGTTTGTGTGTTTAGGGTTTGGGGGTTTTTGTGAGTGTGTGTTGAGTGTTGGGGTGTGTTGTGGTGCGTGTGTGTTGTGGTGTGTGTGTGTGTTGTTTAGTGTGTTGGGGGTGTGTGTTGAGTGTGTTGGGGTGTGTGAGTTTATCAGTGTGTGTTGGGGGTGTGTGTTTGGTGTGTGGGGTGTGTGGGGGTTTTTTGTGTTGGTGTGTGTGTTGGGTGTGTGTGTGTTTTGTTGGGGTGTGTGTGTTTGTGTGTGTCGGTGTGTTGGGTGTGGGTTGGTTGGTTTTTGTGGTGTGGTGTGTGTGGGTTTGTGTGGTTGGGGGGGTGTGTTTGTGTTGGGTGTGTGTGTGTTGGGGGTGGGGGTTTGTGTGTTTTTATGGTGTTTAGTGTTGGGTGTGTGTTTGTGTTTGTTGTGTTGTGTTGTGTGTTGGGTGTGTGTGGTTTGTGTGTTGGGTGTTGTGTGTGTGTTTGTTGGGTTGGGGGGTGTGGGGTTTTTTGGTGTTGGGTGTGTGTGTTTGGTGTGTTTAGTGTTGGGTGTGTGTTTGTGTGTGTGTTGGTGTTGGGTGTGTGGTGTGTGTTTGTGTGTGTTGAGTGTGTTGGGTGTGTGTGTGTGTTTGTGTATGTTGAGTGTGTTGGTGGTGTATGTTTAGTGGTTGGGTTGTGTGTGGTTTGTGTGTTGGAGTGTGTGTTGGGTGTGTGTTCAGGTGTTGGGGTGTGTTGGGTGTGTGTTGTTTGTTGGGGTGTGTTGGTGTGTGTTAGTGTGTGTGGGTTTGTTGAGTGTTGGGGTTTTTGTGGTTGAGGTTTGGGGGTGGGTTTTTTGGGTGTTTGTGTTTGGGGTTGAGGGGTTGGGGTGGGGGGTGTTGTGTTGGGGGGTGTGTGTTTTGTGTGTTGGTGGTGTGGTGATGAGTGTGTGTTGGGTGTTGGGTGTGTTGGGGTTTGTTGGTGGTTGGGGGTGTGTGTGTGGTGTGGTGTGTTGGGGTGTGTTTTGGTGTGTTGGGTGTGTGTTTGGGGTTTTGGGGTTTTGGGGTTTTTTGTGTTGGGGGTGTTGGGTGGGTGTGTGTGGAGTGTGTTGGGTGTGGTGTGTGTGTGGTGTGTGTTGGGTGTGTGTGGATGTTGTGTGTTGTGTGTGTGGAGTGTGTTGGGTTGTGTGTGTTGGGGTGTGTTCAGTGTGTGTTGGGTGTGTCGTGTGTCAGTGTCTGTGTTGGGTGTGTGTGTGTTCAGTTGTCTGTGTTGGGTGTGTGTTCAGTGTGTTGGGTGTGTGTGTTCAGTGTGTGTGTTGGGTGTGTGTGTGTTGAGTGTATGTTGAGTGTGTGTGTTCAGTGTGTGTGTGTGGTTGTGTGTGTTGGTTGTGTGTTGAAGTGTATGTTGAGTGTGTGAGTTGAGTGTGTGGTGTATGTTTGAGTGTGTAGGGTGTGTATGTTGAGTGTGTGTGGTGTATGTTGAGTATGTGTGTTGAGTGTATGTTGAGTGTGTGTGTTGAATGTATGTTGAGTGTGTGTGTTGGGTTGTGTGTTGAGGTTGTTGGCGTCGTGGTGAGTGTGTTGGGTGTGTGTGCTGTGCTGTGTGTGGTTGTGTTGGGTGTTTGTGTTAGTGTGTGTTGCTTGTGTCTGTTGAGTGTGTGTTGGGTGTGTGTTGAGTGTGTTGGGTTGTGTGAGTGGTGTGTGGGTGTATGTGTTGAGTGTTTGGTGTACTGTTTGTATGTGTGTATTGTGTGTGTTGGTGTGTGTGTGTTGGATGTGTGTTGGGTTGTGTGTGTGTGTGTGTGTTCTTGTGTGTGTTGGGTATGTGTTGAGTATGTGTTGCGTGTGTGTGTGCGTGCGTCGTGTGTGTGTGTTGTGTTCTGTGTGTGTTGTGTGTTCGTTGAATGTGTTGTTGTGTGTATTGTGTGTGTGTTGAATGTGTGTGTGTTTGTGTGTTGTGTGTGTGTGTGTTGAGTGCTGTTTGATGTGTACTCAACTAGTTGAGTTGCAGGAGGGTTCGTGTCCTAGCTCCTAGCTCCATGTGAGTTGGTTTGTGTGTGTGTGTGTTGGATGTCTGTGTTGAGTTGTGTGTGTGTGTGTGTGTGTGTGTGTGTGTGTTGTGTATGTGTTGTTGGATGTGTGTGTGTGTTGGGTGTGTGTGTTGAGTGTGTGTGTGTTTGTGTTATGTGTGTATTGTGTGTGTGTGTGTTTTGAATGTATTGTGTATGTGTGTGTTTGTGTGTTGGGTTGTATGTGTTGAGTGTGTGTTTGTGTTGTGTGTATTGTGTGTGTGTGATGAATGTGTGTGTGTGTGTGTTTAGTGTTGTGTGTGTGTGTTGAGTGTGTGTTTGTGTTTGTGTTGAGTGTGTACTCACCTAGTTGAGGTTGTAGGTTGTTGGGTGTGTGTTTGTGTTTTTGAGTGTGTGTGTATATTGGGTGTGTGTTGGGTGTATGTTTGTGTTTGTGTGTGTTGAGTGTGTACTCACCTAGTTGTACTCACCTAGTTGAGGTTGCAGGTTGTGTTGGGTGTGTGTTTGTGTTTTGAGTGTGTGTGTATATTGAGTGTGTGTGTGTGTTGGGTGTATGTGTTGAGTGTGTGTATTATGTGTGTTTGTGTGTGTGTGTATTATGTGTGTTGAGTGTGTGTGTTGGGTGTATGTGTGTGTGTGTGTGTGTGTGTGTGTGTGTGTGTGTTGAAAGTGTGTGTGTGTATTATGTGTGTGTTAACATAATAAAGAAGGAACACTGCAGCAGGCCTATTGGCCCATGCGAGGCAGGTACAAGTCTCCTACCGGCTTAAGCCAATGCACCGAACACGGCAACTGACCTAGTAGCACAAGCTAATCAGGTCCATCTAACACTCACCCACACCCACTCGTGTATTTTTCTAACCTATTTTTAAAACTTCACAACGGTTTAGCTTCTGTCACTGTACTTGGGAGTTTGTTCCATTCATCCACAACTCTATTACCAAACCAGTGCTTTCCTATATCCTTCCTGAATCTTAATTTTTCCAACTTAAAACCATTGCTGCGAGTCCTGTCTAGGCTAGATATTTTCAGCACGCTATTTACATTCCCTTTATTCCTGTCTTCCAGGTGTTCAGTCCATCAATCTTGTAGAATTGATGGACTGAACACATCGACTCCAGGCTGAGGGACTGATTACCTCAAACTTCTCCTCTCCTTACGCCTTTCTACTTTGTATCGGACTGATGAAGCCACTGTGTGGCGAAACGTTTCTTCAATAAAGATTCCCATGTGTTGCATAAGTGTCTCAATCTTCAACTTGTCGGTTTTTCAAACCATTCATCACAACTGTTGTCTTGGTTTCAGATTACTGTTTACCAGAACTCCTAATCTTTTTCGCAATCCGTAATATTAAGATCTACATTATTTAGTTTATATGTTGCATGGTTATTGTCCTGTCCAACATTTAGAACTTTGCATTTGTCCATATTAATCTGCATCTGCCACTTCTCCGACCACTGCATCAGTCTATTCAAATCTTCCTGTAGTGCTCTAATGTCCTCGTCGGAATGAATTCGATGGCCTATTTTGGTGTAACTCGCAAATTTGCTTCTGTCGCTCTTTATGCCCTCATCTATGTCGTTTATGTAGAGTGTGAACAAGGGACCCAACACTGACCCCTGCGGAACACCGCTCGTGACGCTTCCCCACTCGGATTTCTCCCCATTTATGCAAACGCTCTGCTACCTATTTGTCAACCATGCTTCTATCCAGGAAAAAAATTCTCCAATTCCATGTGCCTTAATTTTCCTCAATAGTCTCTGATGCGGGACCCTGTCAAAAGCCTTACTGAAGTCCATATACACAGTATCATATTACCATGATCTACCTCCTCAAATACCTTAGTGAAAAAAGTTAATAAATTCGTAAGGCAGGAACGCCCCTTTGTAAAACCATGCTGAGATTCGTTGATTAATTTATGCTTTTTAAGGTGGCTACGAACTGCCTCGGCAATTATTGATTCCATAAATTTTCCCACTATGTAGGTTAGGCTTATTGGTGTATAGTTCGAAGCTAAGGACCTGTCACCTGCTACCTGGAATCTACCTGGAGGGCATTCCGGGGATCAACGTCCCCGCGGCCCGGTCCACGACCAGGTCTCCCGGTGGATCAGGGCCTGATCAACGAGGCTTTTACTGCTGGCCGCACGTAATCCAACGTACGAACCACAGCCCGGCTGATCCGGCACCGTCTTTAGGTATCTGTCCAGCTCCCTCTTGAAGACAACCAGGGGTCTTCCCGTAATGCCCCTTATTGCTGGTGGGAGGCTGTTGAACAGTCTTGGGCCCCGGACATTTATTGTTTTCTCTTAGTGTACCAGTGACGCCCTTACTTTTCACTGGGGGTATGTTGCATCGCCTGCCAAGTCTTTTGCTTTCGTATGGAGTGATTGCTTGTGCATTTTAGGGACCAGTCCCTCCAGAATCTTCCAG